>JBBJLR010000133.1:10201364-10216947 GCA_037577145.1 Brachypetersius gabonensis
AGCAAGACCCTTAACCCCAAGTTGCTCCAGGGAGACTGTAGTTAAGGAATGGAAGTCGCTTTGGATAAAAGCGTCTGGTAAATGAATGCATATGAACACATTAATAAATATATAAACAAAACGTATGTGCATCTGCAATGCTATATATGACATCTAATGAGAGTAAGCAAAAAGGCTATATCTGTTTCTACCAAACAAATGAACTTCCTATAATTTGCATACATACTTAAACCTTGGACTCATGGGCATCCCTGAGTAAGGGGGGCACGTACCTAATGATGCCCAATCAATTTATACTGTAGGTGTATCTCTTCATATGCATTATTTACAAATGCATTGACAGGTGAAGTGAATAACACTAATTATGTAGTTACAGTGGCACCTGGCAAATAGTGGGATATATTAGACAGCAGGTGAACAGTCAGTTCCTAAAGTTAAAGTGTTGAAGGGTCTGTGTGACTTTGACTAAGGACAAATTGTGATGGCTACACAACCGGATCTCCAAAACAGCAGGTCTTTTTGGGCGTTCCCAGTATGCAGTAGTGACCCAACTGCCGAGGGCACATTCACACATGTATCATTGAAAAAAAAAATTAAATTTATATATATATATATATATATAATATTTTTTTTCAATATTTATATATATATACAGTGAGCCTTGAAATTATTCATACCCCAGGCAAATTTTCACTTAAAGTTGATTTTATTCAACCAGCAAGTCATATTTAGACGGGAAATGACATAGGTGTATGCAACATAATACAATGAAGTACTAAAGACATCATTGAGGAAAAAAACATTTCTCTTTTATGTACAATTATGCAAAAAGTGGCATATATTTTTTCTGGATGTTTTTACACAAGGGGACTCGTTCACCTGTTCGCGGTGTCCCAATACTTTTGTCCTGCAACCTTCCGAGTTGCATATCTCGGCAGGGAATTTAAATTAAAAGAGGCGAATACGGGTTTACCATTACATTTTTAAGGGCAATGCATTAAACGCAGTTTAAAATCACATATTTGAGGGCATATTTAGGGTTTACACTATTAAAAAAAATAGGCATTTTTAGGCATTTTCAAACCAAAACACAACAACGGGCTCTTGGAACGTAACATTACTGTATATATATATATATATATACATACGTGTGTGTGTGTACAATGTATATCAATTGCTAAATTATCAATGATCATAACAGATCTTATATATCGCATTACATTTCGTTGTAAGTCGTACATCCGAACACACTGTACCTTTTAAACTTGCTTGGCCAAATGTAAATTGTAGCAAGTCAGAATATTTGCATATAAATTTGAATCCTAATATCTTGTTTGCAAAAGGATGGATTACATCATTGTAGGAAGTGTTTTATCTTTAGTCAGAAAGAGAAGCACACCACATCTCACCTGTCATGTCTTGTACTTTGTGACTGAACGTGTGTTAGGCAGTGTGTTAGGCAGTGTGTTAGGCAGTCTTTAGCTCCCTCTCTGAAACAAGGCTCCGCCCCGTCCTGCTCCTAACGCCCCGCCCCTAAGGCTCCCATCCGCAAGACTGCAGAATCCACGGGAAAACGGGAGCGAACCATTTTCAGGGGCGAGGTGTGCAAAACATGCACTCAGCAAAACATGTCGATACTATCATTTTTATCTATGTCCATTCTAGCATACAGTGAATAACACATACTAGTTACTTAGCTCAATATTTAATGAAGTCCGCTCCACGTTTCTTTTCTGTGAGTGGAGAATCATGTTTGGAGCCTAGTATCCAGTCACCCCTTTTTCCCGAGGCTTCATCGGTCCACCCGCCCCGCTGCCATGTTGGATTGAGGGATCGTTGTTGCTGTGGGAGTTGGGGATGAAAGTTTATTTTGTGCAGTTTGGCGTTTATTAGCACCTCCAAACTGGTCCGTGTCGGTAGAGACGCAGTGCGTGTGTGTGAGGAGCGTGTGGGCTGAGACAGCAGCGTCGCAGGGGCCGCTCTGTTGGTGGAGTTTGGTTTCCAGGATGAGCCGAGTGCAGGCCATGGTGACCAGGGTTTGCACGTATTTTACATAAAATATTGTTTTTTTAAGCAGACAGACTTCCGAACTGACTTGGCCTCGTCTCTCGGCAATATGAGTGGACACCTGCCTCAGAGGAGGGTTGCAAATATCGGGTCCATGCTTCTCACCCCTCAGGAGAACGAGTGTCTCTTCAGCTACCTTGGCAGGAAATGCATCGTAAGTTTTTCTGGGTGCTCTCTCTAATACTCGTCCCGGGCTCTATGGAGCTCATAGGAGAACCAGCCCCTCTGGAAAATCATTAACTTCGTGTCCTTTGCAGGTGTCACAGCTGAATGCTTGTCTTTCCTTCTCCTGAGCTCTAATGAGGGTGCAGGCCTGCATGACTTTTAGGGAATACAGTCTTCCTCCACCAGAACAGGCTGCTTGCCATGGAATGTGAATTCCCCTTCGAGGTGTCTGTCTCTGATAGGGTGACACAAGTATCACTCTGTCTGAGCCTTTTTTGATTCTGCCACTGTGTGTAGCCATGCCCTGCATCTTAAGTCTTAGAGGAGACTCCATGCAGGCAAGGCCTGGTTTGTTTATCACAGACACCAGCATCCTGCACCAGAAGTGTCAAATGATAAACAGCCTAACTAACTAGTACTGTTTGCACCAGCTTAGCTAAAGCCTATTATGCAGCAAAAATATTTTGCTTGTAACAAACTGGTTAACAAGCCTGGATTGTCAATGATCTGTGGGTGTAACATTATGAAATAGTCTTTGCTTTCCTCCTCCATGTCACTGATGAGCAGAAAACTTCACAAATTCTCTGACAGAACACTGAAGCAGTGGTAGTTTCAAAATGTCTTTTACCAGTTGTATTGTGTTTGAGGGCATCTTAAAAGTCATAGTCTTTTAAATTCTGTTTTTGTTCCATAGACAGTTTAGTGTAAGCTTTTTTATTTACATATTCCTCAAAATATGCCTCTAGTAGTCTTTTATGCTTGGGACTAATATCCCTGCTTGGGATTGAACTCTTTCCTGCTGTTGTTGCTGCCAGAAATAAATGACTGACATTCTATCCACTTACACGTCCTTTTTTTCCTGCAGTAACTGTACTAACATGAACAGGTAACCCCTACGACTTGAGGCTGAACCATATCTTTACCGAATGGGACATGCCATTCTGTTTAAGAGTGATCAGAATATCTTGCCACATTTTATGGAGCATTCTGTTAAAACCCTTGTGCAGATCTGGGTTTGTGCTTAGTCTGTTGCATTGTGGCACAAATGTTTTAAAATATGTGGAGGGAAAACTTTCATTAGGCTAGTGAGCTAGAACGTACCTTCATATTAAAGAAAATGACTGTTATTTGAGAGAATATTTGACACTGAACTGCAGGCCCGCCATTAAAGGATGAGACCCAAGCTATCTCTATAATCTTGTTGCAAGAATTCAAATACAAGTGCCTAATTGCAAATTGTGGAGTTACGTAATGGCTCAGGTGCAGGGAATGAGGATAAGCTTTCTGTTGTGAACATGCAGAAATGTCTAAAGTCAAGACCCTCTGTGACTTCGTCTACACTCATGTGCTGACGATACTAGCTGTGTAGGCTCTGAATGATTCTTTATCTCCTTATTACTTCTAATAGGCAGTCACAGCTGGTCACAAATTCTCAATCTCAAGCCCACCTAGATTTCTTGTCAATGCATAACAGGACTGAAGAGGGGATTGTTGCTACAAGAGCAGTGTCTGCCTGGGAGCTGCAGCCAAAGAACTGGGCCATAAAGTGGGCTTTCATAAGGGATGACTGAAAATGAGACATGATTGCAGGGCTCATTTCCAGCAGTCATGGGTCCATTCATCACTGTGTTCCGAACCGGCACCGAAATCCGAGGACAGAGAGTGGACGGAGTCCAATTCACACAATGGGTGGGGGTTAGAGGCAGGGAGGAAGAGAGGGGCAATCGGGGACAGTTGTGCACAATCAGCAGTCTTTATGGACAGGAAGTGAACTGATCTGCCTATTCAACACCAACGTGTTTGCATGAATGAATAAGAATGCTGAGCCAGTGCTGGTGTGCGATCAGATTTCCACATATCTCCGCAACCTATAGCTTTAAATAGTCAAACCTACTTCTAGATAAAACAGTATTTCAAAGTGCTGACAGTCTTACATGCAAGCTATCTAACTGTGGTCAGTATTCCCCTGAAAGTAAATGTCAGGGTTTTTGCAGGTTAATGTTTTGAAGTATAACTGTCCTGCATAAACTTTCCAGGAAAGTTATTCATTTGTAGAAATACTTGAAGCTTTTGTGGTATCGCACAGAAACGGTGCAAATCTCTTTGAACTTGTTGAACTCCCTCACCCAAGAGGGTCTCTGTAAATGGCTCACAGACACATTTGCTTCTCTGTTTTGAATCCCTGGAACCCACCAAGCGTCCCGTGACGTTTACTTTAGTCAGAGTTTTCTAATGCTGAGAGTGCGCTTTTTTGAGCATGAGGAAGCAGTTTTCCCCTTTGAGGTGAAGAAAAGTAGCGTTGTTTGTACTGCTGTAACTGACGTGGCAGTTTTGTGCATGGATTAAATTGTTGCTCTCTTATTTGTGTTAGTTAGCTTCCTGTATTTTTATCATATATATGTGGGTGTTCTGCCCATTGCACATGAAACCTTTGTTAGAATTATATCTACTTAACAAATTGAACAGTTTGACTTCTGACCGTTTGGGGTGCAAGCGTAGGTGCGTGCGTGCGTGCTTGTGAAAGCACACTTGTCCATGGAAAATATTTCATCTTCTCTTAGATCTTGGCTGTCTTCCTTTGGACCATATTGCCAAGAAGCTGGCCTATTTTTTCCTCTGGTAACCCGTGTCCTGGAGGAGCACTTACTGCTTCCTTGTGTAACATGGATGTAGCACAGGCATGGTTAAAGCCCATGCATACCGATTATACATTTCTTATTTGTAGTTTGTGTTCCTTTATGGGAGATTATGTGTATATTTTTAAAAGTTACTTGTTTTTTTTTACATATATATGTTTGTGTGCAATTTATTGCTTGTACATAAACGCAGAGCTGCTTCTCCTATACCAGCAAAACGGAACTAAATATACTTTCATGAAGTCCTCATTTGTTCACTACGCTTGGGCTTATATCTTTGACTGTAGAAAGCTGCGTAATATTAGAATGATTCTAGTCTGGAGAGCACAATCGCTGCATTCTAGATTGGGTGGGAAAAACTTCGCTACCTGTATATAAAGGTGTTTGGTTTTTTTTATCGTCAGTAGGTTAATTTTCTGTTAATTGTTAGGACATTAATAAGGGATATTGTTTTATTTTCCCTGTATTCAACATTTTGATTACAATGCCTGTTTCAGTGCTCATTTTCTTTCTACTCTGTTCTTACAACAAGGATTTCTGTCCCTTAGTGAGTTGGCACTCACTTAGATGAAACAAATTAAACCTCTTATTTTTTTACTGTGGTCAACAAGCTGCTAAAATATCTGTTAAGATGTTTTCTGTTCAGTGCATCATGTTGTGGCCACAGCTGAACAATCCTATCCGCAAAGTAATTGTCTGGAGAGACGTCAAACTATTTACAGGATTTGAAGCAGCTTTCAAGTTATGTAAAAGAAGGACTGATAAAAATGGATGAATATATTTTGAGTCATTGCATAAAAAGTAGTTTGGCATGCTGGAATTTGTATGAATTACTTGGAGTCACATAGTGATGATTCATTTTGACTGCTGGTGATCAGTAAAGTCTTAGTCATACGTAATCAGTGCAGCCTCACAATTTGGAGTTTCTGTGTGTTTGCTGAAATGCCTCTGAATAATAAGGTGCTGAAGTTTTTATGTGAGTGCATGGTGCAGTGCATGGTCTGGCCTAACCTTTCATTTGAATTTGCTTTGAAGTTTGTATATGTGACAGAAGATATGATTGTCTTTTGGCAGACTCTGTGTTCAGCAGTGGTCCAGGTGTATGCAGCAGACAGGGGCCCATCCTGGACCAAACGATGCTGCGGTGTGGCTTGCTTAGTGAAAGACAACCCTCAGAGGTCTTATTTCATCCGTGTTTTTGATATCAAGGTGAGACCGTGACTTCATGGCCTGGAGTTTCACTGGAGGCTTGCATTTGTATTAAACTTTACTGATCATAGATTTAACATGTATACCTGTAAGTGAAAAAGTAGAGAATGAATATATTTGTCGTTTTTGCAGTCTGTTACTTAATGTAACACTATTTGGGTTTTCTTTCTTGCAGGATGGAAAAACTAAATTTGAGCAGGAGCTCTACAATAATTTTTCAAGCTCTTACACAAGATCGTACTTTATTGCATTTGCAGGAGATGTAAGTCCTCGTTCAAATTTCCGGTAGTACTTGATGACATTATGTGGCAATATCCAATAGCAATATTTCCTAGTGTGTGTATTAAACAAACAACATTAAGATAAAGAAAACGTTTACGCCATTTAGCAGATGCTCTTATCCAGAGCGACATACATCAGATCCTTATTTATTACAGGATTTTTAACATTAACGTTTCTATTTCAACTACTTGCCAGCATTTATTGTTGGTTTATTTTTCTGATAACATCAATGTCTCTTACATAATTTCTATGTGAATGTCCTGTTTGAGTGCCATTTTTCTGCATAGTGCTAGAGACACAGTGATTTATTGCTTATAATTGAGAACATCCATGAAACTAGTTGACTTTATATATTTTTTTAAACACATTTTTACATTAAGTCCAGTGTGCTTTTCTTAGTAAACTAAAGTTTGAATGCAGAAGAAACAGATATCTGTAGTAGTAACGGCAATAACTCAAATACCCAGACACTCTTTCTGCTAAAATTGTTCAGTACTGACTCACAAATGAGTAAAAGTGTATGTATGTTTGTCTGTCTGATGGATTTGAAGGCTCTGTATGCAGCTCAGTGTTCTAAGTGTTAAGAGAAAAAAACAAACCATTATCAAGCCTGAGCCCTGGTATACAATTGACAGCAATTCTCACGTATAATTTTTAAACATTTCAATATTTTCAAAACCCTCTGCAATTGGCATTGTCATAGAAATGCCTAATATTTAACTGTTAAAAATTTGATTTTAAAATCCTGAAATATATAAATAAATGTATAAATATAAATTACATTGCTGTTTGTTCATCTCTTATGTTGACAATATCCATCTCCAGTTATGAACGCATCTAAAAGCTAATTCTGTCTGTTCAGTCTTGCCAGATAGGCCTAAATTTTGCCAGTGAAGAGGAAGCAAAACGATTCCGTGGTGCGCTTAATGATCTCCTCAGCAGACGACAGAAGAAAACCGGTGAATATGCCTCTTTGAACTCCTACAATTTGTTTTGTCTTTTCATTATAGCTGCAACTAGAATTTCAACTGGACTGCCTATTGCTGGATAACTGTCTTTTCGATGTAATCCCTGTTTGCAGATTTTTATTTAATTTCCAAATTCAGAATTTTGTTCGTCTTTTCTCATATACTGTATAAATTAACATCTTTTTATGGTTTTAGAGACCACACATCTTTCCTTTCATTTTCTTCACACTTCTGTGTCCTTTGTAGTGAGGATATTTGTGCTTTCTCTGTAGATCCTTTAGAAGATTCTCCATAGTGTCCTTTTCTTCTCCATGATCCTGTCAAACACAGTGTTGACTTGCTTTCTGTCTCCTCTGGCATGTGTGCAGTTCTTCCTATTCTGTTTTTCACGCTGGGCTTTGTAGTTTCTGGTTTTCTCTTTGTGGACAGACTTTCAAAGGGGACCTGGTGCTCATCATTGCTCATCCTTCGACCTCCTTTCCCTTTCCCTGATTCTTTACACTTAGCGTGTGACGTAATCGACAGCCTGGTTAATTAGACTCAAGTGCAAAGGCATCATTCAACTGTACATACATTTAAACAAATTAAAAACTGTCAGTATAAAAAGAGAAGCATCCCACTGTTTCTGTAAAACCAATGTAATCTCATTGTTCTACTGTGTGTAGAATATACATGTAACACATTAGAGGTGGGATTTGATCTTTCCTTCGCAGTGTTGATGTCAAAATACATGCCGAAGGATTAAAGCGGTGCTCCATATGCATAATAATTTCAGTGCTCCGGGGCTTAACATACCTTGGCACCTCAACTTAAGCTCCTCATTCCTATCTCTCTGATCCTTTGCAGACTAACCTCACAAAAATCCCTGACCTTTAATTTCCCTTTTCCTCTTGGAATTTTCTTTTTCTTACTATTCAGATGAGTTCAACTGGCATCAGTATTTTAACAATGTTGATTTTGTTTTCGCAGAGAAAAGGCGTGATCCACCAAATGGTATGTCTGCTAGTACTTACATACACTGATCAGTTCCTTTTAATTTTGTTATAATATTTTAATAGTTGTTACTGTAGTGCCACATATATTAGTCTGTTTTTAGAGCTCTCTTTGGGAGAAGAGATTAAAATATGCTGAAACGTTTGGCACGCCAACGCAACAACACTGCTGTGTGCACATGATGGCACACGTTACGCACGAGGGCACAATTACACATATGCAAACTATACATGACCCAGATGAGAACAGTGTTCACCCTCTGTGTTGAACTCCTGGCTGAAATCTGAAAGGCCTCGGACCATATGACTGTATGTCTGTGTCTGCCGCCCCCCCCCCCCTTGTTGTTTCATATAGTTGATGGATAGCAGCTATTAGTTTGAACAATTATTGCTGCTGTTGAATTTAATAATAATCATAATGCCACCACAGTAACAGCATCAAATTAGATTTCTGTTGGGCTCGGCAGTCAGAGGTTATTGTGCACCTCACCATATCCTATAAATAACTAAATAACTTGCAATTACCTGAACAATCTGCAACAGACCCCTGTAGAGGCATTGCACAGTACCATTTTGTATTTAAAAAGTGTATTATGAGTGTGTTTTCTGTGGTGTGTCTACCAAAGCGTAATGTTTTTGGATATCTGGTTATACTGCACTTTGTTAGGTGGTGCTGTTGGGGTAAAAAGAAATAGGTGTGTTTTTTGCATTAATAAGGTGGTGGCTTATTCTTTTTATGAACTGGTTAAATGGCTGTAATTATGTAAGTGTTCTGCAGTTTACATAAACTTTCGCTTTTACTCTTTTTGCTGAGATTTTTTGAAAAGAAACCTTGAATGATCTGTTGTGGATCCTGGTTGTGACGTAGTGGGAGGGAATGTGCGTGTTCATTGTGAGTTTAGAGTAGGGCAAACACATGCACGCTTGCGCTTGTTAGAAGTAACACATGTGGCTCCCAGCTGAAGCAGACATGTAATGCTTTGAAACAAATTTTTGGGCTTAAGTGGGATTAGCTGTGGTTTTAGTGATTTATGTAATATTCTGCAGCGTCTGTATTTTATCAGGATTTGACGTGTGTGTAGCACATTGGTCGACAGTTGGTTTGTCAAAAACGGTCACAAATGGTCTAGAACCTCATAAAGGACATGAGCAGCATTTTAGAGTGTCCCTCAGCACTGAGCCCACTTGCCCTTCTGGCATGTCATTTGCTTAGCATGTAATTAGGTGGCAGTTTCTTAGCAGATACAGGTTACAAGATGATGTTCTGCACAACTTTCCTGTCTGCCCCATCTGAGGAGTTTTTAGAGAGTGTCTCCAAGCCTGAGGGTTGCCTTGTGCCTCTGCACTGCATGGTATTATCAGGGGATGAGTTTTATGCACCTTTAGCCCAGCCATGTCTGCCTGAACTATTGGCACAGCGCAGCGACAGAGCAACCATTTTATCAGCGAGGGCACTCTCAGAAGCTTCGGCAAGCTGTTTGTCATTGAAGACGTATGATGGTAGAGATAGGAAGAAAAGAATCATGCGGAACTGCCAAGGTAAGGGTCAGGTGGTGTGAATGTTGGCATGCTCTGAACGGTGATATCCGATCCTTTTCAGTGGAGACGTTAAAATCTGTGACTTGCAGATTTGCTGTGTTCACACACTGAGCTATTTTCAGAACAGCAGAGTTCGGGGGAGATTTTACGTAGCATTATAGATTTACCTCAGTTACTTCTGAACATTTTCTTGCGTGTCTGTGATCCATGCATGAAAATAAACTGAGGCTATAGTCAGTTCATATTACTGTCCTCTTAAAATCCATTTGTATTTTTCAAGATGTTTGATAATTGCAAGATGCTTTTAAAATCTCATTTCTGTCACCTACAATAAAATTATGATTTATATAAGCTACAATAAAATTTAGCTTATATTTGATCTACTCTTATATTTAACTTCATCCGCTTGTAAACTTACCATTTTGGAGAGGCAGTGTTTTGTTACAACAGTGACGTTCACTTTTCTAGTGATTATGTAATTTCCTCTTGCTATCAAGCATTTTGAGTGTTGAAAGAGCTTCCAGCTTTGTGTTTATTGTAGGTAGTCTAGCTTAACCATGGATAACTGATAATGTTTAGTAGAAATAATATTGATACTGATGATGCATGTTTCTGGATTATTTCTTTTGAAGTGAGCTAGGTGTGAGATTTTTGTTTATCAGTAATTATTGACAGTAATTCTGTAATTTTGTGAGCATACTGCACTTCATCGGAAACTCTGGACCGGGGTTTACTTTATTTCCACATGCGCACCAGTGGGTACCTCTGTGAGGGGCTGGGACAGGCTAAATGTGAAATACAGCTTCATTGTAAATGTGTACATGAGCCAAACTTGTCTTCAGTATTTATTTTTGGTTATTTATTTATTTTCGCATTTATATTAATCAATGTCTTTTTGTTGGTGCGACTGTAGCTCAGTATGAAAGGACCTGAAGGCTTTCCTCTGACACAGAGGGAAATGGTCCATGACTAGAGACGGGAATTGATGAGATTTTATTGATACCTGTTCTGTTATCTGTTTGGTTTATCGGCCCTGTTCTATTTTATTGTCATCATGTAATAAATTACAGTGGATTTGTCTAATGTTTTTTTTTTATATATATTATTTGCATATCGATCAAACTGTAGCCCTGTTGTTTCATAAAAAAAAATCACAAGCTAATACAGGTAACGTACAAAATGAAAACATGACTGATTTTGTTCACTGCAGAAATAATTACGTCTCAAGTCTGCTCAGTTATTTGGAAGCTGCTGGTCTGTGGTACTTCATCTGTTATATAGCAAACCTCACAGTGGAGAGATGCAGATGCTTGACTACATTTTTCTGAATTGTGTTAACAAGCAATGAAAACTTGCAACTGTAACTAAGATTTTTCTCTACATTGTGTGAAAAAGTTTCAGCTTTCCATTTTTTTTTTATGCCCTGAAGGAGATTTTTCAGTTTCACTTTTCAGTTTCACTCTGGCTGAGTTGCAGCCATTCAGTGTCACCTAACCTGAATACTGCATGCTGATCTGCTGAATGAGTTAATAGGGCTGTGTTTCAGAACCACTCTTGTGTTTGTCGTTTAAAACTGTTAAAAACCTTTATGATAAAATGTATAGAAGATTAACTTGCAATAGTCAGAATATTTGAGATACTGTTTAAGGATTTTTTGCAAATGAACTCTTCAAATATAAAACTGACTAATAAACAGTTTTTCTTAGTCATAGGAAATAAAACTGCCTGCCTGCTTTTATGGTACCAGTGTCATTTTAGCAAAGGATATTCACCCTCAACACTGATGTGCTGTTGTGGCATTCCTGGAATTGTAATCAGCGCTGCATTGAAAGATGTTTCCGCATATTGCTGGTGTTTTTTTTTTTTAACACTTACTTGAATACAATTATGCATAAATTGTAAGTACCACTGTTGTCATCTTTCTTTGTAAAATGAAGCCATGCTTTGGACCTTCATCACCACAACTTGTAAGTTTTCAGCAGCATAGATACAGAGTTGACATCATGACACATGAACTTTTTGCAGCTGACAGAAAAACATGTTGGCATCTATAAAAGGATAATCTCAGAGGCATAGCGTTTTAATGAATTAGGCAATTTGGAACCATTCCGTGTTTATTACTAATTTAGTCATGATTTGTCTATTTTTCAACATTGCTTACCATCCTGGGCCTAGAATAGGTTGAAATCTTAATATCAGTAAATAAGACGAATAATTAGGTCTTAATTACTGAAGTGTTTTTGTTTTTAGCTCACAAACTGTTATCTGTGACTTTGTTCATTAATATTGATGTGCCTTTAGGCTGCGGAAATATGTGCTTTTCTATAGCCTTCATCAAGTAGAAGTTATGTCAAAATGTGGCTACTGCCTTTAGAACTTTCTTGCAATTTACTCACCTCAGATACATCATGCCTGCAGTGAAGGTGGAACTGGCCACTGGTGGTCTTTGACACATTTCATCTTAAAACCCACAAATCAACCAGACAGTTGTGTTAAAAGCATTGTGTCTCTCTGTCAAATAAACCTGAAGTCAACATCAGTTAAGAAATATTGAGGTTATTTTACCAAGACTTTGCTGTGGCCAAGAGCTTGATTCTTTCTGTGATTGAGTACAGTCCAAAATGACTTTAGCTGAACTAGAATCTAATTATTGAAGAATTCCTAGGAATGTGTGTGAGGTAGTGTTTGCTATGGATAGCTGGTGAAACACCCCCTCAGCGTCAGTGAATGGAAAGAATAAGCTGTTGTTGGAAACGGATGCAGAGAGCTGAACTAGCAAGCAGTATTCTCTACATGTTCAGTTGTGTGCATAACAGTATTACGATGCTAAGGTTCTAGCTAACACCTCTCTTTTGTTTTTGCTTTTTTTGTGTGTGTGATGTGCTGTGTCCAGGCCCCACGTTGCCAATGGCGACGGTGGACATCAAGAACCCGGAGATAAACAATGTGCGCTTCCACAACAATTCCCACATGAACAACATGGTGCACAGTAGCCTTAACAAGAAGGAGAAAAAGGTGAAAGGAAAGAGGAAGAAATTGACAAAGGCTGACATTGGAACGCCCAGCAACTTCCAGTAAGTTTTATTTCATTCATTAATTTATTTACATTTTTGTCCATATTTTTTTTCTTCATACGCAGAATGAGATTTATATGCATGTTAGACCAAGCATTTATGTCTGGTCTATTTTTTTGTATATATTGGACCAATAAAGCCTATTCTTTACTTTAGGTCTTTCAGTTAAATTAGTTATCATGAATTATGGTGCTTTACATTATATATTTTTTTTATGTATCTTTGTAATATCTATTTTCTAATATGTTTTGCACAAACAAAATTAAATAAGTAGCTCTATAAGTGCCTTCCCTTTGCTTGCTTTTTGTTACTTGTGTCATAACCATATCATATGTACTGACATTGACTCTCATGTCTCTTCTTAGACACATTGGCCATGTAGGCTGGGACCCGAACACAGGCTTCGACGTGAGTACCATAACAAGGGCTTGTTCTGTCACTTGTGCTGACACGCACACACACATACATACTAAAGTGGTTCTCCCAGAACACAATGCTGACCTGTGTGGCAGTGGCATGATAAAACATGAATGGCCTTGTGTTCACACAGGCTGCACTCAAACATCTGATGCCATCATGTAGCCTCTCTTTCTGCTAGGCAAATGTGTTTCTGCCCTATTTATGTTCATCAGCTTCAGTGTAAATTCTGCTTTACTTATTATCTCATGTTATTATAGTTGGTATTTACCACATACCATATATCAGGTTTTCCTGATTATGTAATACAAGGTTGTTTTCCTAAAAGGCGTATTCAGTTTTTACCACAGAGTGTCAGGATTGGACTGCATCTTAGATCAGCTGTTTGTTTGATTGTTTTCAGTCTATCTGTAACACATCTGTGCTCTTAAAAATTAAGGTGCTACAAAGGGTTCTTCAAGCAAAGTCATGGAGAAGCAATATAGTCCTGTTATGTGTGGAGTGAGAGTTTTTTGTGGGGGGGTTTGTGGAGGTTCTTTCAACTTTAAATCTGTTCTTCACACTCCTCTCTCTTTACAAAAAGGTTCTTATTGCATAAGATATTTAAAGATTATTTTTTTTATAAATTATTTTGCTGTGGCATCATGCAAACATCCCTTATTTTAGGGGTGCATTGAATCAGATCAGTAATCCACAACTTTATAAAATGTTCATTTGCTGTGTCTGCCACTGCTCTTATTAATACTGTGAATTGCTGAATTTGCTGAAGCTCCTTTCTGATTTCATCACTTTGCACACAGCAGTTATTTATGAACACATCCCAAAAAGAGAAACATGCTAAGAATGCTTCCTCTAATTGACTGTTTTAATGTTTTGCGGTTACTTCTTGGTCTCTTGAGCCTAGCAATTTGATGCTGAAGTCAAATTGAAGTTCAGTAAGAACAAACTTGTCATGCATGAATTTTCTTTATTTATTGACCTATAATGCTAAATTTCAGCTGAATAACTTGGACCCCGAGCTGAAAAACCTGTTTGACATGTGTGGCATCTCTGAAGCCCAACTCAAAGACAAGGAAACATCTAAAGTAATTTATGACTTCATTGAGAAGAAGGGAGGTGTGGAGGCTGTGAAGAATGAGCTGCGGAGACAAGGTGAGCGTTCTCTATCGCTTACATACATGTTTGCTGAGATTTAGGAATCCTCATGTTATGAACAAGCTGGAATAATTCAATGGCTTTGGAATGGTTAAATGAAGAGATGCTTGTCCGTACAGACTAAAGGAAAATACGAATCAGCAAATATTTAATTTCTGAATTGCAATGCAGGGCTAATAAATACATACATTTTTCCATTGGCATACATCACAGCCTGGCAAAATAAATAACATTTTGTCAATGATAAATGGCCCCTTTTCATACCTGGCATTACAATGCACTATATTTGTAAATAAGTAAATCATCCAGCAAAACAAACGAAACACCTCATCCCTATGGTACTCATTCATGTGTCCTACTAAAGTAATTATTTGCCTGGAACATGCTGAGGAATAGATCGAGGCTGCATCTGAATATTTTTGGCTCCTGTCTGATTCCCCTGACCTCAGCTGATGTTTTTCTTATGGTCTTGCTAAATGTATTTGTAGCATGTGGATCCACTTGACTACTAGATCATTCAAAATCACAGAAATTGGATATTAAAGTAAGTTTAATTCCGCCATTTGGATGCAGCCCCAAATGGACATGGACAGTGCTTTGCTGCTTCCCTATGGTTAAAAATAACACATTTGTTCTTGGCAAATGGAAATAATGTACATATCTATATTTGCATATAGAGTGGAGAAATGAAATGCAGATACAAGAGGTTACTCGAGACACATGCTAATGCCAGGTGTGAACGGACGTACTTGGTGCTGTCCGCTTGTTATCAGATCACCCAAGACGCATGCTAATGTCGAGTATGAACAGGGCCGTGGTACGAATGTAATAGTCTGAAATCGAGAGATCTTTGTTTTGCTCTGGCTGGGTGATGCCCCATCTTCCACCAGTCTCTTTTGGAAACACAAGTTTAGAGTACAGATAACATACAGTCATGGCCAAAAGTTTTAAGAATGACACAAATATTAGTTTTCACAAAGTTTGGTGCTAAACTGCTTTTATATCTTTGTTTCAGTTGTTTCTGTGATGTACTGAAATATAATTACAAGCACTTCATACGTTTCAAAGGCTTTTATCAA
>JBBJLR010000133.1:10217047-10234188 GCA_037577145.1 Brachypetersius gabonensis
TGGAGTTTATGCAAATTGCTATTATAAAAACTTCAGCAGCAACTTTTCCAATTTCCCATATTTATGTAATTCTCAACTTTTGGCCACGACTGTACACCTGACATTCTTCCAGCCTTAGCTGACTCAAAATGTCACTTGATCGCACATGTGCCTTAACCCAGCAGTTAAACTAAAAAGCCTTTAAAACATTGAACATTAAACTCTCCAGCCTGTTGAACAAGTTAAAACTCACCCCTTCTAGTTTTGCTCTACAAATAGTGCGAACACCTTCAGGGCAAGATTTGTTGATGTGCTGCCTTTAAAGGCCTCTGTATGGCGTAACGTTCCTTGAAATAAAAGAATGAAAATGTTCAGTCTCAGGGCTCACTAATTGTTTAAGATTTAATCTGTGTGGTCTGCCTTTAGGTCCTCCTAGGTGGAGTGGTAGGTGTTGTCCTCTTGTTTTCTCTTCACCTGGTATCTGAAGGTAGATTTGCATGCAGTAGGTGTTTGACCACTTGCAGTGTTTTGACTGGGTTTCTCAGCTGGTTTTTGAGTGAATTTTCAAGGGGACATATTTAATGAGCAGTGGGTGAAAAGAAATGCTACAGGGTTTTTTTGTACCATCGTGTGTGTGTGTGTGTGCATTTACCTTTACCTCTTAACAGCTAGGTTTCCATCTACATACGTGTATGCATGGTTGATTTTGTGAGCTCAGTGATGGAAAAACGTTACTGCTGCATTTGTCCAGTAAATAACATGCATGTCACTAGAATAAAGTGTAGTGTTTCTGCTTTTGTCCAACTGTAGCAGTGAAACAAGACATTAAGTGCCTTTTCTTTAAGAAAGAAATGTAAACACTTTTACCAACAAAAGATATATAACCATGATCGTAGACAGTACACATACAGAAGGTGGCTGATTCTGATCAGACACCTTATTCTGTTTTGTCTCCAAGCTGAAATTCTAATAAGATTTCCTTGTAGCCTCAGCCTGTATGTTTTACAAACGAAGAAAGCAGAGATTGATTCACTTGAACAAAACTCACTGAGAAGTGCCTTGCATCCTTTCAGTTAATCACTTGAATTTAATTTGAAACCTGGATGGAAACATGATGTTTTGTGCAAAACAGGTAAAATGGATCTATAGTTGGTGCATGATTTGATTTG
The DNA here is from genome assembly GCA_037577145.1 of Brachypetersius gabonensis. Lineage (NCBI taxonomy): Eukaryota > Metazoa > Chordata > Actinopteri > Characiformes > Alestidae > Brachypetersius > Brachypetersius gabonensis. The sequence goes on from JBBJLR010000133.1 coordinate 10,218,196, forward strand.
CATGTAATTTGATAATTCTGATCTACTCTAACATACTGAAGATCACAGATCTATAGAAGGAATCATTCTTGAAGCAGGTTGTTAGTAGAACTGTTATCCTAAATACTTGAATACCTTTGAGCCTGAAAGAGTCTGGGATTTTTAATGTCTGGGTGACACAAATTTTGTGTGTAAAATAGGGCCAGCTGGTGGCCTGGTGGTTGCGGCGTTTGCCCTGCGATCAGTGTGTTCACGGATGACAGAATGGTCACCTTACACTTTAATAATTCAATTAAAGTTGAGTGTGACAAAGAGCTCCCTCTGGTGGAAAGCATTTGATCTTGGTGTATGCTTGCATGTTTTGATTACAGTATGATTTTTAAAAATTGATACTTCAGTAATGTGAAACGATTGCATTATTTTTCAATTAAGTCATTTATTTTTGTTTGGTTGCGTTAATATCAGTGCATCAGAACACGGAGACTCTGGTCTGAAATGTTACTGGAGATGGTCACATTAGTTACTAATTGCGATTAATAACCTAGCCAGGTTCATGTGTCATGGTTTTCTTTTTCAGCTCCTCCTCCTCCTCCATCACGTGGTGGTCCACCACCCCCTCCCCCACCACACACTTCGGGACCACCTCCTCCTCCCCCTCCTCCTGCTCGAGGAAGAGGGGCCCCGCCGCCCCCTCCTCCATCTAGGGCCCCAACATCTGCACCACCACCCCCTCCACCATCCCGACAAGGCATAGGAGCACCTCCACCTCCACCTCCCAACAGAGGACACCCACCTCCTCCTCCTCCTGCTCATGCCAGCATGCCACCCCAAGCCCCCCAGTCTCATCCGCCACCCCCTCCCCCACCTCCATCTGGTGGAAGCGTTCCTCCCCCTCCTCCACCACCCCCACCGCCCCCTGGACCTCCACCCCCACCCGACATGGATGGCAGTGGTGAGTCAGTACCCTCTCCTATGGGAGGGAAGTCAGCCCTGCTGGAGCAGATCAGAGAGGGCACCCAGCTGAAGAAGGTGGAGCAGAACAGCAGGCCAGTGTCGTCCACAGGGCGTGACGCCCTCCTCGACCAGATCCGACAGGGCATTCAGCTCAAAACAGTGAGACCTTTTTCACTTTATTCAGAATACTGTTTTAAAGCAGCCAAGGTATGTAGTGTAAATTAGCTATAAAAAAAACAACTTTTTTCCCCTTCAGGTATCAGATGGTTCTGACTCAGGCCCACCAACTCCTGCTCCCTCGTCAGGCATCGTTGGAGCACTAATGGAGGTGATGCAGAAGAGGAGCAAAGCCATCCATTCCTCAGGTAAGAGCTTTTGCTACAGTCATCTGTGGCATATCTTTTCATACACATGCTATAATAAAAAATTTAAAAAAAAACACAAGCAATCATGGTATTATTTGAGCTTTCACAAGTGCTGTAATTTGGGATAACCATGGGCTAAATCAAATGTTCAAAAAAGGTATTATAAATGTACACAGAAATTCCACGCAAATATAAATAGAATAAAAATGAAAGGTCAACTAAAGTAATATAAAAATATTAAATGATCTAGATCATTCAGTGCTATACTGCGACCACAAGGTGGAGTTCGGGTTAGGTACTACTTAGGTACAAACCCTAATAGAAATTTTATTTCACACTGAGGGTCAAATGACCTGCAGCCAATCAGGGAAAGAATTTTGAAGAATATGCAGTAAAGTATTTTCCTTTGGTTCCCAGATGAAGATGAGGATGATGATGAAGACGAAGACTTTGAGGACGATGATGAATGGGATGACTAGTCCTTATGCTAACCACACCCAGTAGAATATCTGACACTAAATTCTCACCTTTCCAAATTGTACTCAAATTCTGTACATGTTCTTTCAAATCGCTGTATATTTTTGTTGCCTTTTTTTTTTTTTTTTTTTTAAATAATTTGTGCAATACCTCATATAATCTGTAAAGTATTGTCATGTATCCTCTGTAAAATAATCTCCTGGAATAACCATGTGAAGTTTAATGCCAGGAGGAATTTTCTTGACTTTGATTTGAATGTTTTTGTTCCCTCGTTAATGAGGAAAGGGAGATGGACAGGATCCTCTATGTTCTTGTTAATTGTTGATTAATGATTGAAAACGCTATTTTCATACCCTACTTTTCTGTACCTTCGATTTTCTTATTCAGATCCTAGTTTAGCACTCTACATTTTGGTAAGAGGTTCTTCTATCAGAATATTTAATCCCTCCACCCTCCCACCCACTTCTGTATCGTTACTATGTAAATGTACACTAGACTGATATACTAAGGTTGTTTTGTTTTGCACGGATGTCAAAACAAAAGTCACAATAAGACGACACAACACTCGCTGCATTCTCACCAATTATTCCCTGTGATTCTTCCTACAAAGATTTCACTGGACGCTGCACGTAGACAGTTTTTAAGTTTGTTTAGTTTCTTGCTTTATTGTATTACTAAAAAAGATAAAGCTATAGTTTGAAACTGGCAAAGTTGTGAATGCAGCTTGCTTTTGAATATGGTCCTCATTCCCCAGTAACAGTTTTTTTTTTACTACTACAGTCATAAAAAAGCACTACACACAGCATTCAATGAACTTAAACCATTTACTGGAAGCTTTTAAAAAGCCAATGCTTGACTGACAAAACATACAAGGTGAAAACCTTTGTGTAGCAATTAATGCTGTTTTAACAGTATTTGTTTGAATTTTGCTGTCCTTCAAGGATTGTGCTGCATTAAATCTATAAAACTGACTTCAAACCTTACAAATGGGTTGGAATGTGGAATGAAAACACTAAATTGTATACTTAAATAAATGGTAATATTGGTTCATTTTCTCCATCATTTGTATTTGAGTTGCCTTGAAGTTGATTGTGTAAAGAAGTTTTATTCATATTGGAAACTCCTTGTATAGCAAGTAAGCCATTCTTTTATTATGTGCTGTCATGGTAACAAATCTTTACTTTGGGGTTCACCAGTTCAACCAGTTCAGTTTTAACATTTTGTCTGTGACCAAATCCAAGACAATTAACAGGTTTAAACTGACAAGTGGTATGAGTTACAGTTCACTATACGCTTAGCTTTATAGTATAATGGAATTATAGTATCCAGATATTAAGTGTATACAGCAAAATATGTACAGGTTAGTCTACCATTTATTTAATAAATATAATCAGCCATTACGGTTACATTTTTGGTATTATTGGAAACAGAAGAAACAGATTTTGTGAAATATATACCAACTAGGCTGCATATCTGTTGCATGATGAATCTTGACAATGTACCAATCCCCCCCCCAAAAAATTAAAATTATTTTAAATGAGGAGGCAGATTTTACAGTGACCAATAGAGTCGGGTATACTATTTGTTGATTGTATAACATTCCATAAGTCAGTTAAGGCACAACTTAAGTTCAGAAATGGGTTTTTAAATCTTTGTACGTCTTTTTAAATTAACCTTAAGTGTTGCTTCATAATACTTCATCAGTATCAGTGTTTCAGTTGTACTTGATAAAATCATGGAAAAAAAATGGAACGCAAGCATTTATTTAAAGCTTACTTAGACAAAGCACACCTTGAGTGTTGCCATGCGACTTGCCATTAGGATCACTATTAACTGACTGATGGCTATTTCTATCTTGTTTCTTCTTGAGTGGTGGTTTTAACGTATGTTGCTCTGGTAGACTTGTTCTCTGACTGGACATGGGGTAGATATAGTTTAGCTTTAGGAAGTGGACTGTGCTTCTGCCACTGGGAAGATGTGACCTGTCTGGTGTCTGGTATGTTCTATGCCTTTGAATTTGGACCGTCTTTTAAAGTGTGTGATGCTTGAACTATTGTTTCTTCTTACTTTTGCTTCTGTCTTTGTAACTGCACCCGCTTTTGTCTCTGGCGATCCTGGTTGCGGGTTAGGATGCTGGTCGCGCTCATCCTAGGGCCTGGAAGGTCAAAGTGGTATCCCAGCTTTAGGAGGGTGGTGTTGTCTCTCAGAAGATTCACCATCTCCATCTCCACCTGGCCTCCACAGATGTGGCGCTGGTTGTGGAAACGAAGCTCCACCAAGCTGGCGTTCTGCTGCAGAGATCTGACCAAAGCCAAGATTCCTCGTCCTGAGATAAAATTCGATTCAACGTTGAGACTGGTGATGCAATCGTTCTTCTTTATCAGGTTAGCCAAGGCAAAGGCCACTTGGTCGTCTGCATGGGTGTTGGCAATACTGAAGGCCCTAACATGAGTGTTGGAGCTAAGAGCTTCTGCAAAACTAATCAGCATCTCCTGAGAAATGTTTTCAGTATTGTTCAGGTTGACTTCACTCACAGATTCATCATTCTTTAGAATCTTCTCAAGGGTCCCATCAATATCAATGGAAATCTGGCTTGGTCTCTCAGCCATCGCATTGATGTTTGAGCCTTGAGCTTGATCTCTTCTTGCTCCACTGCGTTTGTCTTTGTGATGACCTTTACTGTCTGTATTGTTGGAGCCTGTGTGAGATGCATTGACAAAGATTTGATTGTAGTTCATGTCTTTTGAATTTCCAACTCTTCTGGTTTGTGCTTCCTCCACCTCTGTGCTGTTGAGAGGGCTCAGGATCCTTAGAGGGGCTTCACTGTCACTCTCGCTTAAACATTCCTCTTCACTTTTATCTGTCTGGCTCTCATCCATGCTCTCCTGTGGAACATCATGAAATGGAAAATGAGGTTGAGCCCTAGCATACCACACACCCCACAGCCTAATGAGGAAAACCCTGTCATTTGCTGTCAGTCACTCTGATAGCAATGTCTTCTATACTTAACCTTCCTTAAACTGCATTCTTTTAAGTAACTACAATAAATTATCTGGCAAACAAATTGAACACAATATTAATATGTAATTTATGTAATAGCAGGTCTTAAGGGTGAGTTTACAACACTCTTAGTTCCTTATGGTGTCTGATTACACCAGGCAACAAATGTTATGTAATGTTTATTTTCATGTAGCTTCAAGAGTTTAGTTAGAAATGTAATTTTTTAGAAAAAAAAAATGGTCATACTAAAATGTGTTATGCTTATAACTTTTGCATATTAATATGTTGGTTGTTTGTTGTACATGTAGATAACAGGGTTGCCTGGGTTTCCAACTCTCATGCATTGAGCACGAGACACACGCATCAGTGAGACTAATTTAAAAACAGTAGTAGTATTACAACAACCTTATAATGAAAAATACACATGGATTTTAGTTTATCTCTAGGGAAAACTGATGTGATTTTCTGAATCAGCATGCAGAACCTGACTAAGAAACATCAAAGACTGCAATAAAACTGACTTCATAAAAATGTTTGTTAGTTAACGGACACTGTTTCAAAATGACATATTTGTCAGTTCTGAGCTTCAAATGCATTTTTCATAATACAAATAGGTCGGCCAGAGTGTGCCTATAACGCAGAGCTAAAAATGAATTCATTTTACAGCTGGTGTATCTAACATCATAGATCATGTGTATATTTGCATATCACTTGATCAGTATCACCTCCTTTTACCCACTCACCTGTGTAGGGCTGATTCCTGGCCTGTTCTTCTCTAGGAGTTTCTTAGTTTCATCATGCCAGTGCCTCAGCAGAGCTTCCCTGCTGAAACTTCCCGTTGGCTGTTTGACTGTTTGATCCCGCTGTCTCAGCCCTACGGGAGTGTTTTCATCAGGATCAATAGCAGCCATTTCTCTTTCCAGCTCCTGGAGTTCTTCATTGGTGAGGGTGGCCAAAAGTTCATCATCATCCACATCCTCGGAATTACAGAGCTCCTTTCTGTGCCCAAAATTGCTCATAGTTCAGACTGTACGTTTCAGCTCTCCTCCCTGAATCCCTTCAAGAGCTTTTAGAGCTTGTGTGAGGGAATTGCACTCTGCACAGAGACATAGATGTGAGTGCCAGAAAGTCCACGGTTAATCTAATCTAGACCACTAAAGGAGATTAAGGAGGGGGTGCAAAATGAATTAACCACCAGTGATGTGATGATATGGGGGAGGAGGATAGGGTTATTTAAGGGCATGAACCCATTTATTTGTGGTCAACAACTGATACCAGAGACAAACATTTAGGGAGACGCCCCCTTCAGAACAACCGGAACTGTACAGAGAGTGTCATGCATTTTCTGACTTCACGTGTCATTTTGGAGGCCCTAACTCTGGAAACAAATATTTGATTTATATTTTGATTTGGGTTTCATGGTCTGACTGGAGCTGACAGCAAGCGCAAAATTGCTAAAACTATTTTCTCCTCAGTTAATATCACAGGGTTGCTGATCTTCATGCCACTGATGGCTGATGTCAGAAATGTAACAAATCAGCCATTGACGACGAGGGAAAGAGGGAGAAGTACTCATATGAGCATGATGTCAGAGTGAGGCAGCCAAGTACACTACATGGATGAAAACAGGTGGGCATCTCTTCTAATTATTGCGTTCAATTCCTTGAGCCACACCAGTTGCTAACAGCTGTATAAAATCAAGCACATGACCATGTTAACACCATAAACAAGCAGGTAGATTTCTGTCTTGCTACAGCCGTCCCAGTGCCACAGTGAACTGGAAGTGCAAGTATCTAGTACAAAATAAAGCTCAGACATGAAGTGGTGCAGTCTCACAGTATGGGGCTGAACCACAAAAAATCACCATCCTCTGTTTCATCACTCACTAGAGACTTCCAAACTGCCTCTAGAAGCAACATCAACTCAAGAACTGTGCATCACTAGCTTCATAACATAAGCTACTATGGCTGCACACAAGATTAGAACTGGGAACAATGCAAAGGAACTGGTTTAACACACTGGCTTGCAAATATTCTTTTGACAGATTCAAGTTGGCATAGTCCAAAATATTCCCTTGACAGAAGAGTAAAGATTGTAATAGCCAAAAAAAGATGGATTCCATATTAATGGGATTTACAACAAGCTAATGTTGTGTGTAATGGCTAGTTGTCCACATCATTTTAGCTGTATAGTGTAGGGTACAGCAATTTCCCAACCCTAGTCATGGAGACACACTGCCCTGCACATTTGAGGTTAGGAAATGCAGGCTTAAAGGTCAGTGGCCCTTACACATAGTCTCCTGAAAAGTGTAAAAAATGTTTCGGAAGTGGTTCAAAGCACAAGCTAGATTTAGAACTAAACTAAAACGGTTGCATTCATTCATAAACTGTTATTTAAGCATCATAATGGTTCTGCACACTGTTTCACTTGTGGAAGTCCATCAGTCCTCCCTAGGGTTCCCCAGCCCTTTCTCAAACCTTGTTTATGGCTCCGACCTTGAGTACATTAGTGAGCTCAATGACTGGCCTGGATATTATTAGACATGGCATTAGTGTTTCCATTTTTAAAAAGTAAATTATTCTTTGCATGAGTAGGGCTGCGTGGTGTCAAAGATAACATGCACACACACTCACACCTCATGGATGTGCTTCACAGCACTTTATTGAGGGAAAAGGGCACAAGGAGCATGGAAAAGTCTTGGTCAATCATTCACTGTTCATGTAAAACAGCAAAATCTACACATTTCCATGTAGACATGATACAAAGTGCACATTCTGGTCAGTTCTCAGGGATAGCACCAAAAAACAACTTTTTACAGCATAATCCCTCACACAGTTTCACCTTTAAGACTATTTAATCAGTAAATAAATAAAGTGACAACTGGCAAAGTAAAGCCACTGGCTGCCAAAAGACTTGCATACAAAGACAGCTTAGCATTTAGTCTACTCTATTAAAGATGTCTTTTGATGTTTTTCCATTTGAATTGTGCTGCAATTGTCGAAATAAGGAAGCATTTGAAAGTAGCTCTATTGTGTAAAACATTTGTAGAAGAGTATTAATAGCAGCTATTCGTTTCATGACCACTCGTCTAGACTCTGCCATACAGGTCATACTCCTTATACATCAAATAGCCTTGAAGTCCAGGAGGGAAAGAAGCAGAGTTAAAGATGGCTGAGTCACCCAGTCTCTTTGGAGTCATGTTTCTCCTGATCTCCAGCCTGCACAAGTGCTTCAGGGCACGAGGATTTCCTGTAGAAAATCACATACAGAAAAAAGGAAAGAACTAAGCTTGAAGGCCAAGTTAGGCTGTTTGAGTGGTGCTTCATTTTAAAGAATTAGCTCAACAGCACATGCTATGATACTGACTGGAGGCTAGTAGTCATCAATAACTATTACTGCATTTGCACAATGCTAATGGGTGGCTATTCCTGATACAGCCATTGTTAGTATCATCAGCAATGACATTAATTTAGGATTAATTTAGGAGGTCCACTTAGGATATTTGTGTGGTTTTAAGTTCCAAAATCAATGATTCGTCCATCCAGCCTCTCTTTGTCCCTCAGAATGAAACAGGTATTAATTTCTACTGTTCCTTTAGTACAAAATAATGTAAATGACCTGTAGAAACACTCACTGCTTATAGCTTCAGTGTGAGTAGGTGGGGCTAACTGCTCTACAGAGGGATATGTATTACTTGTTGTGACATCACTAAAACAGTAAAGTGATATATGCCCAGTTCATATATGCCCAAATGTGGACTGGGGAATGAATGAAGCACTTTGAAATTTTTGCAGTGTTTGGGTTTTTTTACTTATGCAAAGCCCAAAGTGCAAACCAAATGTTTCATCATTTTTGTTGTTCACCTAAAATGTCACAAATTTCTGGCCACTCTTTATGCTTGTGCAGAACCATTTTCAGTTTTGAACAGATGGGGATGTAGCTGACATAGTCCAGAAGAACCCGCACAGCCCTCCCTGCATACTGCACCAGCCACGAGACACTGATGAAGTCACAAAACTGCATAAAAAACAAGACAGAGACTGAGCTTCATAATTTATTCGTGCCAAGATTCATTCCTGCCAAGTGTACTTTATCACATTAGAAATCAATTATTTTTGAAAAAGCTATAATTAACTCACAGGGATGCTTTCACTTGAATGATCCGAGTGATGACTGTGGTTGCTCCCTGTTGAGTCATGAAGACAGCTAAAGCATTTATCCGCATCATAGCCACTGTTCAGTAGCATCCGCATCATCATCTCGTCCCTGAGGCAGTACTGTAGAGCTGTGGGGAACAGGGTGTCACTGACTACTGTGAAGTAGAAGTTCACATCAGCCTGGTTGGCCAGGAGCAGCTTAACTATCTCGTACCTCCCGGCTCTCACTGCCACTAGGAGGCAGCTCAGAGGATCCAGATCAGGTTTAGCACCTGCTTTCAGCAACAGCTCAGTGCAAGTGATATCTCCATTGGAGACAGCGAAGAATAGGGGACTTTTCCTCATGTCCCCATAATTTTCTGACATATGCTGGATTAGAAGAGCATTGACATCAAAGCCTTTCTCTAACAGCAACTCAAGGCACTGGACATGACCTCCATCTGCTGCTGAGTGAACTGGGCTCTGGCCAGAAAGTCTGAGGGCCCTTCTGGTCGTAACAGGAATCAACTTCCTCAAGGTCCTAAAATAAAAACATAATTTGATGGGTGTTCCAATACAGAAAAATAGTTATTTTACCAGAGAAGTGATACCAGAGAAGAAACAGTAGTTTGTTCCAGGGAACCTTTTTTGTTAATATAATGCACAAATGTGAAAAACTGGTACCATTTTACAATAAGACTAACTTTATGAACGTTTTAGGAATAGTTTAAAATGAGCAATTATAGGCACTTAATTACAGCAATAGTAGGCAACACAAAAATAAGAGAGTAGTAGTACGTTTTTATGTTTGATGAACAATACAGGTATGTTGAATCATGGAGAAGACACTGTAAGATCAGTAACCAGCAAGATCTGAGTCTTAGATGAATGCGATATCTCAATGTTTAGCAAGCAACAGTTTCACTGTTGCCCTTTTAATTTTTTATACGACTGCTTAATAATTGTATTAATAACGTTAAGGTGTTTATGACCCAATTAATAATAAATGAAATACAAATTTTATATACAATTCTGAGGTGAGTTTTACTGCAAAGATAGACCAAAGAACCTTTTTCAAGTTTGAAGAAATTCCACAAAACAAAGGCTTCATAATAAAAAAAGATATAAATAAGAAGTATACAACAGAGTCAAGATCCCTTTACTTTCATCTCTAAGAGAACAGAGTACTCACAGGACATGTCCTTCATAAGCTGCTCGATGGATGGGAAGCTGTGAGGAGAGGTTGGCGAAGTTTGGATTGGCCCCATTTTGAAGGAGAAGGTCGATACAGTCAGGATTACCTGATCCAGCAGCATCATACAGAATGCTGTCACCATTCGGTGCCTGAGCATTTATATCAGCACCTATTGATGTGGAAGGAAAGGCCTCCAGGATTACATTTACATTTATGGCATTTAGCAGACGCCAGAGTAACTCCCATTCCCTAACTACAGGGGACAGTCTCCCTGGAGCAACTTGGGGTTAAGGGTCTTGCTCAGGATCCCATTGGTGGTGTACTGAAGGTAGGATTCAAACCCATGATCTCTACTATCCTGCCCACTAGGCCACAAACACCCCTTCACAATACAGCCACTTCTCTTAACAAATAAACTTTATAAGAGTGGCTCTGCTGGATCTTCTTTGTTCATTCTTACTAATCATATTGTGACATATGTTGTTACATGAAAATTTCATATCGTCCAGCCCTCATGGCCATTAAAGTAAATGTTTGTCTAAACTGACAGAAAATTGTAAACGGAGATGTCAGAATCCACATAAGCAAGTCTGTTTGAGATTATAAAGATCTGCAATTTGCCTAATGCTACTTAGCTACATTAGACTTCAAACAACAACGGCAAGAGTGGGAAATATCTTGTTAATACCATAGTGGATGAGGATATCCAGCACTTCAGCCTGTGCATATTCTGCAGCGATGCCCATCGGGGTCACCCCACTCTGGTCTGTCTCGGAGACCTGGCCTCCGTGCTGCAGCAAAAGCTGCAGTATGTCGATGCAGCCCACTTTAGCAGCCTCGTGCATGGCAGTCCACTTCTTCAGGCACACCTGGTTCACCTCTGCTCCTCGAGTTAAAAGTGCTAATGCAATGTCAAATGCATCTGTTCTTACAGCTGTAACAGAAGATGCAACATTTTAGATTATTAACAGGGTGGAGGTTACTTGTATCCTTTTTGAACGGGTGTGCTTGCCATTTGCAGAGTAAGAAAAAAAGTACCCAGCAGTAGAGGAGATTCGTTCTTCCGATTGGTTCTGTGAGGAGAAGCTCCATGTGCCAGCAAAGTCCGAACAATCTCCACTAGTCCAGCTTGAGTGGCCAGAGTGAGAGGAGTCTCCCCGTCTTCTGTTTCCTCATCAAGGCTCAGCCTGTATGAAGCTGGCAAACAAATGACTGAGAAGCCACCGGGTTATTCCATGCTAGCTCACTTCAGGCCTGGCAGGTCATATCACGGATTTCCAGAAAAAAATCAAGCAGAAACCTGTGTTTGACTCTCAAAACTAACATTAACCCTCCTGATGTGTTTGGGGCCAACAAAATGTAATGTCTCTAAAGAAGTAATAAATAGCATTTTGTTTTTTTGCTTCACATTGAATGAGGTTTTCTAATTGAATGGGTACAACTGGGTAAACAAGATTAACAAGATGAAATGTTTTCAATTATTCGGTTCCAAATAAGAACCGATTCAAAAATACCCAGTACCTGGTACCCACAAGTTTTTTGGGTCTAATAATAATAAGATAATAGTCTAATAATCGGTTGTTAAACACTGCATCTGCTAGGACATGTGTGGTTATATGCTAGGACCTGTTTTAGTACAGATATGCTAGGTTTGTTCAGTTTACTGTTGGTTTACTGTCGGTTTTGTTATTTAAACAGTTGTCCTCCTTTTTGTTTTTTTTACCTTTGTGAAATCGAGAAAGGGAATCGACAAGAACCGGAATAAATTAAGCGGAACAATAACAATACTCATCCCTATTTTCAATGTCCTGTACTCATTTTGCCTGCATCTGTGACCTTTGGGGTCAGTTTGCTGGGGTGAATTAGTATATTAGAACATAACATGATGGTTCAAATGTATTTGTATTATTTTAGCTTTCAAATGTACTGGTTGAGTTAATTTTTACACAATGAGGTATTTGCTCAATATAAAAAATAGAAGAATAGAAAAAACAGTAGAAAACACTGGATTTCCAGATGAACCTTTACGATGGTCCAGGAAGAGAGTTAATATATCCTTTTATTTCTTGTTATAGCAGAATCTATTACACAGAATCTATTGCAGAGGAACCCAACCAGTGTCTTCTATTGATGGACATCACAAAAACATCACAATCATCTGGTGTTTCCAGACTGACTCTCAGCTGCCACTTCACATTAAACCGACAGGCCAACTGTTTCCTGGCTGGAAAACACTTCCTGAAGCTGATTCCATCTAAATTCTTATTATCATCATTTTCAAGGTGTTTCCTGAGGCTGGAATGCAGGAAAATCATTTTTTTGGACACAAGTCCTGATTCTTGTAAAGTACTTCTGCAAGAGTTACTCTCAAGGCCCAAAGAAAAGAAATAGAAGATATAAAATATGGCCTTTCAGGAAGTGTGCAGACTTTCTGGAGCCCTGCGTGGGTTCATTTAAAAAATGTTGAATGTAGAATCTAAGTTAAAGTGAAAAAACAATCCTAATTTAAATATGAATGAAATAAAATTAGTCTCTTTTAAGAAAATCAAAAGCACTCCAAAACGCCTCCTTTAGTTGTGAGGAATGTCTAGTGTAGCTTTAAAAAATGCATACAAATCAATAATTCACAGATCTGATGTGATCTGAAATGTTGGAATACTACATTAAACCAGAATTTTACAAAACAAAAATTCCAAACACATGCAATTTACACACTGTAGTAAATGAACCCGCTTCAGGGCTATTCTGTTACATACAACTTTTAAAGTATAATATTACTGTTTGTGTTGTATTTTTATTCAGTTGATATTTGGTTTAACTCAATATAGAAGTGCACACTGAAATTGAGTGAAAAGTAGTTTGAAAGGAAATCCATGACGTGACTTGGTTTGGGTCCTGGGTGAGTTGGCATGGAATAACCCTTATAAAAAACTTTACTGCTGTAGGGCCATGGGCTTAAAAAAAAGCATTCACAGAAGAACTGTCTGGCAGTTTTTAACCTCAATCATATTCTTTGGCTGTGCAGATTCACACCTCTTACCATAAAGCACCATCTCTAGAACTTGGACTGACTGCTGCACTGCAGCCCTGTGGAGGGGGTACCAGCCTTGGGCATCCACCTCAGTAAACGCAGCTGGGTAGTCAGCCATCTCCTGGAGCGTGAACAGGTCTCCTGGGAGGAAATAAGACATGCCTGAATGTGTTTCATGCATGTGGTCAATGTGAACTTGTGAATGACTTTCACAGTTTCACAACAATCCGTTTGCCTGCACTTTACCTCTTTTAATTGCATCCAAAATCTTTTGATTTTCCACACTAAAATATAAAATAAAGGAAAGTGTCAACAATGAGGCAGAATTATAAAGGACTGGTTTTATTTTGCTTATTTTTGAATCCAACCTTGCTGGCCAATCATTGCTGTAGGATTCCTGGAGGCTCAGTTGGATTGTATAGTTGAGAAGCTGCTCGTCCTCATCCACATCATCTGGAGCGTCCATTATTCTGAGAAATAGAAAGGGGCCTGAAATGTGTGTGTACACTCTAATACTCTTATAACGCCAGAGTCTCTGGAGGCCAATATCATGGAAAATGATTTCTTTTCTTTATTTTTATGTAGTATGTATGATTCCTTTCCCACTTCATTTGATGTGCATGAAAGCAACCAATGTGTTTTTTAGTGATGTGACAATAACGCTGCATTTACAAATTTGCTTATTTAGGCTACAGGTGCTTAGCTGTGCCCATTCATATTGTAATGAGTTTTTCACAGACGTTTTCAAATATCGGACTTAAAAGCACAGTAATTATGAAAGCCAAATGCAAACAGAGGCTGGAAATGGTTGTGTAAGAATGAGTTTACTTAGGGCACCTCTAACAAAAAAATGTAATTTAGCCCACACCACAATATTGTCTGAATGGTCAGAAATGCCTCTGGTTTAAGGTGTAATGTTGTTTTTATATAAACATATTACCTAATAAGATTATTTCAACCAGTGCATATAATTGTCATTTATATCTCATCATCTTCAACGTTAAAGCAGTTAATAAAACTACATTTATAACCTCCTTAAAACAGCTAGAGCCTGAGCATGCTGCTGGTATGCCTGTGTACTTCTCTTGCAGTACTTGTCTTTGCAAATAAGCCGATCTTATTCTCGTGAGAGTTTTTCTGTTCAGTGTTTTAGTCATAAATCATGCATTTGAAGAGCTGCTTCATTTTCAATTTGCAATTACTTTCAAAAATATTCAAAAATATTCATATCCAAAAATAGATAGTGGCATACTTGAAGGCTGTTTGGGCTGATTTGAATTATTTAAGGTTGTTGAAATGGTCCAAGCATTTTCAAATCCCAACTTTTGCTCACATCAAGTTACTGTAGCTTTTGCTGACTGTGGAGTTATTGCTACTATAGCCATACCGTATTACTAGTGTTCTGTACGGAATGATTACTGCTGCTGGCATTTCTAGTGGATAAGATTACTGTAGATTAGAGAAATGTTATTTCAGTAACTCCACACAGCTATTAGGTATGCAGCATTTATTCAGCAAAATCTCCAGCACTGGCTATGTTAAACTGACACTTGCAGTGTTCACATGTCCTGCTGGACAAAAATAAGCTCTATATGAATCAATACTGGAGATTTTGTTTGAAGCAACAAAACAGCGTATGCATTCAAATTCAAGGACCTATAAGGGTCCCCCTAATGTCCACTCAATGGTAAGCACACACTAATCTCACCTTTTGAGATATAGTTCCAGTAAAATCACGGGTCGTGTGCTGCTTGGTTTAGCCGTGCCCTATCTAAATGAACTCCCCCCACCCGAGACACCCTTTCACCACACACGTCTATTTTCGGATGTCACCTGCTTTCGGAACTGACACACATATCGACTGCACTGCTCTGCTTCCCTGTTTGTGGGCTTATTTTGGGGAGGGTGATGGTAATGACCTACAAAAGTTCAAGAACAAAATTTGAAATTGCACGACTAGGACAATAGTCTGCCCTGCACAGCCACTGACAGACTGAAAGAAAGCTAACCAAGGCCCAAAGTCTCTTAGATCGCTGTACATGTGTGGGTGCACATAACTATGTATTGATTTAACACTTTAAACCGTAGGCCTTGTTACATTTAGCTGAGTTTTGTACTTACATTTGACCATAAAACAGCACGGGCTGATTATACAACAGAAGTGTTTGAGGACACTCAGTCTACTCTATTATCTCAGTTTAGCTCTCAGTACATCCAGTCGAGATCCGAGCTCAAGTGTGTGTATATGGATGTTACCTTCAAAGACTGAATGATGGACAGTTATCCATCATATGCAGAGTCATTCCCTGGCAGTTTCTCATCATCACCTGGCCTTTCTGTGTCTTAAGAGCACAACTTATGATGCCTTCTTTAGTGGAAAGATGGTGAGTGATATGTATTACCAATTAAGATCATTATGGAATGCTTTTTCCACTGTTTTAAGAAATGTAAGACATTTTGCAGAATTACATACAAATTTGTTGGTTCAGTGACTGAATCACTCACTTTCTGTAACTGCTTAATCCTCACTAGCTTCGCAAATACCTAGAGCCAATCCTGGGATCTACGGGCTCCCTGAGCCAGGGCCCCATGGGACTCATACTGGATGAGGCACCAGTCCACCGGAGGACACACACAACATTCACTCACACCCATGGACAATTTAGAAACTTCAGTACACCTGACACGCGTGTCTTTGGACTGTGGGAGAAACCAGAGACCATGGAGGAAACCCATGCCACCACGTTTACGGCATTTAGCAGACGCTCTTATCCAAAGCGACGTACATCGGTGCTTAAAGTATTCCACAACTGTTCTTAAACCTGTAAAGCTATACTTAAATCAACAACAGCTATT
>JBBJLR010000133.1:10240394-10258169 GCA_037577145.1 Brachypetersius gabonensis
GCGTAGTGTGTGAGAATTTAGGAAGATT
Source organism: Brachypetersius gabonensis (assembly GCA_037577145.1). Taxonomy (NCBI): domain Eukaryota; kingdom Metazoa; phylum Chordata; class Actinopteri; order Characiformes; family Alestidae; genus Brachypetersius; species Brachypetersius gabonensis. The sequence goes on from JBBJLR010000133.1 coordinate 10,240,423, forward strand.
GAAGACTAACCTCGCAGCTGCATTCTGAATCAGCTGAAGTGTCTCGTTAACTTCATTGGCAGTCCAGCCAGAAGAGAGTTGCAGTAGTCCAGCTTAGAGATGATCAGAGGCTGGACGAGTAACTGTGTGGCTTCCGTGGTGAGAAAGGGTCGGATTCCTCTGATATTGTACAGAAGGTATCTGCATGTCCTGGAGAGGTGGTCAGCGTGCAACAGGAATGAACGTTCATCGTCCAACATGACACCATCAGGAGAACACTCAGAAGGCCAGGGCCCAGATTTGAACCACCAGCTTTGGAGGTGTGAGGGACTGTGCAACCCCCTGAACCACCATAGGGGCTTGGTTCAATGACATGCGACTAAATTTGGCCACCAGCGTCAGTAGTCAGAATGGCAATATTCATATTCTATGATTCTATACCCCTCCATGTTCTCAGCCATATTTCTTTTAGTAGAGATGTTTCTTTCTTCATCACAACATACTGCACGAAGGCAGCTCCCAGCCGACTTCAGTGGATATGATCAATAGAAGAAAATGACTATATTACAGGGTTTCTTGGTTTACAGGATTTATCCCTGTTTCAGTGTTGGAATGTGCGTAACATCCTTCACTTTGGCTCCATACTGTAGGTAAAGAAACAGCCCTCAAAGGAAAACACATTAATCATTAATATTATAACAATATATACCCCCAACATTACATATAAGCAAAATTCCAGGATTTCAGTTTTAGTTGCACTGTAAGTGGAAAACCTTTTTGTTGATTATAGCTCTACATTTTCCGTTTTCCGTTAAAATTAAAATCAAGGGTTTGTTGATTTTAATTTTATATTATTTTTATTAGTGTCATGTAATATGTCAATTCTTAAATAAAAAATCAAGATGAAGGGTAAATATTGTATACATTAGAGAACTTTCTACATGAATTTCAAACTACTATTAAAAGTTTTAATACATAACCAGTTCCACAAAGATCATTCTTCTATAAAGTATTAAAGAAAGTAAAAAAAAAAAAAGATGTATAAGTATGACCGGAGTGTGTCTGTATCTGTGAATGCGCGCGCGCGCGCGTGCGCGCCAGTGTGTGTGTGTGTACATGCTGCCTAGAGTACAGAGCTAGGTCATGTGACAGCGCTGTTACCATGGCAGCGCCAAACACTGCAGGCTATGGGACCATAAGTCAGGGCCGTGTGTTTTTATCTTTCCTGTATAAAGTGTTATATAAAAGACCACTCAGATGTGTTAATCACATTAACCTTCTGAGGAAAAGCCATGTCAGACACTACATCGGAGTCAGGTAATGTTGAGACGGATGAGATCATGAAGATGGGAGATTTAAAGGTCCAGACCCAAAGAACTACACAAACAGACGCTGAGGTGGAGGTCAGCGCTGACCACAGTGCTCAGCAAGAGCTGAAAGCAGAGATGCATACTTTATCTACAACACTGACATCAGATCAGGAGATCCAACCCGATCCATCTCAAAACCAAAGTCCAGACAGATTTTGTCCGCATGAAAGTAAAATAACAGAGACTTCAGATGTACTTGAGAACTCAACAGCAACAGGTAAGCTGAGCTACATGTTCATTCAGATGAACAACTACACTATATGGACAAAAGTATTGGGACGCCTGACAATAACTCCAAACAGTGACTTTAATAGCATTGCATTCAAATACATAGACTTAATATGGAGTTGGTCCCACCTTTGCGTCTATAACAGCTTCCACTCTTCTTGGAAGGCTTTCCATAAGACTTTGGAGTTTCTGTGGGAATTTATGCTCATTTATTCAATAGAGCATTTATGAGGTCAGACCCTGATGTTGGACGAGAAGGCCTGGCTCACAATCTCCGTTCCAGTTCATCTCAAAGGTGTTGGATGGGTTTAAGGCTCTGTGTGGGCCAGTCAAGTTCTTCCACACTGAACTCATCCAGCCAGGTCTTTAGGGAGCTTGCTTTGTGCACTTGGGAACAGTCATGCTGGAATAGAAAAGGGTCTTCCCCAATCTGTGTCCACAATGTTGGGAGCATGATGTTGGCCAGAATGACTTTGTATGCTGTAGTATTAAGATTACCCTCTCCCTGGAAGTAAGGAGTCTAGCCCAAATTCTGAAAAACAGGAATGTCCCAATACTTTTGTCCATATAGTCTATCTACCAGTAGAAACATAGTGTTCCACCAACTGCAGTGTATTAAATGTCTTTTCTGATCTATGTGCTTCTGTGTATTTCCTTTGGTAAATTATGCCTGCCAGTTTAATTTGGCCCACATTACCCGTTTGTGCTCGATCCAATTACACAAACATGCTGGCAGAGTTCTCTAAAAGGGTGGAGATGGAGGGTTTGAAAGACTTTGTCTTAACCACAGGAGATTTATATTTTCCCAGTTAAAATCTTGCTTATGCCTGATGGGCACATGATGACCATGGCCTTTACTATCGGTCTCACCACTGAGGATCTGAAGAATCATTTTGCCACTGAGCTGAGGGTACCCTCCAATGTTATTCAGATCACGCTTAGTGGTAAGTTTTATCCAGCATTTAAGTGGCAAACTGTCTTACCTGTCTGTAATACCACAGATACTTTGCAAAAATTTCTAAAGAAAGAATATATAACTTGGTGTCATTATATAAGTGCATATATAATTGCTTCAAAAGAAAGTGCACTTTATTTGCAACTTCATCTAATAGAACTTAATGTGATTTATGAGTAATTATTTCATTATTTCATTCATGCATTGATTTCAGAGAACATGTGTCTTGCTGTTTTGGTTGTCAGGGAAGGCTGTAGATCACCACCAGACACTGCTGGGCCTGGGAGTGCAGCCACATGGCACAGTCCAGTTTGAGATGAGCTCATTAGATCCTGTGAATTACCCCATCAAACCAGTTAAGCCACAGCAGGAGTGCAGCATGCCAGATGTCATTACTGTCAGAGTGCAGACAGGTCAGCCTCAGGTTTCATCCCTCCAGTGCTCCTGCAATCATTCTTTACTGTTGTCCACATTAACTACTCTTTGGATCCCTCTAAGTTCCTCTGTTTCACTGCCTCTCTTTTATCGTACTCCACCCGTAGATGTAAACAGTTTTCAGGATGTGGTGGTGGAAATAGAGAGAGCCATTCAAAAGAAGCCTTTCCTGGGAGGATATAGGCACAAGGTCACTAAAACTGAGTATCACCATGCTGCAGTACAAACTGTGCCCAAGAAGCGGCCTGATAGAGGGGTGGAAATGTTCAGCAGAGATACACAGGTAAAGGCAGCATTAAGTACAGTGCACACTTAAACATATGCAGTCACCTATCACCTACTGCATAAAAGCATTAAGAAAAGAACAAAATAGTCAGCACAGGGTGTATGAGATTACTTCTTTTATTTTGACATTTTAATATTTGTGAAAATATTTAAAAAAGTCTATATTTTTATTAAAACTGCTACAAACACAAATAGCTATAGTCTGCTGCAGTACTTTCGTAATGTGCAGGGTCCTGACTTTTTATATAATAAAAGTGTGTGTTCTAAGTTGTTTTTGTATTAGGGATGTCAAGCGATTAAAAAAAATCATCTAATGATGAATTTATCTAAATTAATCACAGCAGGTGTCTCAAACTCCAGTCCTGGAGGGCCGTGATCCAGCAGATTTTGGTGATTTCCCTGCTCAGAAACACCTGGTACACCTCGCCAGTTAATTGTCAGGTTTAGTGAATGTTTGAGGAGGGGATCCATCAAACTGTGTTGGACACCGGCCCTCCAGGACCGGAGTTTGAGACCCCCGGTTTACAGCAAAACCTGTTTTGCACTGTTGATGTTCAATAATGATCACAACAATCAAAGATTGTTGAGGGAAAAAAGTGCTTCAGCAAGAACTATAATAGAACTAAGTCCATCTATAAGCTGCAGTTTAAGACAAAGCACATACAAGCACGTGCATCAAAAACATTTTGTGGTTCACTGTTGGGTGGATCTGGAACGAGGGGTGTGAGGTTGATAGCTGTAGCATAATGTTTTCCTGAGGGAGGCTGTGTGAGGGCTTGTGCTGCACGTGACGCCTCATATGTTTCACTCATACAAATCGCTGGGTGGAGTTGGGGGATTAAAAAAAGGATTTATAAAAGTTGCCCCCTAATATAATGGTTCCAGTGCCCATGCATAGAAGGCATCTCAAGCCTAAAAAATAATGAGTTAAAACAATTAACGCTGTTTAATCGCATCATGTGACTTCATGTGACCCAGCCCCATTCTGGCCACAGGTGCCCTGTAAAATGAAGATGAGAATGCGCTGCTTGGTCCAGTGAATGGAAAGTTTATTTTACACCCCTAGTTTATACATATACTGAATTCATTCATATCAATGAATAATGAATAGCTAATTTTCTTATTATATTTATCTGCTTTCTTTAGACAGTGAAGATGAAGAGCCAGGCCCAACAATGCCCCATCACCACATCCACGCAAATGAATAGGATTGGCTGCTATGTGTCTAATATGAAAGACAAACTGATCACGCCAGGCACCTACATCACTGCCGACGAGTTCCACAGGAACAGACTGAAGGCTGTATGTGTGTGTGTGTGTGTGTGTGTGTGTGTGTGTGTGTGTGTGTGTGTGTGTGTGAATCATGGGTTTGATTTTGAGTGTTTGTGTGTAAGTGTTTGTAAGTGCTTGTGTGTGTGTTCCCAGGTGATAACGATCCAGACACACACCAGGCGCTGGCAGGCCAAGCGTGTGACTGCTCTGCTGAGGCTGGATAAGGAGCTACGTCTCGCCTGGGAGGAGAGAGAGGAGAGGAAGAAGATCGAGGAGAAGGAGGAGCAGATTAGGGCTGAGTACAACAGGAGAATGAACCCACAGAAAAAGGAAGACTTTGCTCTGCTCTATAATGCTCTAGAAGGTGAGCCTGACTATATGTGTATGTAAAAGAGTGAGAGGTAGGGAGACTAGCACTAAGTCTGCAATGATTAATTTCGAGTTGACATGATAATATTTGAGAAGCTGTGCTCGGTTTGTTACTGTTTAATAAAGTTTTGTAATTTGGCTAATCGGTTAAGCTAACTTATTTCATTGGTTGACAGGAAATTAAATACTGCACACACTCACACAAATGTCTGAATTGACACAGACTCCAGTACAGAGTCAGGCAAGACTGAATCAAAGCCTAAGCCTAAGTGAACGGTGAACAGTGAACTGACTCCTGGCTATGTTAACAGCTTAATACTCGTGGCAGCGACTTTATGAGCAGTCCTTTATGTTTTATATGAGTGTGTTTGTGCTCACTGTCTCTGTGTGATAGAGTGGAGGCAAGAGGAGATGGAGCGCACAAATGCCTCTCTGAGTGGAGCAGAAAGGAAGGCAGCACTATGTGCCCTCTTGGAGCAGGAGACACAGCTGCTTGCTTCTATTGGACACCACAAGGTTGCAGTAGGAGAGAGGAATCAGGAGAAGGCAGTGCAAGCCTTTCTCAACAAGGTCTGCCTCCTACTACATCCAGCTTTTTCATTTATGGTTTACAGATACAATATACAACACTTCATTTTGGCTGCAAGCATATACTGTATTCACTGTATACCCACATATACAATACAGTGCATACTTCTTCGACCTATTTCCTATATTTGTTTCAGTATATTTGAATTGACTATTCATGTCCTAAGTTTGCTTCTTTAGTTTTGCACTGGATTAGCAAGACACATGGAGATGGAAGCTTATTCTCATCAATTAGTATTGTGTTTATCACACTTGCCTCAAAGCATGCTGCTTTTCTGAACTGTCCCAAACACACTTAAGTGGTAAGACACATTGTTAATGCAGTGTGTACAGTTGGATTTTTTTACCTCACTTTTGGTAACGAAGAAAATTTTAAAAGCATTTCACTCTCTTTCCGAAAATGTGTTTGTGTTTTTCACATCTTGCCTTAACATTACGTTTAAGAAAAAATCTGGTCTCAGATGGCTTCAGTTTTCACTGTTCAACTACACTTAGGTAAGGAAAGGAGAAACTATGTAAACGTTTGCTTTAACCCTGGTGCAGAGTGCAGCCCCTAAGACATGGCGTGGATCTGATGGGGTCATAACTCAGATGGACACTCCACACAGCATCAGGGCTAGAGAGCTCCGAGACCTCTACAACAGCATTAACCTGAAGTGCCTGAACCAGGAGGAGCGTCTTGATGTGTTACTAACCCTCAAACACACTGTCAAGGTATCCTACTTTTGCAATATTGTACAGCTTAGTTAGTCATGAAGCAGTGGAGCTCCATCTGCACTCTCATTATCAATGATGAGTAGTTATCATGTGTTCTAAATTCTGCCCCAGACTCATTGTTTGCTGTGTGTATCTGTATGAACAGGAGCATAACTGTAAGCTGACTCAACAGATAGTTGAGTTGATTGACAGAGAGGCTGATCTGCTGACGAGAGGAATGAAGCAGAGTAATCTAGAGGGGCTGAGGAAAAGGATATCTACCCTTTTCCTCCAGTACATCAAAACCCCCACTTTCAATCCCCAGGTGGCCAGATTTTTGAAGGTATGTACCGTAGAGTTAATTTCTTCTCCACCTTTGAAACAGCCTAGAACGGGAATCAAACCTTTGCTCAGTGCTACTGACGTTGACCCGGTTGACCTCCCAGAAGAATGAAAAACATTAACTTTCAGTGTAAGTCAGTGTGAGAAAACTCCATTAAAAGTCATTTCTCTTGATCTGTTTACCACATTGTAAAGAAAAGCTGTAATTCACATTACAAGACTGAAAACTTTATTGATCCCGGAAAGGAAATTGCTTACGTAATGACTGCACGACACAGAGACAGTACCAATGTAATATAAAGTCTAAATAAAACCTAAATAAAAAATCAGTAGAAAATAGAAACTCAATATGAAAATACAAGATGCCATATACAGAAACACTGGATATAAATACTATAGAGAAGTAACACAGTTGAGTGAAACCTACTGACACAAATGTTCGTTTGGAGTAAGTTATTGCACTTAGTAGAGAATCAGTCGTAATATTAAGTAATAAAAAGTCATTCTGACATATGTAGTGATATTGCACATAAAAGCTATTTTAATATGTATATGTGTATGGTTTTTTTTGTTTGATGAATGTTTAAAAGGACTTTGTTACATCTGAGAAATTTAAACTCGCAGGTCTGGGTGTTTTGTTTACTTTTTTTTTTTTTTCTGAGTTTCTGCTTTATTTCGTCATCTTAAGTTCTATCTAAACCCCAGAAGCCACCCTGGTTCAGATGCACTAGCAACTAGCTAGGACTTCACGTAGTGCGCAGTACCACTAACACTGGGAGGGTGAATACTATTATGTGGTTCCTCTGGGTTACATGAAGCACTACTGCATCGTTTTGAACTGCTAATGCAGCATCATTAGACAGTTTAACTAAATAACAGTAAATAACAAGCACCACTGGGGATCCAATCTCTCAGACATAGGACCAGATTTTAGACAGCAGCATCACTCCACTCTGCCCTCTGATTGCTACTTACATTTGTTTTAATGTGTTTTTCCTTTTGCTAATAGGAATTCTAATTCCACCAATTTCAAATGTAAAATTTGAGACTGCAATAAAAATTTTAAAGCATTGCAACTTTGATGCATGCCATCTTAAATTATCATCTTTAGTAATGGTTGACTATATTATTATTTTATATACAACTTGCACTAACTGAGTAGTAGCTCAGTAGGTAGCGACAGAGACAGTGTGTGCAGGCAACTTGCCATTAGCAAAAACCATGCAGCTAATATTGATTAAAATAGATTTTGGTAACTACTGTATATACTCTATGTGCATTTCTCATTAAGCCATTAAACATATGTGTAGTTTATATAATTTAAAACAGCAGCCAGTGAGCAGTTGACAAAACAATAAAATGAATCCTAGACAGTATCATATTTCTCATTCACAGGTGCCACAGAAGCCAGAAGAGCTGAGACAGAAGATCTGCTTCTGTCGTGGTTGCAGTAGCTACCTGCTCTCCACTGAGTTTGCTCTGACAGTGAGAGCGCGGGTGGTAGGGCTTTGCCGCCGCTGTTCAGAGCTGGACAATGAGGCTCGGCACAGGGAGGATTTCTCTCATTACAAAACCATCCTCAAACGCCTGCGTGATGCAGAGGCACAATGCAGCCCAGATGCCAAGATCACATTCCTCCTGCAGGTAGCTTTTTCTTGTTTCCCACGTACACCTTCCTTACAGATATTATAAATAAGTCTACATTTCTGCAGCTAGGTATTCTGGCAGAAACATTCTAATGCATATCCTAGTCCAAAAGGCTTCATCACTCTAAAGCCAGAGGATTACCTTTACGTAATTAACTTGTTTAACTTATTTGTCCCATTCTTATGAATGATCTATTGGTACCGATTTGGTCATTTGTTGATTTTTGGCACTGAGCATACTGTCAGTTCTATGACTTTCTTGGCTGTATGTCTCCACTAGGAGCAGGATCTGCAGTATCTGGTGGACGTGGTGTGGGAGGCTCAGTCTGCCCTGTCTGCCTGGAATGACCTGCATGATCTGGTGCTGGTGCGCTGGGACAGGCAGTGCGAGTGGAGCCCCTGGAACTGCATCCTGCTCACCAAAGACGAAGCAGCCGCACACCTCAAAGCTGAGAGCATAGAGAAGGTAGAAAGAAACATCCCGCACTTCAACCCCACAACACCTCAGATATGCTTGGATTTTACATTATACACTGAACTACACAGTGAGTTGGCACATAAGAATCTGATGTGCAATTTGTGTCAACAGGTTTAAAGTCAAGTACATTGTTAAAAATATCTTCTTCGGGACTTACGACACTATTGTGTTATTTCCACTTGTTTTAGTGAACTAAAATTGCTTTTGTTAATGTTTACGGATCAAATTACAAACAGAGTGCACTTTCATATTAGTGTAATAGTAGTTACTGAATAATTTAGTGGAGTCAATAAATAATAGATCATAAGATCGATAACTTATTAACAAACCATCTCGAACATGTGCAAACTCTACCGCAACTCTACTGGATCTCCATCATATTGATTCAGCAACTGTAGGCTGCACAAAACTGTAGGCTTTCTACAAAAGAGATAGGCATGTAAATAAATATAGACATGTTTAATCGTTTAATACCTACGGTGAGATTATATATTTTGTTGATTTGCTAAATTAAATAATTACGTAACCTCTACGGAGAAGAAACTCGACATATTAAAAAATGACGCGCCACAGCTTTTTATACTTTTTCAAGTAGATAAAATTCAGCAGAGAGAATCTAGCTGTACATGAAAATGTGAAGAAGTGTGTTCTGTGTAGAGGATGAGTATTTCTTTTGCATTATGAAGAGGCGCCCAAACTTCAGCATAAGACTAACTGTCTTCTATAAAAATCTAGCTCATAACAGTTATAACCTTTGCCTGCAAGTGCAGCTCACTTAACATTTACTCAATTATAGTCAAATCTTTATGTATGTTTTATTACTACTCAACCCTGGCACACATTGGGGTCAGCCAGAAAGTCATTTGAAGCTGCCTGAATAGTCTGTTTAATAAGACCATAAAAGAGGCAGGTAACATTTTTAAAGGTTCTGAAGCATAAGCCAATGTGTGGGTGCCTTCTTAAAGTTATCCAACCCCAACACCAATCAGATTGACATTTGGAAGCAAAGGCAGATCGAAGGTTGTTTTATATAAAATGTGGTTACATGTCCTTGATAGTCCATTTAAATGTGTGCCTGAAATTAGACTTGACTTTGTTTACTTGTTTCTAGTCATTGTCCATAATGATACATTGCTATTACTGAAACAATTAAAAATAGAATGTTTAAAATGATCAGTTAATGCATTTTTTACAAAAAGTACAAAGTAGACCTCGGTATGACACACTAACCAGAGGTATACCATACCAAATGTGTTTTCTGTACAAGAACAAGCAAATACATTACCAATGCTACGCTGAAAGGATCGCTCCAGCCTAGATAAGTGTAAATCTTTAACAGCAGAGCTACTTTTTGTAGACTGTACATTACAACAGTGTGGCTCTTCTTTCTAGTGAAACCTCTGTGAAGACCAAACCCTCACAAAATATCCTGAGCTTGTTGAAGACACACTTCTCACTACTCACCAGCAGATGGCTGTGTAGGAGAGTCTTTTTTGCTTGTGGAAAAGACAGTGTAACGGATCAGAAAGCTCAATTGAGGATTCTAAGCATGCAGCCAATCAAAATGTAGTCTAAACTGAGATCAGCTGTCATGAGTTCCACTGTGCTGCCACCACGCAGGATATTTTCACTGTGGATCTGAGCAGAGTGGTTTTAAATGGACACACTCAGTACGCTCAAAGAAAAATCTCATCATTCCTCTGTGATTGATTCGCCATACTACAAGTCTTTATCAGTTAACTTGCCAAACCTGAAATGAAGTCGTTTTATTCCAGCGTCAGGGATTCTCCCTCAGCGAGAGAAGAATGTTAGACATGGAAAATTGTGTCAATATTAAGCTGCACAGCAAGCATGCAAAGCAGGTCTTTTTGTGTGTTAAGCTTATGACCACCACATTGTTTTGCAGGCATACAGCATGGCATTAATCCGTACCATCAAGCACAAACACACTCTGGCCCGGAAATACTTCTCTCAGATCCCAGTAATGGCCAAGCACCTTCATGATGAGGACTTGAAGGCCGATGCCCACAGCGACCTGCTGGTCACTAAGCCCATCACTACAGCAACTAATTAAAGTCAACAAGACACTACCCACAAACCCCTAAAGGACTGTCTGCAACTCTATCGCTGTTTGCTTGTTGCTCTTCTATGTACAGACCTTTATTAAAACACACACTATGCAATACACCTTGGTACGCAGATGCTTTAGATCATAGCGTTTTGCACTAATGACCTGTTGATGTCTGTGTTGTGTCTAGGTTTGTGCAAGAGGGTCCTTGAGTGTCTTGACTCATTCTCTAATGGATTTCTAAAGTACCCTCAGCATGAAATAAAGCTATTGAGATCCATTTTCACTCACAGCTTCATCGTTCACCATAAAGGGTTTCATTTAGCTCTATTCTGCCATATTTTCTTGTCAAGATCAACGGCTTATGCACAGCACATCACTATCAGAACTAAAATCTCCAAAATGGCAAAACAGAGGGAAGGAACTGGAGAAGGAAACAGTGGCTTAATTTAAAAAAAGATTAATCATGGACCATTTCTATTGGCCCTTTCGCCATTACATTTTCACGTAAGGTAACTGATTCTATAATACATAAAACATAACATTTATAATACATTAAAAAAGAGACAAATACATGCACACCAGAATGACACAAAACTGACACTGAAATCTCCATGTGTAGACTACATATAGCTGTGCATAGTAATCAGTTCTGTGACAAAACAAAGCCCACACTAACTTTCTGAGAAGTAATTTGCTTCAAGGGGTACTAATTACACCTTGAATAATGAAATATAGCCCCAGATATAATTGGAAGAAGAATGATCTAAAACATGCAATTAGGGGAAAAGGTCAAGAACCTGCTCCCGCTCCTCGTTTACTGCTCTTGAAAAAGTCTCTTGACTTTTGGTTGCATAGTGTCTGAAAAAAGAGTCGGAGCAAGGTGTTGTATTTCTTCTCTGTAATGAACTGGAAGAACTCGAAGACCTTTATGCATGTGGCATTTTAATCTGAATCTTTTATCTTTCTGAAATGACCTCAAAATTCTCTTTAGAATTTTTTTTAAATTTGTGAACATGAACAGTTCAGAGTTGTAAAATGTGCTCACAGTAATATAGTAAAATACAACATAAATTTACAGAAAGTTTCTGGCAGCAGAATTGTTACAGTGATTACTCACAGCACTATAATGTTTAATGACAGTACGACACAATGTGCTGTATTTAATACAAAATGTATTAATGTAATACAAAACTGTTTTACAGGACTACATGCTGACAGCAGTATGTAACTGTAGTTAATAATATCGTATTTTCAGACTTTATTAAAGAGTCCTAAAAAAATAACAAGTTGTTTCAGTTTTTTTCAGTGTTCCCTTTCAAATATTTTTTAGTATTTTCCTTTCAAGTATTTTCCAGAGGATTCACTTAAAACTTCTATTGAAATATGTTACATGCAAGTCTCGCAGGCTGTAGCTGTATTCATCTACTGTGGGAAAGTGAATGTACATTATTGTTAAAGTGATGCTACCATGACACAGCATCACTCAAAGTGAATGTTTCTACATCTGTGACACACATGACAAAAAAACTTTTTATATCTCAAGTTTGTTGGTTCAAGTTATTGGTTCAAGGCCCACTGAGTTGGTTAATGTTAACGAACTAACTTTTCCACTCTTTAAGTACGATCGTTATCTTGGTTCACAAAAATCTTATTTAACGTTTAAATAATGGAAAACTCAAGAAGTTTGTAGTAGACGTAATAATCCTCTGCTGCATCAGAAAAGCACTTTTTGGCATTAAAACTGATTGTACTGTATTTTCCCGGTGTATTACTATGACTCACAGGAGTAAAGCTGTAAGTAAAATGTTTCATATGACTGTAAAACACATTTGCCTTATCACACTGGTACGAACACACTGCATATACAGGATTTTTTTATGATTGTTTTTTGAAAGAAAATACCATTTATCACTTTTACTCCATTCACTGTTTTCATTTGAGGAAATACCCTCTACTACACAGTTGTGTATTACATCCACCTCAAGGGTCATGTCATTTCATAGATCATAGGGGCACTTGTACACCCTTACTCTCATTTTCTGCATCCTTTAGAGTCAGAGGCACAATCAAGAATGATCATCTCCATATCATTTGTTTCTGAAGGGTGTGGGTTAGGATTTTTGGTCCTGAAATTTCTCTGCCTGTCGGTGCATATTGTAAAACATCACAGGACGTTCTAGAGGCAGACATGTCATTATATTAAAATGATGAGAAATCAAGAATTTTGCCTTTTAAATCATATAAGTAGGGAGATGAACTAACAAGCCAAAAATTTGCCAAATTTGATTTCCATCTCAGAGTTTAGGTTTGTAAATTTATTTTTGGCTTTTTATCAAGACACATGAACACTGGTCTGTGATCTGTCATAAACAAATTGAACTTTTGTTGTGGAATATTTGTACTCTGGCAGCAAAGAAAGTTGGGTGGAAGAATAATCTCCTCAAAAGTGCTTAAATGGAGCTTTACCAGGATTTAAATTTCAATGAAAGTAAATGCTATATCTTTGAAGAGAGTCAATATCATTTTTTGCCAATGACCCATTTACATCAAAGGGGTTTAAAATATATGCTTAAATAAATGCCTTTTTTAAAATATATGGTTTGTGCAATATTATAGATGAATGGTACTGAAGCCAAGGCTTCCAACCTCTTCTGTGATTCCAGACTGAATGATGAAGGCATAATGGTTCAGAGTTTAATTCCTTTTAATGATGTGGTACATTTTTCAGGTCAAGACCCAATCTCAGACTCAATGAAGTGGAGTTTATTGAGGGAAAATCTAAATCAGGCAGCAGTCACACAAACAAAGTCCAAACCAAGTCAAAGCCAATAGTCCATAGAGCCAGAAAGCCAACGAGTTTAGCAAAACAGGTCAAGAAAAACCAGTGAGGCAAACAGAAACCACTTCCACAAACCAAGCCCATAATAACACGGTCACAACCTGACAAACACACAGACATAGGACTTTACTTCCCAGAATAATAAATGGAGAGACTGTTGGGGAAACAGGCTATTGGGGAAATACAGGAGGTAATAATTACCCTAATAATAGTGATCAGGTGGGGGGTGGGGCAAAGAGCATATGGGAATGAAACAGAAGCACATGGTGATTCCAAGCAAAAAAAAGGACACAGCACACAGAATATCGAGCAGCGTACCCAAAAAATCAATTCCAGGCTGAAGTACAAATAGTAGTTCATATAGTTTGTTAAGAAGAGTTTCTTTCTTTCAGCCTAATTTTGTATGCTTTTATTATGTTCACCGATTTAGCACTTGAAGATCAGCAGTTGTGGCAAGTTGGTGCGGTATTGGTAATCTTCTGTAGACTTTGGACACTGGAGATTTAGTGCACTTATCTCTGCTTCAAGGACATTGTGAAGAAAACCTGCAAATCAGCTAGTGCATGGTTATGAGGACAATGCTACATAAAAGACAGTGTTTAAACTGAAAGATCTTAGAGTAATCAGCACAGGGTTTTTTCAGGGTTTGCTCTAATATGCAGATGGGAACACTTAGGGCTGGTTGTTCCACACACATTAGAATTATGAGCAGAGAGGCATCTTTATTAGTGTGATCAGTCTGGAAATCCCAGCAACAACTTCATAATCTACTTGATAATCTTTTCTTGCACCTTCTTCAGATTAATAATTAATGAATCATACTTTATGTGTGAATGGGTGTCAAGTAATACACATTACAATCAGTGCACGATAGCAGATAAAATAATACGTCAAATATGTTCTGAGGAAGTAATGGGATGGACAGTGGGAGCCTATTCTGCCCAGTGACAGAAGCAACTGATTCATCATTTTCAGGAACGTCAGGGTTAACGCTTTAAGATAAACAGACTGTGGACTACTTGAACACAGATAACAGATTAATACTGCCCATGCATGACGGTGGTATGTAATGCCCACAGGGTTTCCAAGAGTTTCTCGTGATGCGTTATGTACCATCATGTATTGGTTATGGTTTTGCGTTTTTTTAGGTGACATTGTTATTCTTTAACAGTATCTCAGGAGTAAAGTGATCTTTACTTTAAGGGAAAAGAATCTGAATTATCTTTAAAGACAGCTGATTCTCAGAAGTGAACTTGGGGATTTACTTTCTAAGCATGGTAGTTCTTGGTCAGCTTAACAGGAACCTGCTTGTTTCTGTATATTCATCGTTCTTTTTTCCAATTTATCATAATTAATTTCATTTCAATCGTCATTTGGGCATGATTCAGAAATAAACCTCCAGTTCAAACCAAAAGTTAACAAAACAAAGTTAAAAGGTTCACAATAAAACAGGAACATGCTGACATTTTGAGATTTGCTGATTCTTAGAAACACTCTGCTGTTGTGATCATGGTGTCCAATCTGTCTTAGTGCTCAAATTATGAGTGTCACTGGGGTTATGCGATCACAGAGTAAAGTAGTAAGATTCTTTGAATGTTAAAACTTAATCTTCTGAGTCATTGCTTTATGACTGGCTTGAGCTGGGCCAGTAACAGTGGGAATATGGGATAAAGGGTACACAGAGGGCAAAGATTAATCACTGGCTACCTATTTAAGGTCCTTCAGGAGGCATAATTCTTGACTTTACACCGTCCAAGAACACGATGCGGGCCTTCACTACAGGAGTATGGAGCTATCGGAGTCTACTCATCATCATTCTCACGCCACTGTTAATGCTGCCCCTTCCTCTGGTCATCCAGACACAGGTCAGAGTGTATAGTCATTTTAAAAGTAGCATAAATCTGAGTAAGAATTAGAGCAAAAAATCAGAGTTTTCTTTTCATTATCATTATCCTTATTCTGAACCAAAAATACCTTTGAATAGTTTAGCAGCTTGCAGATAGTGGTAATAACATGAAATTGTCTGGATTCTCTTATATACTATTGAAAAAGAAATCAGTTAAAAAAAGATAGTGACCGTTCAAAAGTTAGACTAGACTGTTTTGTATATTGAATATATTAAATTAATTATTGATAACTATAGCAAAGATATGTTATATATAATGATGTTTGGTACCCAGACTAGCAACTGTTTTTCATAACAGTCGGTAAAGAAGTAATATTTCAGTTATGATTACAGTCAATAATCTTTGACTTTTATTACTTTTTTATTGGCTTGAAGAT
This sequence comes from Brachypetersius gabonensis, assembly GCA_037577145.1. Taxonomy (NCBI): domain Eukaryota; kingdom Metazoa; phylum Chordata; class Actinopteri; order Characiformes; family Alestidae; genus Brachypetersius; species Brachypetersius gabonensis. The sequence goes on from JBBJLR010000133.1 coordinate 10,256,259, forward strand.
TAACTTGCCACTTTGAAGATTATTTATTTATTGTCTTACAGCCACTTTTGTTGCTTGTGTAGACGTTACTACTTTTTCATCTGGAAAATATGCTCAGGTCACAGCGTTGCTATTACTATTATTTATATTATTTATTTAAATAAATAATTTGCTATTATTTATTTATCACTTTTGAATAAAATAAAAAGAAAAAAGCAGTAATTGGCAACACACTTGCAAAATGCACCATTACTAATAACTAGCAAAGTAAGAACATTCCTGTCTGTTTAAATGCTGTTTACACCAGAGAACAATTTTGACAGAAAAGGAGCTTCACGGTCCAGGTTATAGTTTGTTGTCATATCTTCAGTGAACAGTCTATAAATATGCATGCCATCCAACAGGTGGCGCAATGTGCTTTTACCCTGGTGCTGATGGCTGTGTTCTGGATGACGGAGGCAATGCCTCTGTCTGTCACTGCCCTCATTCCAGCGCTGTTGTTCCCTCTCTTCGGCATCATGAAGTCCTCAGCGGTAACCATTCCTCACCTTTTGGACTTACAAAAACATGCCTATCCAAATACAGGATAAGCAGCATCCATGGAGGAAATGAATAAATGGTTATATTGCCTCACAACTGAGAGCACCTTTTCAATAACCTCCTCTTTGTATGCAGGTTGCAACAATGTATTTCAAAGATTTCCACTTGCTGCTGCTCGGGGTCATCTGTCTTGCCACCTCCATTGAGAAGTGGGGTCTCCACCGCAGAATTGCCATCAAGCTAGTTACCATGGTTGGAGTCAACCCTGGCATGTAGGTCTTTCTCATTTTCTTTTCACGGTCCCTTTCTCCTTTAGGGCAACTGGGAAATATTAGATATTAAGAAGCTTTTTTTTGGAAGCACGTTATTATTTAACACCCATGCATTGCATTTGATGTTCATTAATTTTTTTAATGCACATGGCAATTGTGACGATGATTTGTAGTAAATCTTATAAGACATAGTTGATGAACTACTTCTGATGTCTTCACTGATGCTTGTCCATCTACTAAGCTGACATATGTGACCTGGTGCATATATTATGTCTCACTCTAGGTTGATGCTGGGCTTCATGATAGGCTGTGCCTTCCTCTCCATGTGGCTGAGCAACACATCAACAGTGGCCATGGTCATGCCCATAGTGGAGGCAGTGATGCAACAGGTGATGAGTGCAGAAGGTCAAGTCAGCAGCCAGCAGGAGAAGTCTGGCATCTGTAATCCCGCTCTCCAGCTGGAAAATGGTGAGTTATTTAGAAGATAAACTCTAACAATCATTAAACGTCGCAATTTTTTAAACCACATTTTTTAAACTATAATCGTTTTAACCTTTGTTATTATAGACTCTGAGAAACAGAGAGAAAAGGCCAATGGTGTGAAAAGGTGAGCAAGATCAGAATAACATGCTAGTTTTTTATTTTAACTTCATTTGTACCCCACTTTGTTTATACTGATTGTGAATTGTGTCTGTGTTCATATAGCTCAGAGCCAGTAATTAATGAAACCGTTCTCACTCTCCCTGAAGAGGATCAAGCCACAGAGGTACACATCTCCCCTGTCTATGAGCAAAATAGCTGATTTTATTGGTTTATATCAATTTTCCAGCTCTCATGTCCTTCTCCCTTAAGATTTAGTTACATTATGTAAATGCCAAAGTGCTGTCAATGCTGAGGTTAAATTAAGGGGCTCATATCATGAACGTTTTGATAAAAGACTTTGATGTAGTATGTAATGTCATTTCCCAATTCATACAGTCGTGGCCAAAAGTTTTGAGAATTACATAAATATGGGATATTGGAAAAGTTGCTGCTGAAGTTTATATAATAGCAATTTGCATAAACTCCAGAATGTTATGAAGAGTGATCAGATGAATTGCATAGTCCTTCTTTGCCATGA
>JBBJLR010000133.1:10301067-10314346 GCA_037577145.1 Brachypetersius gabonensis
TTCCCAGTTCGGCACCGGCCGAGCACCAGAACCGGCACCTGGCACGGGAACCAGTGCAGTGGGAAAGGGGTAACAGAAACCAATATTATCCTAGCTCCCCTTGGTCTTGGGTCAGGTACTAGAGCTTTACAAGGCGTATAAACGTGTTACCATGGAGACTGTTGGGGACCCTGTTGCAGCAAAACATTCCCCTGGGTAGATGGACTGTATGTAGCTGTTCAACAGACTTCATGCACTAATAAAATAGAATTAAACAAAAATATGCAGTTTCCCTATAAACAGTTACTTGCCTAGGCCGGAAGGTTGTTCTTTCGGAACTTCTACTTCAGTAACTGGGTGTTCTGACCGATTTCAACTCTTACCTGGAAATGTCACAAGTGCTAAGAATAATCTTGTACCCAAATAATATCTGGACGCCAGTGATGCTATATGTGACGGTTCAGACTGGTTTGGCCCTGGACTTCGGTTATGTTCCTGTTTTTCTGTTTCTTTTCTGGTTCTTTTCTTTATTTTCAAGTAATGGTTGTTCGTGTTCCTGTGTTTTCAGTATATCTCTGAGTCTTGTGTTTCATTCATGATTGCTTATGTTCTTTTACGTTCATATTCAGAGACTGTTCATATATTCTGTTTATCTGTCATGTTCCTGTTCTGTGTTCTGAGTTTAATCATGTTCATGTTGCTGTTCTTGTAATTGTCCACCAGATGTCCCCATTGTTCCTCTGTTTAGTCCATGTTCTGTTCCTGTCCAGCCCTGTTCTTGTCCAACCCTGTCTAGTCCCGTCCAGTTCCTGTCTCGTCCAGTCCTGTCTAGTCCTGTCCAGTCCTGTCCATGTTTCCTGTTAACCTGTTCTTGTTTAGATCATGTTTCCTTGATTCCTGTTTCCTGTTCCCTGTCCCTAGTCCCCTTTAGCTCCTGGTTCCGGGTTGCCCCCGTTCACGTTTTCTTATTCCCTGTTTGCTCCCGGTTCCTGTGAGTTTCCTGGTTCCCTCCTGGTTTCTTCCTGTTCCCTTCTGGTTCCCTCCTGATCCCTCCTGTTCCCTGTTCTGTCTTTTCCTGATCCCTCCTGTGCCCTCCTGTTTCCTCCTGTTCCCTTCTGGTCCCCTCCTGTTTCATGTTTCTGATCATGTTTACCTCCTGTTACCTGTTTCCAGTTTCCCGCTGTCCTGATCATGTTCACCTCCTGTTTCCAGTTTCACTCTCCTGATCATGTTTCCCCTCATGTTCCCTTGTAAGCCCACTAGGGGTCCCCGTTGTTCTTTGGTTTATGTATAGTCACGTACCCCTGTCATTTAGTCTGGTTTACCCTGTCACCTGTTTTCGGTCTCCTGTGTTCTCTTATTGGTTCCTGTCCCTGTCTGTTCTGTATTTAGTTCATGCTCTGTCTGTTCAGACACGGTAGCATTAACGTTCACATCCCCCCATGTCGGTTCATATTCCTGTTCCTGGTTCCTGTCCTGTTTAACCTCATCTGGTTTCTGGTAAAGTGTGTTTCTGTTGTCCATGTTTCTGGCCTTGGTTTTGTTTTCCTCGTTTTCCCTGTAAATAAACCCCATTGTTCCCCATGACCTACGTCTCCGGTTCCCTTTGTTTCTCCATGCCTGTGGAGAGACCAATCATGACAGAATGCTACCGTCTGTCACCACTGCGATGTACCGTAGACCAGGAGGTCCAGATCCTGGTGACCCGTTACCTCCCACCGAGCAGCCGCTCTGGGGGGTCCAGAGCCGCCCGTGAGGAGGTAAGGAGGGTCAGACATGAAGTGCAGGTCGATGAGGGGAAAAAAGAAGAAACCGGTGGCTGCACTTCCCACAGCCACACCAGGAGTGGCGGTAGAGAGCCAGAAGTGGTTCCAGGGCAAGGACCACGAAGCACAGTGTGGTGTCGGGAGAGCGTGGCCAGTCAACACAGGAGAGCACTTGGGAATACAACAGCGTCTCTTCCGTGAAGACTGGCCCCTGTGAAGTACCAGCTCGCTTTCCTGACGCTTCGGCCAGCCTCGCGGACGTTTCAGCCAGCATCCGGGACATGACGGCCTGTACCACAGACTCTTTGACCCTCCCGGACTTTACGTGCAGTAGGTCAGAGTTAGCCATGTTCCCTGTAGCGACTGCTTCCCCTGACTGTTTTATTTCTATGAGTATGTCTGTGTCCTGCCCCGTTACTCCCATAGCCCCGTTTCACGTACCTGTAACCCACGTCACGTCACCGATACAGCCCGTAGATCCCATAGGCAGCCCCGTGTTTTCTGCAGCGGATCCGGTGTTGTGTTCAGTTGTTCCTGTTCCCATAGCTGCACCGATACAGCCCGTAGATCCCATAGGCAGCCCCATGTTTTCTGCAGCGGATCCGGTGCTGTATTCGATTGCCCATATCTAGTCACGTAAGCCCCGCCACATCTCTGTTACAACCCATAGATCCCCAAAGCAGCCCCGTGTTTTCTGCAGCAGCTCCGGTGTTGATTCCTGTCCCTGTTCCCGTAGCGGTCCCGATCCACCCCGTAGATCCCCTAGGCAGCCCCGTGTCTTCTGCAGCGGATCAGGTTTTGTTTTCCCCGTAATTAACCCTGTAGTTCCCGTGGTGGTCCCGACTCCGTAGAGTCCCTAGGCAGCCCTGTGTTTTCTGCCGCTTATCCAGTGTGTAATCCAGTAGACCCCATATGTCCCGTAGTCCCGTCCATGTCCCCTGTACGTGTCCCAGTTCCTGTAGTCTCCCCTGTACGTTTCCCAGTTCCTGTATTGTCTCCTGTTAACTCCGTGAATCCCCATGTAGAGCCAGTAGAGTGTTTAGTTGGACTATTAGCTTTTATGGCTAAAGCCTTACTGCCTCTGATGCCACCAGAGGAGAACACTGCCAAGACGGCACAAGGGACTGCTGTGTCTGTGTGTGCTGTGTCTGTCTCTGTTCCCTCTGTGTCTGTTCTGCCTGTCTCTGTTCCCTCTGTGTCTGTCTCTGTTCCTTCTGTGTCCAGGTTGGTTCCCAAAGCCACGTCAGTTCCTGTTCTATGGGAACCACCTGGACCTGCCAAGGCTGTTCTGATTCCGGCCGACCTTCCTGCAGCGTCTGCTGAGCGGTCTGCCTCCAGAACAGCTGTCTGCCTCCACCTCGGGTTGTACCTGTACAGCTGGATGCTGCTCCAGGCGGCCCTGTCCCCGTCTCGCCGGATACTGCACCTGGCGATCCTGTCCCCGTCTCGCTGGACACTGCACCTGGCGATTCGGTCCCCGTCTCGCTGGACACTGCACCTGGCGATCCTGTCCCCGTCCCCGTCCTGCCGGATACTGCTCCTGGCGGGCCTGTCCCCGGCCCGCTGGAGATGGCTTCGGATGGGCCTGTTTCTGTCCCGCTGGAGGTGGCTCCTGGCGGTCCTGTCCCTGTCCCGCTGGAGATGGCTCCTGGCGAGCCTGTCTCCGTCTCGCCGAGAGCTACTGGTTGTCCTGCTCCGAGGACACTGGCGGTGCCTGCCTTGGGCCTGGTTGTGCCTCCTACTCCTGTGTTTGGGGGGTGCGGTTCTCATGGGGTTTTCTGTTCCTGGACGGTATGGCCCCTCACCCGTCACAGTCTTGGACTATATGCACCCTGGACTGGTCATGTGGGTGCTCCTGTTGCGATGGCTTCTGACTTTGACTCTGATTGGATTTACAGCCTCGCCTCCGCTTTGGCGGTGTCTGCCGCCTCCGCTCTGGAGGGTCGTCGTGTTCTGTTTTTTGCTCCTCCCCCCTTCATCCGTTGATTTTTGGGCTGGAGGACGTCCCGTTGCGTCCCGGGAGTGACGCTTTGGGGAGGGGGCTTCTGTGATGGTTCGGACTGGTTTGGCCCTGGACTTGGTTATGTTGCTGTTTTTCTGTTTCTTTTCTGTTTCTTTTCTTTCTTTTCTAGTAATGGTTGTTCATGTTCCTGTGTTTTCAGTATGTCTCTGAGTCTTGTGTTTCATTTATGATTGCTTATGTTCTTTTATGTTCATATTCAGAGACTGGTTCCGCCATAATGGTGATGAGGTTAAGGCCGTGGATGTTTTATGTTTTTGTGTTTCTACCATGTTCATGTATTCTGTTTATCTGTCATGTTCATGTTGCTGTTCTTGTAATTGTCCACCAGATGTCCCTTATTGTTCCTCTGTTTAGTCCATGTTCTGTTTAGTCCATGTTCTGTTCCTGTCCAGCCCTGTTCCTGTCTCGTACTGTACAGCCCTGTTCTTGTCCAACCCTGTCTAGTCCCGTCCAGTTCCTGTCTCGTCCTGTCTCGTCCTGTCTCGTCCTGTCTCGTCCTGTCTAGTCCTGTCTCATCCTGTCTAGTCCTGTCCTGTTTCCTGTTTCCTGATTTCCTGTCTCCTGTCCCTGGTCCCCTTTAGCTCCTGGTTCCGGGTTGCCCCTGTTCACGTTTTCTGTTCCCTGTTTTCTCGCGGTTCCTGTGATCTTCCTGGTTCCCTCCTTGTTCCCTCTTGGTCCCTCCTGTTCCCTCCTGGTTCCTTCCTGTTCCCTTCTGGTTCCCTCTTGATTCCTCGTGATCCCTCCTGTTCTCTGTCTGTTCCTGATCCTGATCCCTCCTGTGCCCTCCTGTTTCCTCCAGTTCCCTTCTGGTTCCCTCCTGTTTCATGTTTCTGATTATGTTTTCCTCCTGTTCCCTGTTTCCAGTTTCCCTCTGTCCTGATCATGTTCACCTCCTGTTTCCAGTTTTTACACTATAGTAATCTTTCTCCATTACTAGAGGACATAGAGGATGATTAACTGTGACGCAACAGGTTGGTTTTGGTCATTTAACACGTACAAAAAAACATCAGTGCTGTTGGTGTTTCAGTATAGATACAAGTGAAGACCATTCTGTCATATGTGAACACACCACAGCACAAAGTGTGAACAGCACCAGATTCTTTCTCCGCCTTTAACCCATTCACCGAGTGAAGCAGCGGGCAGCCATGGAACACAGCGCCATGGGGAGCAGTGTGTGGGGACTGTATCTTGCTCAGGGGTACCCATGACTTCCTGATCACAGGGCAAATGCTACCAGCTGGCCCAAGCCAGGTATAATTAGATAATAAACTGGCAACTCTGTATATACGTTCATGACCATAGACTCTCTCACACTTTGGATCTGTTTGGCCTGAAAGATTTATGTTGGCTCATTACATCCTGCTCTTGTGTTCTCTAAAATGTGTTTCCAGCTCTGTGACTGCTCACTAGGCCTATTATCTGCTTAGACATGGCTAACTGCATCATTACGTCCTTTTTGTTCCCACTGTCTCTGCAGCTGTAATTGGTGAATACAGGGCCTGGTCAATAGCCTGGAATCTTCTCACATGTGACAGGGTCGTGTAAATCATCACTGCCTCCTAGAATTTTGTGTGTGAATGACACTTGAGTCGTTAATCTGTGCTCCTGAGAAATGCATATGGTTACGCATTTAGGCACACATCAAAGAATGTATTTATTGGTAAAACTGGTAGTCCTATCAAACTTGGTGTGTGTGTAGTGGTAGTGTTGTGTGAAATCAGGGGAAAGTCGACCCTATTGCTGCCGCAGGGAATGTGCCTTATCAAGTGGAAACACTTCTAGGGTGGGGGCGTGTGCACGCGTGTGTGTGATTCTCTGAACGGAATGAGAGGAAACCTTTTCTTGACAACTTGCCTAGATGGGTTTTTACTGTGTGACTGAATTAAATAACGGTGTGTATGTTCGTACACTGATCAGCCACAGGTCTAAAACCACTGACAGGTGAAGAGAATAACATTGATTATCTTGTAACAGTGGCACCTGTAAATGGGAAGGAATATATTGGGCAGATAGTGAACACTCAGTTCTTGAAGTTGAGGTGTTGGAAATAAGAAAAATGGGCATTCCTAAGGATCTGAGAAACTTTGACAAGGACCAAATTGCTATGGCTGGATGACTGGTTTGGATCCTCTTTCCAATATCAGTGCAATATCAGGCAGGTGTTTTTAATGTTTTTAATGTAAATATTTTTGACTGATTGGAGTTTGTGTGGATTTTTACACGTCCAATGAACAAAGAGACATTCCTTTAATGGGCCCTCAAGGATTAAATGGCTGTGTCTATTAATTTTTAGCCTGACTAACAAACAGCTGAGGATTCCTCAATAGTCTGGGCTAATTCTGTATTTTTCCCACAGCTGGACAACATTGACGAACAGGCAGCACAAATCCGCAGAGAACTGGACGGGAGGTTGCAACTCACTGAGAAAATTGCCAGAGTATGTCATCAGATCTCCTGTTTTATTGTTGTAATTCCACTATGTGTATATATGTGTGTTGTGCAATCCTTGTCTTGAATATGAATCCCTGCTGTATTGCATGTCATCCACATAGACATTACAGAGAACTTGGTGGGGTGTTTTCACTTATTAGAGATAATGTTTGGTCCCCTGTAGTGTTTTGTGAGAAATCCAAAAATTGGTTTTGTTTTCACAACATTCAGAATGGTCTGTATCTGAGCATGCTTGGCAAGATTCCACGTTCATTCATTTAACAGATGCTCTTTTGCAGAAAAATTTACAGATTGTGCAGTCTTTTGAAATAATAGAATGCTTGCATATTTGTAGTTGACAAATTTTTCATTCACCATAAATGAAGAAATCATAGGGCTTGAAACACCACTTCAGACTTCCTATAGCAGGGCCAAGAAAGTGTTCTTACATTGTTCCTGTTTTTTATATATAGCTTTTGGAAGGTATGACAAATCTGTAGTTTAACTGTGGAGTTCATAGCATATGTGAAATTACATTGGATGTGATGCCGATATAAAAGGACATGTCCACAATGGCGTTGTTTTTTTGTGTCTCATGCTTTGTCCTGACATATTTATCCAATGTTCCTGGTAGGAGAGAAAGTTTCCTAAGTTTGTGTCTAAAGACATGGACATGATGTATGTGGAGGAGCTACGGTCGTCTATCAACCTGCTAATGGCTAACCTGGAGAGTCTGCCTGTAGCCAAAGACTTGAAGCCCAAAATCAAGCCAAAACTCACACCAATGAACAGCTTTCTGGACATAGGAGATGAGAATGACCTGCCTCTTTCTAAATCAGACGTGGTACTGTCCTTCACCCTGGAAGTAAGTGACCGTTCTCCTGCTTCATCTCTAACAGTTTTTTTTCCCTCCTAGCTCTGTCTGTATTACCAGGCCAACACCCTGATTAACTAATGCTTAACTTATACTAATGAGGAGGAACCCAGTAAGAGCCCAGCCATCAGTACATTCGTTAATTTTAGCATACAAAGGCAAACTGAGGTCTTGGGAGGAGGGTTCATCTCTGAACTGATGAAGCAATATTCAAGGTGGATGTGCTTTATAGCTCTGACTTTCATTTATTTTTACACAAGAACACAAGTGATAGTTGTATTTGATGCAAAAGTAAGATAATAGGTACAAAATAGAAAGATATTACAAACAATACTTGAGTTCTAAATAACCACACAAATGGAAGTGTAGCACAATAATGATTACGTTGATTGCAAATTCATAAGACAATGTTATTTGATCATTTTTGATAATGGTTTTATAAAGCCTAATAATGGCATAGGAAATGCTCCTGTTCAGTGTGGGCTGTCACTGTTTTCTTTTATGATTTTTCTAGATTGTGATCATGGAGGTTCAGGGTCTAAAGTCAGTGGCCCCAAACAGAATTGTGTATTGTACCATGGAAGTAGAAGGAGGAGAGAAGCTTCAGACAGACCAGGCAGAGGCATCCAAACCACAGTGAGTGCTGATACAGCTTCTCTTTAATAAAAACAGAATGTGGATGCTATGGAGCATCCAGTCACCGGTTTGAGAAGCTTGAAAGGTCCAGCATGATCAAAATCCTTTAATATTATATGACCCTGCAGGAGCCGTAGCACAGGCCTTTATACAATGCAGGTGAAGAAACTCAACATCAGAATGGGACTTCTACAATATCACCACTGTTTTCCTTAATAGTACACTGTAATTGTGCCTCAGTACCTTCAAATATATGGAGTGCATTATATTTTACCTGAGCCTACAAAACTATATTTACCCACTGCAAGTCAGATCCCCTGTGAGTGCCCAGGAATGCTGCTGTCAGAGTGTAACAGATATCACACTGTTATATCAACAGTTATAATAAAAAAAGGACTCACTTGCTTTTTGTAAAGAAATGTCCAAGCTTTATTCCAGCAGTTGTAAGTATTCAACCATGTGTATTTACAATTCAGGATTCACCGTTTTCACACCCAACCTCACCCAATATACACTTAAAGTTAATTTAGGTCCCTGTAAGCCTCTGCACAGAGCAGTATTTACAAGGTGGTAAAAGGTCTAGAAGATGCCAAAGCAATAAGGAAGCAAAGCAACATTATACCTCTCTGGTTAAAGGTCTTGCCACCATATGTACCTTCATGTATAAATTAACTAAAAGCGGTCAAAAACACAAGAGGTCAAACAAACACATTGATTAGATGTTTCTTTGGAAAACAAACTATATACACTGATCAGTCATAACATTAAGTTCACCACATGCTGCCAGAACAACTTCTGTCGAGGCATGGACTGCATAAGACCACTGAAGGTACGATGTGGTATCTGGCACCAAGATATTAGAAACAGATACTTTAAGTCCTGTAATTTCCAAGGTGAGACCTCCAAGGATTCAAACAATTTGTTCAGCACCTCCCACAGATGCTCAGTCTGATTGAGATCTGGGGGAACTTGGAGGCCAAGTCAACAATGTCAATTCTATGTCATGGTTTCTCAAACCATTCCTGAACAATTTGGCAGAGCCTAAAACTTATGACATTGGTGTCTCTTAACAATTTTCTGTCATAGAGTGAGTCCCTATAGGTCTAATCAGCTCTTTGATAAGCATAGCTAATGTCATTACAGGCGAACTTGCAGAGCTGGATGCAAAATGACATTCTTTGTATTTATGACACTGGCTTGTATGCTCTGTCAGTGCGAATCGGGGCACCGGGTATTGTTTAAAGCCTTTTGAAGACTTTCCTGTGTTACATAACTGAGTGTTGAGCCTTAATGGCTCCATGGTCCAGTCCACTTGAAGTTATGTCTGCGGAAATGATAGGACTGACCTCGATTGCACGGTAAGTAAAAGCCACTGTTTTGAGGTCATGAAGGGGCAAGAGTAAGGCTTTTAGCCTGCATGATGACTAGTGTCTGAGAATGCCTCATATTGTTTGTTGTGTGTGCAAGTGTGCACTCATGGAAAGGAAATTTAGGGACACAGCTGAACGTTGTGATGTTTTGCAATCTTGACACAGCACTGTTTCCACAGAATTCCCCTTAAGGACACATGTCTGTTTCTACCAGTGTGAGCACAGATTGAGTCTGTCTTCTCTTCTCCTGAGTCTACACCACTGCCCTCAGGTTACAAGCGTGCTATTCCATATTTGGCTTTCAAAAACATGTCCACATATAAATAGCTACTGCAGAGGCTCCAGCGTAATATATGATTAAGCTTCATGCTTTTATTTTTTAACCTTCAATTTTTTTAAAGCTTTTAATATTGTTGTGGCATTGACAGTGTAGGGGAATTGCCCTTAGTTCCACTGGCTGGTGTATTTGAATAGCAGCTAAGAGGAAAGATTCTTCAGGCCCAGATGAGCTCTACCGCTGATGATATTTGGTAAAAGGCAGGTGCCCTTTGCGCGTGTCATCTGGGCTCTGAATGGATCAATTATTCAGTTCACTCTCATTTAGTGCTCACATTTTGCCTAATTTATCATCATATTGAAAATGACTATAAGTAATTACTCATCTTCAGGGAAGTACTATAATGCAAAAAACTTCGGTCAGATGCATCTCTTAACCTTTAATAGAATGGCAGGGGACTAGTGAAGTGCAGTATTTCTTTCTTTAAGACTTGCTTGTGCTGTGCCATCTTTTTCCTCTCACTGAGCCAGAAACCATCTCATTGTCTCCCCCTGTGTGCACTTGAAATTGAAATGTCTCTTGTAATAATTTGATTAAGGTGAGTATGTGGCACCGCTGTGCATCTATGATATGATTCCGGAGAGGTTTTTTAGGGTTTCTGCTGCTCAGCCTTGGCCCTTTAGATAATCACACTGTTCTTTCCTCATATGCACATGCCAGAGAGTTCACTGTTATTTCTTCAAAGAAATTCCAGCAGGGCCTCTCAATGCAGCGTCCTTTTAATTGTCATGAAAACATTTGCATGCCGGCCTATGTCCTTGTTTTTAATGTTCAAAAGATTATTTTGTAAGGGCCCATTTCATGGACAACTGAAGTTTATTTTGCTTTTGTGAAAAAGAGTTTGATTTAACATGTGAACTTGGTTATAGCTTCAAACACTACCGATCACTCCCAGTTATCAACCTATTCAGCATTCTTCCCATAGTTTATGAGGAGGGTTTTAACCTGAACTGCTTTATCTCTGAAGTCATTTAAAGTCTTTTACAAAAGCACAGAAACATTCAGTAAGAAAAACATAACATTTATTCAAAAAGAGGTTAGGAGGGAAAAGATGCATATATACATTTGGAAAATATTGGGATCTGGTAATCCCCAAGTTTTAAGTGGATCAGGTGTCGCAGATTCAGTCATATGCTGATTTTTTTTAGAAGCAAACTTGTATTTTTACGTGGAAATTCCCCCAGAAAGTGCAAATATCCTTCGCCTTTTTTGATTTTTTGTGGCAAAAAATTTGATCACAAAACGTTCACCTAGCCATGGTATCCCAATACTTTTGTCTCATGACCTTCGGAGTATTTCGGCAGGGAAAGCACTCAGACACGTGTCGTAGATCTCTATGAGATCTTTCCAACGAGCCCTCATTTGTATTTTTAGCCTGAGTAGATCAGATTTTAGGGTGTTTTCACACTCTGTCCGTTTCAGCCCTTAAAGCGCACCATTTTTGTGTATATGTGAACACGGCAAACAAACTCAGACCCCTCTGAAACAAAACAAACTGTTCTTTTTGGTTTTGTACACCAAGTGCGCCGAGTTCCCTTAGACTGTTTTCGCCCTCTAGGCTTGCCATAGGTAGATCATGTGGGAAACATATATGTCTATGCGGAAAAATAAAATAAAATAAATAAATAAATAAAAAATGAATGAATGATCATAAAAAAAATAAAAACCCAATAAATAAAGAAATAAATAAAGGGACTTAGAGATTCTTGTCAAGATAAGTTTCTCTACCAACCTGCTCAAAGCATTCTTGCTCTCCATCAGCTGAAGAATGATAGTAGCAGAAATCTTTGTGGAAAATGTAGATGTTTAGTAGAGGTATTAACCATCTACTTTTATGTAGAAAAAATTCCCGTGAATGTGAAGAGACAGTGGCAGCAGGTTGGATGCAGAACTTGAAATGTAAACAGAAAAAGAACTGAGACCCCATCTGAGCTGAAGTAGAGCAGAAAAAAATCCCTTTCAAATGAACTCAGACTGTGAACAGAAAAAGAACTGAGTGCCATTTCTGCTGATCCACTTTTTGGACCATTTCTAGAGGACTGAGTTGGGTCCATTTAAAGAGGACTATATGTGAAAACACCCTTATTCTCTGAAAAGTGTTCACCTCACCCCGGTGTCCCAAAGATTTTTGAGTTGCATATTTCTGACGGGAATTTAAATTTGAATATGGGTTTACCTTTACATTTTCTTTAGGGGTGATGCATTAAACTGAGTTTAAAATGACGTTGAAGTGTTCTGGGAGCATATTTGGGATGTATTTAGGGTTTACATTATAAAAAAAAATTTTTTTAACCAAAACACAACATCGTGTTTTTTTACTATATGCGGGTTCTCTTGGAATGTAAACCCCGCAAAAGTGGGGGGTTATTGCACATAAAAAAGTAGGATGTTTTTGAACTTGTTTATGATCAGAGATTGTAACTTTTGATGTATTTCTTTTCTTTCCCATATGTAAAATAATGTTTATAGTAAAAAGTGACTGAAGCAGCATTCTATCAGTAGGAGGGTGTTTTCCTCACAGTAAGGTGATTAAGGTCAAATGTACTGGTAAGAAGCTGAAAGTAGACTTTTAGTTTTGGTCTGGTGTTTTGGCTTATCTAGTGTTCCCATAGGAAGCTCATACTCGGCTGCAAAGAGAAATGAGTAATCAAGCATGTGACACTTTTTCACTCGCATAAGTCTGTAAGTGATCGGCTTCAGGCATTAGAACAGATACTATACACGAACAAGCCGAGCCTTACTTTACATAACACAGAGACAGACATGAAATGATTCTGAGAGCAGGGCTACAGTAGATTGAATTAGGAGAGACCGAACGCGTGCATGTGTGTGTGCTCTAATGTGTGTTTGCGTGCATGTAAAAGTGTTTTTCTTGGTTGGGATCTTGCTTCCTGCAGAAATAACACTATAGAATAGCACTACAGAAACCTTATGTTAGGTTTAAAAGTTAGATCTTTGTAGTGATGTTTTATTATTTAAGTATGTTTATTAAATTCATTGTTACTGATTGTTCACCAAAGGATCAGTTTTTAATTCACAAGGAGCTGTGAGTTTTTTCCCAGCAAGTGGAGGGATAATATTCAGACATGATACAGGATTACACTTATAATTATAATTTATTTAAGAACAGTAAATCAAACGAGTGGTAGATGTAGATAAATAAAATAATGACAACATGGGATGACTTCTACACCCAGCAAAACTTATCATGACTGATGTCAATACCATCCTGCCTTTCTCCATAGTTCCAAAGCTCCAAATAGGGTATGATGTGGATGTGTGTGTGGTTCGGTTGCATTGTGTATCTACTCTTCCAGCCTTCTGTTCCTTATCATGGTAAACTGTAAATGATGTATGTGAAAAGCATGCATTTAAGAAAAGCATCTTAAAGCATAAAGTGTTGTACAGGCATTGTGGTTAAATTCTAATATTGGAGTTTGGTTGCCTTGGAAACTGAGGGGTTTAGAAATGGCAGTGCTACATTGTTGTGGCATCCAGTCAGTCCCTAAGAGGTGTGGGGTCATTTAAAGTGTGTGTGGACAGCACTACACACACTCATTATATTTGTGCTGCTCAAGATTGTGTGTGCAATTGCTAAGCTGCTGAGTCACAGTGACAAGCCCATATCTGATGGTTCAGAGTCCGATATGTGTGTGTGTGAGTGTGTCTCCCTATACCACCCAGTTGACTGTCCGGCTTGGCTGCCTAAGTCTTACAACGGGTTTGTATCGCACCAGCACACACACACACACACACTCGAACTGGACACCTCTGAGAGCCGTCTCAGTGAACAGCTGTGTGTGTGTGTGTGTGTGTGTGTGTGTGTGTGTGTGTGTGTGTGTGTGTGTGTGTGTGTGTGTGTGT
>JBBJLR010000133.1:10356898-10370836 GCA_037577145.1 Brachypetersius gabonensis
TCTCTCTCTCTCTCTCTCTCTCTCTCTCTCTCTCTCTCTCTCTCTCTCTCTCTCTCTCTCTGTCTGTCTGTCTCTCTTTCTTTCTCTCTCTCTCTTTCTCACTCTCCCACCACACCTCTCTCTCTCATCTCACTTTCATTAGGATGGAATTCCACAGGGATTTGTGGGAATCTGTTACCTGTACTCGTCTGCTTGTTCTATCCCACACATGCTGTTTTTTTCTTACTTGACCTTTCCCCCAAGTTCATAATTGAAACCAAATTCTCTTTTGCGGACAGGATGTAGTGTGAGCTCTCAGATGATTTATTTTACTGCTCATGTGAAGCTGGTTTTGGATTTGTAGCATAAATATGTATGAGAATTTTATTAGAAAACAATAAGATGTCAGATGTTGCTCAGTGCTTGCTCTAGTATTTAAGTCTTACTGCCTTTTGGACATGTTCTCCTCCTCTAGCTCAGCTGTGCAACGGAACATTCCACAGGCACCTGCAGGAGCTCTACATGCCCCTGGTGGTGCGCTACATTGACCTGATGGAGTCATCCATCGCTCAGTCTGTCCATCGTGGCTTCGAGCAAGAGACCTGGCAGTCAGTCAAGTAAGGCCTTCACCTCTTTATGGTTTACTGAACTCACCAACCTGTGTTTTCTTTTGGACAGTGGAAAACAGCATGTTATGTTGCTTTTTATCAGATTTCTTTGCTTTTTGCTTCTTTCAGAGTGTTCTTTCTGGATTTTGTTTTTCTCTATATTTCATTGTTTCTGTTTTACAGTCAACCAGTGGCTTGACACTCCACTGCACTGTTAATGGGCTCCTTTTCCCCACTTTATAACGGTTATAACTTCCTATAGAATTTAAGCATGTCTTAGGAATCCTTCCTCACTACATCAAGATCATTTTTAAGCCTCTGCTGTGTTTTCTTCTTTGTATCTGTCGTTCCTTCTTTTTCTCTTTTCATTCCTGTCTTCTTCTGTTCCCTTCTTTTCTCTTTTTTCTTCAAACTCTGACAGGACTATTACCAACAATTTGCCAAGCGTGCCTTTGCCTAAAGTTCCCAACCTGCCCCTCAATCTTCCTCAGATGCCCAGCTTCTCCACACCCTCCTGGATGGGACCACTATGTGATAACACGTGTGTATGGTCCAGCTGGGCACCATCCGTAATTAATGGCTGTGCCATTTGCTTATTAAAGCTATAAAGAAAGTTTTTGACTTGGACTGAGCTCTAAACTTATAGATTCACCTCAGACCAAGTTGACTGCACAATCCATATGTTAGATTTAATGGTACAGTTTTCTTGTTCATTTTTGTCTGAAATTATATCAGATTTGGCTCGTGTTTCTGCCGTTAGTAGCTAAATAAAGCATTTTCAGGGTAGAAATGAATGACACATGCATGTCATATTTGTTACTTAGAGTAATAAGAATTAGACAATGTTGTTTGCATATGTGTCAGAGAAAGCATGTAAATGGCATGCTGGAGTGTGTATCTGTGCTACTCTTGTGTCTAGTGCTCTGATATGCATGTGCTATGCCTCCTAAAGCATTTGAACTTGCTGCTTGGAGTCATTATTCTTGCGCAAACATTCCTCAACTTTTATCATGTCATGATCTAGTAAAAACGTGTGGATAGAAAATGTATTTGGATTTTTTTCTGTATAGAACGAGGCGGTCAACCAGTGTCCGTTTAACATTTACATTTTTTTGTTTGAATTCCGTAAGTTTAACATTGAGTTTTTGCTTTTGAATTTCCAGCTTGCAAGGAATTAATTTGCCAGATATTTTGTGAGTACCAGAAACCTAAGCTTTGATATTCTTTTAGGCATCATTTGAGCCACAAGGAATTTCGTCCTTTTCTGGATCTGATTTCAACTTCATTTAAGCAGAAATTCTCACTTTCTCAGTGTCTTTCTGAGAGGCGAGCAGTGTGAAAAGAAAATGAAATGGATGGATAAGGCTCTGTAATTTACCGTTTTCAATTTGATGTCTGGCATGCCAGCCTTGTGTCAATAGAGGAGTGTTTTGATTGTATAACTGTTTAAGGCAGCTGTAAATCTCTCAGTGCCTGGGGAGTGATGGCAGAGGTTTCTGATGGAACAAGAATTTCTAATTATTAATATTATTATTATTATTATTATTGGTAGTAGTAGTTGTAATAATAATAACTAAATATGTAACACTCTACAGAACAATGATAATGATAAACAGTAAAAACAAAAAGTGTAATTTAGTGCTAATTTAGTGGTTTTCCATTAAAAATGCATTCAAGTATTTTGAAGATGTTACTTGGTAAACAGGATGAAATGTAAAAGTTTAATATAAACAGAGATGTAAATTAAAAAATAAATTTACAGGAGCATACAAGCTTGATAGTCTAACAAAGGATTAAATTAAATTTAGTAGTTAAGAAGCTTGATAACAGAAAGTCTCCACTTTTACCATCATTTCTGTCAGTCCTGAGAGATATAGTAAGTACATTCAGAAAGGGGGTGAAGTAAACTCTCTATGTGGGTTTGTTTAATTTAGGAATGGTACTGTTAGTTAAGGTTGTACTGAGATTTATGAAAGCCACTTCTACTTGAAACAAGCCTTATGGTTTATCTGCTGCGCTCTGGAAGTGTCTACTTTAGTGTCTACATGCAGAATAATAATTCATCATTTTATGGGGGGGGCAACACCCTTTCTCCTCCAGGAACCTGCAACCCCTGGATTTCATGATATTATCACCTTTTGAATGGAAATTAATATTTCTGCATTTTAGCTTTGTGTGACTCATCCTGGATTAGTGTCAAATGTGAATGGATGGATAGATAGATGGATGGGTGGATGATAGACAGATGTGAACATAGACGGATTGATAGACAGACAGAAAGACAAAATAAGCCTCTGGAGTTACTATAACTGGCACCTACTCGAGGCGGCACCAGAGGTTATGCGAGAACATTCAGAAACATCATAATATGTATCTGATCTTGTTCATTGTAAACAGTCTGGACTGTAAATGCACACCAGGTTTCAGGCCTGAAACAGTGTCTGTAGTGGGAGTAGTCCTGTGGGTGTGTGTCCAGGGGGACTCTGTGGTTAGCTGGTTGTTAGAGGCAGTCAGAATGCCGTGTTCCCCCATGGGAGTCCCTTGCCTGGCGAGAAGCAAGTCCATTTGTTCATACTGCCTCTTCCCCCGCTCACGCAGGCTTGAGGGGGCGGCACAGACCCCCAAGGGGGCCCTCAAGGACTGTAGCGCCGCTAATTAATCGAGTGGGAACTCATGCTCATCCTTTTTAATTGCACTGTGGACTTTGCCAAACTATTTTCCAGGACTGCCACTTGTGAAGGTAACAGTCTTTTAACAGCGAGAGGAGTGAGTGCCCTTTTTTTCTTCCTTACTGCCGAGCATTTTGCGCTGTACACTTGAATGCTGCTTGTGTCAGCCTCTCGGTGTGTTGCCGTGTTAACTGTGGTTGACATGGTGGTGTCAGTCCATCTGTCTTCATGGCGAAAGCTTTACAGAGCCTCTGGAAAACCAGTAGCAGGTTTATATGGGCAGCCTCAAGCTTTAGAGAAAAAGATCATGTGCTTTTACTCATTTTCAACACAGTTGTTTTATTACAACTGAATAGGTGGTAATAATGTAGAGTGGTAATGATCTAGGTAAACAGAGTAAAGAAAACTGTACTTAAGAATTTTATAGCCCCTACTCTTAGCCCTACTTAAACTTATGCCCTTACATATGAGTCATTGCAAGGTTCACCGCATTGCAGTTACATCTGAGTATGATTAAAATAATAATAGCAATGTGCAACATGTAAAGAAGGAAATTAAAGTGCCCGTGTATATGATTTAACTGTGGCCTTTTTTGAATTAGTTGCTATGTTACCTTGTTCTCTCTGAGTACCTGCTGCTAAAATTAGCTTAGTTAAGCTTTCTGGCTGAAACTAATGCTATTTTGTCTGTAAAACTCACCCTAAGCTGTCAAAATATTGCAAGCAGTACTGCAAGGTCTTGCAAGGCATTGAAGTTGTTTGGAGAACGAAACAGATGTTTTCCATTTTAATTTTGTTGCAATTAGTGGACACTTTCTTGCAAGCTTTTTTTTTTTTTAGAACTTTAAACAGGAATAATAGTTCTTAAAATCGCATGATATATTCTCATAAAGCGTAATAATTTGTTCACAATGACCAACATATGAAATTATGTGACTGTATTGTTCTTTCTGGCAGTAATGGCTCAGCAACATCAGAGGACCTGTTCTGGAAGCTAGATGCTCTCCAGATATTTGTGATGGACCTGCACTGGCCAGAGCCAGAGTTTGCCAAACATCTGGAGCAGAGGCTGAAGCTTATGGCTAGTGACATGATGGAGGCTTGTGTCAAAAGGTCAGTGCTTCCAAGAATGGGTTGACTTTGGAAAGCCATACTGCTGGTTTAACTATATGTTTGCAGCTCTCTAAATGAAGTAGATGATGATCTTACTCTGGACTTTTTCATGTCCAGAGTAAAATCACCACTCTGACCCTTCATGACCCTTTTGTTGTGCAGCCAATAGTCCTAATGTTAAATATGTAGTTGTCTGAGATATCTTTTTTTTATCTCATACCCCTTTTAAACCCAGAACCAAAGCAGCTTTTGACTCTAAGATGCAGAAGGCAAGCAAGTCCACTGACTTCAGGGTGCCTTTATCTGTCTGCACCATGTTCAACGTTCTTATGGATGCAAAGAAGCAGTGCTCAAAACTCTGTGTTCTCGATCAGGGCCAAGAGGTAAGTAAATCACAACCATTTTGGGGAATCTCATTGAAGAAACTTTTATGTACATTTGTTATTATTACCACTTATATGTCAAGAGGAATGGGAAGAGAATTTTCCAAGCAAGGATTATCTTGACAAGAAGCTGTATAAAGTCTTTACACAGGAACCTAAGGACATCATTTTGTCTGCCTTCATGTATTAAGTGTGAACTATTATATGAAAATGGTTTTAATATAACAAGTTCAGGAAAGATGATGTCTCTCTGGGAGAAAAGTGGATAACACAACTAGGGAAGAATTTGACATCATTTTCATAGCACATACTTGATCATAATGACTTGTCCAAGGTCAATGAAGTCTATGTGCAGTTTATCTGTTTATGTGAGGTAGTACAGCTGTGAGCTGATTATGTGTTATGTAGGGCTGGCTTTTATTGCTCTGCAGTAGGTGCTTAAAACCTGAAAGGCAACACCAACACTTACCACCTTTGTGGTAGCCAGGCCTGGTTCTGATTACAAAAGTAGCCAAGGCTTGTCATGCAAAGACATGGCTAGAGAAGTAATTTGGTTATTATTAGTTATTAGACTTTATCATCATCCATCAATAAAGAATAAGGAGAAAGTTGTTTGATTTAATATGTCAACCTTCAATTTGTGCAACCGTTACTTATACTGGAAGCGTTGTTTGCTATGATGTCTTTTTACAAACTTGTTGGAGAAATATTTGTTCTTTCTTTTTTTCAGATTTTTATTTTTCTACATCATTTGAACTGTTCAGCCACCAACCTTTTATGCTCAGCTAACCAATCAAAATGCTCCAAATTGACTTGTACTTGCATAGTTTTTCCTTCTCCTGTAAACTTAACATTTTGGAGATGAAATTCAGTATACTGCCATTAACACAACATCACTGGACAGCTAAATGCATTTGGAGGAGAATTCTGTCACATCTAACAGATGCCTGCTGTGTAGCATCACACTGAGTGACCCACCCACAGAAACTGAGGCCAATTATGCTTTCTTGAACTCCCAGTCACACATAGCTGTAGCCTTGCCTGGGATTGAACTCATAGTCTTTCAAAGTTGGTGCCAAAACTTAGATCAGAGGTCACCAGTCTATTCCACTATGGACTGGTGTGGCTGCAGGTTTTCACTAAAATCAATCTTGTTTAATCAGTTGGTCTCAAAAACCTGTTTAGTAAGATGAGTACCTGCTTGGTTGTAATGAAATCTCCCGCCACACTGGCACTTTCCAGATAAGACTGATCACTCCATAAAAGGTTAAATTTAGGTTTATTTATACCTTAACGGATGTGGAAAGAGAGCTATTTCTCAACAATCATTTTCTTCTTCTAATTATCTTTTTCTTTCATTAATTACATTATTCATAGTTGCCACCCCCTTACTAAAATTGATATCCACATATTTTACTTATTATTTAATGATTTAATGATTTGTTTTTCATCTTGGACATAAGGCATTTGCTTATTCTTTGTGAGCTTGACAAAGTGTTAGCCTCCTATCTTAAGATGGAGCTCAAACATGAACGCTTTTAACAATGGAGCCCTGAAATCTACCCTTTACTAAGGCCAAAACTTTTATGACAGTCTGGTCCAGCTGCACTGCAGTTCTCCACAAATCAAATCACTACTAACCAGCAAGCTACTCTACTTCAGAGGTTGTAGTGGAACCATTTTTATGTTTGTATTTTCATTTTGCATAATGTTCTTATTTGCCAAGCTACACCCTTCCTGATTTTCTGTACAATGGCATATTTGTCATAGTGAATGCTTTTAGACCATCAAACTAATAATATTTAGGCAAATGGTTCTGTGAAAATCTATATTCTTATGCATTAGTAGCAATAATTTCAACCCACAGTTCAAATAATTTGAAAACAGCTTTTGTGTTTCAACCTGCCCTTCTGTATAGAACTGCTTGAAATCAAATACATTGAGTCTTTAGGCATGAACTGCTCATCTGAGGCACTAGGACAGCATATCTAATCTAAATAATTTACATTTAGGATAAGGTTTGATAAGGTTGCTCCAAAATATTAGCAGAAGAGCTTTATCATACCATCTCACTACCACCACCAGCTGATGCTTCTGCTGTGAAATATAGTGTTTGCATTGTGCTAGATATAAAGGGGTCTATATAGGGGGTCAAAAAGTTATACTTTGGACAATTTGTCCATAAAACATTACTCCAGGGGTTGTCCGGGTGTTTTTTTGCTTAGAGGAGCAATGTTTCTTTTGTATTTCTTTTGGTTTGCCAAGAGACTTCCTTGGATGTAGACCTGAAACCTTTGCTGACTTCTTGTATGGCTTGTAAATGATGGTAGACTGGGCACTCCTGGGAAGATTTATCAGCATCTCTAGCAGGGGTGGGTCTTACACTGGTGCCACAGTTATTACCAGTGTGATCACAATAGGGTTTGCACTATACTGTTAACATTGTTAATATGTGTTTTTATATAGTACATTTAACCAGTTGATCTGTGTGAATTTCTATGAAACCCACTGCGGATATATACAGGCTTGTGTGTCTAAAGCGCAACACTCCTAAAACAATGTGTTATACAAACTTGTTCCTTACTTGGAGGTCCCTTGTGTATAGGTCATGAAGAATCATTTAAAAAGCTTAAATATATATATAAACTACTAACTTTAAAAAATATATATAAACTACAGTTTTGAATTTTAAAAATGCATAGATTTTTTTATCATTTAAAAAGTCAAAATAATAAATGTTTATTGCTTGTTTCATTAAAAACAAGCAGAAAACAGCATGTGGTGTGAGAAGCCCAATCATGTGTGTGGGTATGGGGGTGCATGCAAGTGGCTTTTGTTCTTTTGAAGGCAAGACATAAATTCTGGCTGGGACAGTATACTTGTGGTTGTAAATAAATGTACACAATTACATTTTTAAAAGGCCCTTTTTAGTATATTATAATATTAATATGCGTATAAGCTCAAAATGTGGAAAATGCTTCTTTGTGGATTTTTACAGTAAAAAAGTTTTTTATAAGTGATTTTCTGTTTGTTTGTTTGTTTGTTTTGTTTTTGGAGTATTCTTGGAGGGTAGGGGGTCAATTGCCAAATAAGTGTATAAATTATAAGTGTATAAATATATTATTGGCTAGGTTGTGCTGAAAAAGGATATGAGACACTTTCCTTAAGGCTTTAACAATTAGAAAAGAGAAAGTAATGCATAGATGGGAAAAAATACCCTCAGGTTTCTAAGATCATTTAAATATTTCACAATATGTTTGTGTGCTTTGATCCTTTCATTTGTGTGTTTTTGTATTTTTGTACTACCTGCTACAATTTAGACTCACAGCTACCCTGTGACCACAAAAGTATTCTTCTATTGGTACAGCAGAGCTGGTAATTGGTTGCACGTAATATCTCCAGGGTATTTGCAAAATACAGGCTGTTGATACTCTCCCACATCTTCCAAATGAAAATAATATATTCCATATACTTTATATATTTTCAAAATATTTCTTCTGTAAAGACACAGGACATGCTACTCCTCCCAGAACCTCCTAGTAATAACTTCATACAAGACCATCACCATCCAAAAAGTAAACAATACAATAAGTTTAAAGGTCAAAGAGCATTCACTGTGACTAATGTGCTGTAATGAAGAAAATCAAGTCAAATACTTTTTTTCACCACACTGTCCTTTCAGTATCTAACGCATTCCCTTTTAAGATCTTCTATTTATATGTGTTCTTCTTTTTATTCTTGTAAATCATGTTTTCATGTGTCCTGCTCATCTTCATGTGAACCCAAGATTGACAAACAGTGGGTAAGTTTACCATCTCTGCTCAAAAGAACCAACTAACAGTACTGTGCAAAAGTCTTGGTCCACCCTTTATTTCTTTATACTTTGCTTTGAATCATCTCGTCTTATTTTTGACATATTGAGTAGATTAAGTTAAACTAAAGAGAAAAAACTTTTTTCTGGGACAGGAAGCAAAGTGCCTAAAAATGCAAGGTGTCTAGATAAAGGACTTCCAACCACTCAGCATTCAGCACCACCACCACCAGTATTATACTGATCACCTGGAATCATCTGCACCTGTTCCTTCACTGGTTCAGATCTTACATTCATTTTGTTATGCTTGAATTCCTCTCTAGTTTCAAAAATGTCCTGAAGACTGTTCAGAGAGCATCTCCTCTCCTACTGCACTATCTATCTTCTTGCATTACATTTGCATACAAATCTTGCATTTAAAACTCTCCTCTCACACACTTCCGAAACTCAAATGTATGTTGTAAGTTACTTTGGCTAAAAGCATCTGCCGAATGAAAGTAATGTGTGAATGAATGATATGTAGGTTACTGCATAGATTAATACACAAAAAACAGGTAACTGGTCAAGTACAGGAAGGTACTTCAGGAAGGAAGCCTGGAGAATTATTCTTCAAGGCTGAAATATAAATATAGGAAAGCCTGGCTCTTTGGTATCAACATTTTCACAGTTCTGTACAGTTCATTTTATGAAACTCATCTGTCCAGTCCACATCTCATTACCTCATAATCTATATAAGTTTATTTCCAATCTTTATAAACATTTTTCTTGTGGTTCTTGAGATTTTTGAGATTTCTTTAAAACATCCAAGACAGATGGTTGTTGTAAATCACAACTGCTATAAACATTTATTTCTTAATCTCTCTTACTGTACTCTTGTTTCATTCTCCCACCAAATCTCAGAATTACCATCTCCATCATTGTTTTGTTTCTATTGCAGACAAAATGAGCTTTAAACTTTTCAGTGAAGAGATTTCCACATAGCCCTGTAAAGCTTGTGACTGTTTATGGCATCCTGTAGTCTAGTAGAATTACTTCAATTTGAGCCCTTTCCTTTTGTAGTTTGGAATATGTAAAAGATAATTTTACCACAGTATATGTTGGCCTGTATTTGCTTCCATTGAAGTTTGTGTGTAACAGGGGGTTGCCGCATTTCAGAACACAAGGTTACTCTTTAGCAACTGCTTTCTCGCTGAAGTGCCTCTTACTGGATCACTCCCAGATAAATGTTTTCAAAAGAAATTATTGTTCTTTTGGTTTTCACACACACAGTGAAGACCTCACAATTTAATCTCCTCAAATGCAGAAAGAGCCCTCGCAATTTGGCCCTCACTCCTCTATGAAAAGCAAACATGGAAGTGTTAATTGAGGTAAAAAGTCCTTAAGATTTGCCCATAATTCTGTTCATGGAAAAAAGGCCATTTCATGTAGTGAAAAAATGGTGAAAAGAAAATTAGGGCTGCCAACCGTGACCTCTCAGCACCCTCAATTTGTCATCGACCTGCGCTCTTTGTTGATTGAAATTTTTAATTTGGGTGTTCTTTAGATGTGCTGTGAAAGGCTATTGTTGGCAGAGATGAACTCCTGCTTGCCTTGCATGCAGCAAAGGCATCTATTCAAAGGAGCCAAATGGAGACTCTCTTTCTCACACACACACACACACACACACACAAACACACACACACACACACACACACACACACACACACACACACAGTCACTTGCACACTCACTGTCCCAGTCTCCCCTCTCTCTCTCGCTCACTTTCTCTCCCCTTCTCACTCACTTCCTCTCTCTCTCTTGCCCTCTCGCTCATTTTCTCTCTCTCTCCCTCTCTCTCTCTCTACCCCTCTCTTCTTCGTTCATTCTCTGCCTCGTTTCCCATTTTTTCCTCCTCGTCTTTTTTCAGCATCATTTTTTGGGCACAAAAATAAGTGAATAAGACTTATCAGACATGAAATGGCAGATTAATTGAATCCTGTTAGAGACATTGCTCGCTGCAGCTGGATGGGTCCTTTAGAAAAACACAAGGCTGCCCTAATTGTGGCCTGCATTAAAAGTATCCTTCAAATTCCTTTGCCCTGAACGAGAAAAGGAATTCCATTCACTGGCATAATGGGCCTATTAGCTGCTTAACTCAGCCTGTTACATGGGAAGATTTTTCTCCTGCACAATATATGTTTGTGATTATGCTGCTGTTGGAACAGGTTGTCCATTTGCTGTGGTACAAGATTCATTTTGCTGTTTCACTTATTACAGTTAAGGCCAGAATTTGAGAATGGAAACTGCTCTTGACTCCTTTGATTTAACAAGATGTCCTAAGTCCTTGTTCCACCAATTAGTGGTGTATTTATTCCTAGAACTGCTGTATTTGTACATTACATTTTTTGTCTTTTTCTCACCCTCTGCACACATTTCCAGCAACAGTACCATTCTAAAATTGATGTACTGATCGACGAAGCCTTTAAAGAAATGATCTCTTGCCTGGTTTCAAAGGTAATCTTCAATTTTTTTCCCTTAAAATAGACACATTTTCATAACAATAAGCTGTTTGACTTTTCATAACTCTTCTGCTGGCCTTCACAGATGCTGCTGAATGACTTAAAGCGCTTCCATTTAGCCTTAATGAATATAGTACACTTATGAATGCTGTACATTTTTCTTCTTATGCCTCTCACTGTGTAGGCAAGCAGCTCACTATCACAGATCTGGAGTTGCTAATACTCAGTCAGCTTCTTATGTATCACACTCATGGGTTGCTAAAGATGTCATTATGTATGTGTCTTTCATTGTCTTGTCTTACAAATCCCCCCTTTTCTGCACTCACAGTTAGCTGCTGTATTGGATGGCGTACTGTCCAAGCTGTCACGGTATGATGAAGGAACCTTCTTTTCTTCAATCCTGTCTTTCACTGTAAGTGTTTTTTAGCCTTTAATTTGAATGGCAAAAGCTCAAATGGTACAATAATGTCAGAAAAAGTCATTCACACATACATTCTCTTGAAGGCAAAAGCAGCAGCCAAGTATGTGGACGTCCCAGTGAGTGCTGCTCTGTTTCGAATTGTTTGTGGTTACAGTGTGCATGCTATGTGACTATATATGAAGTATTTTATTAGCGCATGCAACAATTTCTGTTAGTGCCAGTTTTGTAATATCATGTAATCTATGGTATCCAACTTTGCTGAGTGTTTGAGCCCAGTCTTTTGGCATGCCCTCTCTCAGCAAGAAAACCAACAGGCAAGTAATAAACACTGTTTAAATATCACTTGCCATCAAGTGAAATATCTTCTATTTATTCATCAAATGGCAGCGTTAAATATGGGTGCGGAATTAGCTTTTTGCAATGAGCTATTGTAGTGCCAGGGTGCCTCTGAGAGCTGGCTAAGCAAAGCTAATTAGTAACCCAATTGGCTCCAAATCGGTTTCACGATCAGGCAAGTTGTTGACAGTGGGCGGACACAACAAGCGGCAAGAGAAGTATCGCTAAGACTGTTCAGAGAGGTGGCAGGGAGACAGCGAACAGGGAAAGAAATCTAGAAGGCTTTAAATTATGTAAAAGGAATAAGATGAGGAAAGCCATTTTTGTAGTCAAAACAAATGTGTTCTATAGCACTGGCATGGCTTATTGCTGTCAGAAGTAGGATCACTAAAAAAATAACAAAGGAAAATTGTTCTTAGCTGTATGTGAATGCCATTAAATTTTATTCCCTATAATTCTGGACCATTTCCACTGGTCTTTCAGTGATGTTCAGGCAAGGTAAATTGTGGCCAATGTTTGAAAGGTATGTAAAATACAAAAAGAAATAGAGCTGTGTGGATTTCTTACGATAGCAGTCATATGCTGTTTAAAAGAAAAAAGAGATTTAATCAGTAATCAAGATAATAGTAGCACATCACACTTCAAGGCCCAGAGCACCAACAAACAGATGAGGATAACTGGTGTGTCATGCCCGAGTAATAGCTGGAGAAATCCATAATGTTCTTCTAATGTTTGTTATCATGAAAAAAATATGCTTATCTGGACATATTGTTAATATAATCAGTATATGAATAAAACTGACGATGCTCGGTCTTAATTACATCGTCTGATTGATTCTACCTGTGCTTTTATTTGATAACCACATGTTTTTTTAGCTGAGCACCAGTTTCTTAGTAATGACTTGAACTCAAAAAAATCAGAACATGAATCAGTTGTGATAATATATATGTTGTCATAAGATGATGCCAGAGCTGCAGCTCTCTTTCTGCAGAAGGGCGTGGCTGTTGACAACCACAACAATGATGATATTTGCAATACACACTCCCTCTTGTTCTTGAACTTAAATGTTTGGTTCCTTTGCTCTTGTTTTTATGCTATCATAAATTTCAAAGCAAATACAAGAAAGGAAAGGATGCTGCTGTTGTGCCCCACTGTTCACTAACTCATGACGAGCATGTGTTGTCGGGGTCACTTCCCCGAGGTGTGCAGCAAACGAATAGCCTTCCTTTCTGCCAAATTAGAATGTAACCTCCACCTTGCGCTTTTGTGTGGAGGGAACACAGCACCTTGTAAGCCCGTTTGACAGCCGTGCAGGAGTGGGTGTGGTGGGGGAGGGGAGTTGTTGGGTGGGCAGGGGTTGGGGTGGGTAGCACAGTTGAGCCAGGCTTTGGTGTGGCCTTTGGCATTGAACATTTTCTAGGCCCTTGTCACGAAAGGTTAAGCTGTCCTGCTTCTTTTGTGAAGGCTGCCATTCAAGAGCTTGGGGTATTTTGGCAAGACGAGCCATCCCGGGGTAGCTTCGTTAAACACATTCAGTCACACATTTACACCCTCCAGAACACATGCTTTGATTTGACACTACGTTAACACTTAGGCATTAGCACTCCACCTCAAAACTATTTACCACAAACTTGCTTGCGAATTCTCATGCGTGCCATACAAAACAATTTACACATACTTTATCATCGCTTTTGTTTTTTTTTTCCTCACACAAACCTCATCCTTCTCACACACAAACACACACACACAGACTCTCTTGCACGCATTTATACACCTGCACCTGGGCAGTGAATGGGGCAGTGGCAGTAAGCCAGAGCAGTCTCTCTGTGTGTAATTATGGGCTATTTGTCTCTCCTTCCCTTTCTCGTCTGTTTCCCATCCCCGGCGCTTATCCCTTCAGCTTAACCAGTCATTAACCTGGCCTTAATCCCTGCGTCCCACACCTCTTCCTTCATTCAGTCACACATTCTCTGTCCCAGGCTGCTCTTGCATTGTTCCGGCTGCTGTGGCTCAAACGCTGCTGTGCTGTTTGTAAGTCACCACAGCCGAGAGAGAGAGAGAGAGAGAGAGAGAGAGAGAGAGAGAGAGAGAGAGAGAGAGAGAGAGAGAGAGAGAGAGAGA
>JBBJLR010000133.1:10390266-10401241 GCA_037577145.1 Brachypetersius gabonensis
ACTTCACAGCAGCTCTTTCACACATACACACACAGACACACAGACACACACACACTCACACACACACACACACGTAAATATATATACACCGTGCATGCACATTCACACGCACACGCACACGTACACACACATACACACACGCATACACACACACACACACACACACACACACATAAACATGCCAGGTCTGCCCACTGGATCGTGCCCCTGTGTTCTGCTCTGTCTATTGGTGTCTGTGGAGACGCTCAGGAGGAGCCCATTAGTGTGAATATTAGTGGCCATATAATATTAATATCACTCAGAAGTAGAGGCTGCGAAAAGGAGCGTAATTATTGTGAATCGGTGACATTGTGAATCTCTCTCTTTCTCTCTCTCTCTCTCTCTATGAGGATTTACCCCCCCCCCCCATTCCTGTGTCTGGTTCAGAGGACATCTAGAGTTTAAAAAGGAGAAACATGTTCGGTGTGTTATTTATTACATTAATTTCTGATTTTGATTCTTCAGCTGGTAGCCTAGTGGTTAAAGTTGCCCCTGGGATCGAATCCCATGACTGCTAATGGCGCCACTGAGGTACCCTTGAGCAGGCACGTGCACAGGTAGGGCTCAACCTGTGCACAGCCCTTTTTGTAATTACACTCGGAAGTGCCCTTTTTTGGGGAATTTCTTTTAGTAAATAAATGCTATTGGTAACCCTTTACGTCTGTTTGTCTTTTTAATAAATATTTAACCAAGTAAAGCAATTAAAAAGCGTATCTTTTAGAACCGCTCAAACTGTCAGTCAAACTTCACAACTCCGCCCCCTGAGCGCCGCGAACTTACGTTTCAGCACATTAGTCAGACTCATAGAGCAGAAGCAGATGAACGTCTTCGTCTCGTAACGGTAAAATATCTTGTTGTTTGAATAAGTGCAATGTTGTCTTTATGAAATAAACACTAGTATGTCTATAAAGGTTCATATAATGCATCACCACACCGGTGTGATGTTGACGTCATGTGATGTCGTCGTTTTAATGATGGACAAATTGCACACATTATTTTTTTATTTTTTTTATCATTATTTATCATTATTCTTTTGGTGGTGGAGGGGTTCGGGGTGCCCTTTTTTCAGTTTCAGCACATGCCCCGCAAAAGGTCTGTGCACGGCCCTGCCCTTGAGCAAGGTACCACAGACTGCACCCCGGCTGCTGCCCCCTTCTTCACTTGCTGAGTGGGTTAAATGCAGAGGAGAATTTCACACTGTTCACACTGTCGTGTGTTCACGTATGGCAAATGGTCACTTTACACTTAAGCAGTTTATGAAAATGTGATTTACCCCCTGGGTCCTGTGTCTGGATCAGAGGACATCTAGAGGTAAGTACGAAGAAACATGTTCCGTGTATGTAGTGAAAATGACTTTGATTTACCCCAGATACCTGTGTATCATGGCTCGTCTGAAAGACAGGGGCTGGTGTGTGTGTGTGTGTGTGTGTGTGTGTGTGTGTGTGTGTGTGTGTGTGTGTGTGTGGAGAACACGGGGCTCTTCTCGACTCGCTGAAGTCATAAGCGCGCGCCGAGGCATCGGGAGGCAGATCCTGGAGGCTGGACTGTGATTGGTGAGCTGGAGGGCTCGTCTCGAGTTACACTCCGCATTAGGAGAGCTCGGACTGCGCCAGGCGTATCTGTTCTGCGTTCAGGCACTCAAGGTCTCTCCTTCCTCACAGAACGCTTGTCCGGTTTTGCTTCCTGTAGGCCACAGCTTGCTGTTGCTGTTGTTGTGGTTGTGGTTGTGATTGTGGTTGTTGTTGTTGTTGTTGACGACCACCTCCTTACGCTTCACTCACCGTGCGGCTTTGCCCAACTGTCACTCCGCACCGTTGATGAAATTACCAGAGGCGTGGAGGCCACGATTTAGCCCCTTTTCCTCAGTCTGAACACTAAAGGTAGGAGATCATAAGAGAAGTGGCTGCCTTACAACCAAACATCGTCTCTAAGACACTTGTTGCTCATGCTAACCTCACCTAGCTGCATGTCTCTCATGAGCTCGCCTGACATGCTAACGCTAATAACTCTCGGCTCCCAGACAGGAGGCACTGGAACTCAGAAGGTGGTCCAAATACCCAACGAGCACACTCACTTGGAAATGTTTAAAAACGTCACATTTAATGTTTGGACACCACTCTCCGCTGTCATTGGAAGACAACAAAGCTTTAAGACGTTTTTGTTAAGTAGTAAGGATGTAAGAAAATGTTGGACTGACTAGACAAGAAGTCTGCTTTAGTCTTCACATTGGGCATGAAAGGTGCATTTACCAGAATCCTTGAAGGTGGTCATATGCAGTCTTCTCCCTTGCAAACTGAACTCACATATGTTTTATTGTGTGAATGCTTGATAGGGATGATTGTGTACCTTTTCAATGTCTCTCATTCTCATCCAAGTTACAATGTTTGAAGTTCCCTCTCTCTCCCTAAGCCTGGGTAAACCATGTTCCTACTCGTGCAAAAACACGGCTGGGGCCTAAGAGGCTGTATGTGCAGCCTGTGGAGATCACACCATCACAAAAGTATAATGGCAATCCGCCGCGAGGATGTCAATGTATGGGAGAGGCGAGCACCCCTTGCTCCTCGACATGTGAAGGAAATCACTGCAGCGGGACATAAAGTCCTGGTGCAGCCCTCCAATAGAAGAGCCATCCATGACAGAGTGAGTAAAAAAGGTCCCCAATAATACACAGTCACAATGAACATGGTAATGCATTAATTACCAATTAGAGTTGGTGCTGTTTCCTGGGTATGACAATTTAATGACCAACATTCTCCCTCTAAGGAACTGTTTGTTTTGAGTAGTTGAAATTTAGCATATAGAGTCATGCTGATACCTTTTTTTAGTACTATGAGAAAGCAGGAGCGGTCTTACAGGAGGACATCTCTGAGGCATCTCTGATCGTCGGTGTAAAGAGACCCCCAGAAGAAAAAGTCCTCCCACATAAAACGTATGCTTTCTTCTCCCACACCATCAAAGCGCAAGAGGCGAACATGGGCCTTCTGGATGATGTCCTCAAAAAGGTAAGACTTTCTGGAATAATCTCCCAGTATTTAAGTTTATCCACGTTTGGTTGTTTGGTATGTTTTCAGTTCTGGTTATTAATTCAGGTTTTCCTTTTTTCAGAATGTGCGACTCATTGACTATGAAAAAAT
Source organism: Brachypetersius gabonensis (assembly GCA_037577145.1). NCBI lineage: Eukaryota > Metazoa > Chordata > Actinopteri > Characiformes > Alestidae > Brachypetersius > Brachypetersius gabonensis. The sequence goes on from JBBJLR010000133.1 coordinate 10,393,440, forward strand.
GGTGGACGAGAATGGTTTCAGAATTGTTGCATTTGGACAGTGGGCTGGTGTTGCAGGTGAACAAAATGTGCATTCTTTGGTGATGTTCCTGACACAGTCTTTGATAACTTTAGAAGACACTGAGAATATGTGACCGGAGGTTACTTAATCTGGGTGTTGACCTTTTTCCATGAATGTAGTTTGGCAAGTTTATGCAGATCATTTATGGTTCTGTAATGTGATTTGTACAATTCTGCCTAGAAACTGCTGGTCTGATAAAAATTAAGTTTCACATTATTATGAACAAAGTTGCTGTGAGAAAATGCGTGACCTTTTCACCTTTTTTTTTTTTCTTTTCCAGGAATGATTAATATTTTACATGGACTGGGTCTGCGCTTCCTCGCCCTTGGACATCACACTCCTTTTATGGTATGAATTTCTTTCATCTTTCACATATTTTGCACTTAGCAAGCCAAACCTTTTTGCGCTACAAAAGTGACAGGATGTTACAATTACTTTCTCTGGTACAAAAGCTGCTTTTTATTTTTGTAGTTTCCCTCTCTGTAACTGTTATGTGATAGTTTGTTCCCAACGCAGCGCCTCTTTCCCAAGGTCACAGAGGATAAAAATGTCTCTTGCTCTCTTTTCTTTTTTTTTCCTTTTTTTGTCATGATGTAACAGCATATTGGAATGGCACACAACTACAGGAACAGCAGCCAAGCCATCCAAGCAGTGCGGGATTGTGGGTATGAGATATCACTAGGCCTCATGCCCAAGTCCATTGGTCCACTCACGTTTGTGTTCACTGGCACTGGCAATGTATCTAAGGTAAATGTAAAAATGCTCTGTAGCCCTGTTCTTTTGATTGAATTTTGTTGAATCACAATTTAAAGAAAGTGTGTTCGACAAAATTGGAGCACGGAATGGTCAGTAATTAACGTCGTTGGACAGTAATGCGTTATTTGTCATGTCACCTTGGGGAAGGAACACAGCAGCACGCAACCGATATTCTTTAGGCAGAGGATTTATTGAATTTTAACTACACAGTTCATGTAACTCAAAACGACTCTTTGGGTCCGCCTCCTGGAGACTCATGTCTGCAGAAGACCCCTCAGTCACTGTCTTGACTGTACTCCACTCTCTCGCACTCTCCGTGGACCGCTCCAGGTCCCAATCCAGTCCGGGTCTTGTTTCCCACTCCGCCTCTGTCCTGAAATACACAGAATGAGGGAAAGAGAGCAGGGATGTGTAGGAGAACCCCAGCTGTGGGGAAGAGACTCTTCTCGCTCCGACTCCTTTGAGTCCAGCTCACTGCTGTGAGAACTAAGTCTCTCTCTCTCGATCCTTGGCAAATCCGGCCCGCGAGCCCACCGTCACGATCCACACCCTACTACCCGACTGCAGAGGCGCCAGCGGAAACCGCTGGGCAGTACAGTGTCTCTAATTGCTTTCCCCAAAATGAACAGTAGAGAATTACTCCATACAAATAATGGTTTCCCCACAATGATCGGTTACCGCGCACTGTGATAGTGGAGAACCCAGGCTCTAACTAGTCTCTCCACCAATCACAGCGCGCCCCACCCACACACCCCGACGTGCTCTAACCATAACCACCTGTGTGTAATCACCAGATGCCTCCAAGCTCATCACAAGCCTGGAGTCCACCTGCCGACCACACACAGGCACCCTGACCCGCGAAAACACCAAAACCCTGACATAACATAGCTAACCTGCAGGCTGCCTTCAACGGCAGCCTCCCTCAGACCTCACATTATTTAGTAACATGTAACTGTAATTTGATTCTTTTTTTAGTAACGTAGTAATTTAACGCGTTATAATATTAAAATTGATAGAGTGCAATGTCAAGTAACTTTACGTTAACGCTGCGTAACCAATAGAATCAAGTGCTTCAACATCTATATTGTAAAAACAGAAATAATAATTCACAGTAACCTGTCAGTGGCCGGCAGATGTCTGTCTGATAGTCGCACGCGTGAGGTCATCTATGGGACACCTACCGGCTCAAACTAAAACAAATGAGCATGGAAAGAGAGAAGTACGCGTTCAGTAGCCGGAAATATAGTCATTACTCATATTTGTCTTTGTTAAAGCCAAAAACATTTTGTTGTCGAGTTGTCAGAGGTTTGTAACACTTAATAATAACGTTTGTTTGAGCTGACTTACAAGTTTCGTTAGAGGGTGGAGAAGTAACGAGTAATCTAACTAGTAATGTAACTAATTACTTTTGAAATAAGGTAATCACATTAGTAATTTTATTACTTGTAAAGGGAGTAATCAGTAGTTTAATTAAATTTTTAAATGAACTTGCTCAATGCTGGTAAGTAAGTATTAATCTTCTGTTTGTTTATTGAATTCTTTAGGGTGCACAAGACATTTTCAATGAGCTTCCATGCGAATATGTGGAGCCACATGAGCTGAAAGAAGTCTCTGAGTCAGGAGGTACTGTCGTCCTTCATTTGTACTCCCTGTCATTTGAGCTTGTAGTGTTGTTTTTATATTTGCCTACTGTATGAGTGACATGCGGGTTGCATATCCAGTCTGTAGTCCTGTTGCACATTTGTATTTGTTATTATATGACAGTTATATTATATGCTTTTCAGATATTTTATGTTGGTGTTTGTCTGGTACATGACTTACTGCTAATCTAATTGCAGACCTCACCAAAGTGTATGGCACAGTGATCAGCAGACACCACCATCTAGTTCGAAAGAGTGATGGTATATATGATCCTTTTGAGTATGAGCACCACCCTGAATGCTACACCTCACACTTCAGATCCAGTGTGAGTACAGTCATCAAACATGTTTTGGCTAGACACAAACTTTATAATGACTGTAAACACTGAAACGAAGTACATATATATCAGTGTAAATGTTTCTGTGCTGTTTGGACATTTTGTTTAGCCTGTAAGACTATTTTTTTTCTAAAAAGGCAATCACAACCACAGCAGATCTTGACAGTTCTGTGTCTGATTTTAAGTGTAGGGACATCTCAGAGCCACAGTTACATTCCTTATTCCTCATATGCATTTATTTAATCTGTCTATACTGAACATTCAGCCACTTGTTGCTAGAGTACTCCCTGTGTTTTTGTTTTATTCTCTTGCAAGTGATGATTAAGAAATGTGATAATGGCCTGGTTTCAGAGAACTGTCTCCTTTGTCATACTTTGCTTTTGAAACCCAGGCTCTGAATTTACAGACCAGCTTACAGACACTCTTAACATACTGGAGCTGAACAGATCTCATCAACAAGTTAGAATTACTCAGAATGAACGCAGTTGGGGTTTTTATTTTACCATAAAATGTGAGTTGCATCCTTTCAGATGAAGAGAAACTAAAGGCATGTTATTTCTCTTTATGTTTAAAGGTAGCACCTTACACAACTTGTCTGATAAATGGTATCTACTGGGGCCCACAAACTCCAAGGCTGCTGCGCAGACTAGATGCACAAAAACTAATGAAACCTTCAAAGTCTTTAGTTTCTGCCACTGAGGGATGGCCTGAGCTGCCACACAAGTGAGCTCATTTTACCTTGATAACTGTTCTCCTGAAGTACAGTAAATTATTAGGTGGCATTATGCGTTCTAAATCTCAACGGATGTAATTCTGATTTATTTTATGATCCAAAATATGCTTTGAATACTCTGCCTGCCTACCACAGAATCATTTTCTTTTAGCATAAGTAGAGGTGACCTTCAGTAGTTAATATCTGTTAGCATTGCTCCTTCAGCTCTTGTGTGTGTACTGTGTGCGTCCTCAATTTGTGTGCATTTTGACTATATGCCTTACGTAACCCTCCATGAACTAGAATTCACTTTAAACTCTGTGCAACTCTTCAGGTTCTTGGCTATCTGTGACATTTCTGCAGACACAGGGGGCTCCATTGAGTTCATGACAGAGTGTACCACCATTGATAAGCCTTTTTGTATGTATGATGCCAACCAGCACATTGACCATGACAGGTATGCATTTTAATGTCTTTTCCCAGTGAAATCAGGAGTGGGAAGGACAAGACTAAAGAGAGAGTGCAAGAAACACAAGCACAACAGTACTATAATTTACAGTTCGAGACAACTTACAGAACAAACAGGAGCATTAACAGTGTGAATGAATACTGTATGCACAGATTGAGGTAGATGACAAATTATTGTGCATTAATATCAGCAACAGGATTAGAACAGGGTGTGTCCGCGTGTGTCCCGAGATATTCAGTTTGTTATTCAGTGCTGATTTAGTAGTCTTGGAATCCTTATAAAGTGTAAAGAAATGCCATATAATATGAAGATCTGTTGATGGTTAAACTGAATGAACTGTCTAAGGCAAGAGCTACACAGATTCAGTATTCCTGTATGTCTGCCTTCACCCACCATTTCATTGCTAGTACCATCTGATTGAGGGAATCCTAGCTAGTGGGTGGCTAAAATAGGGAGACAACTGGAGGAAATGCAGTTTTTGTTTCAACATTGCTGATGTGTAGTATACAGCTGTTATGTATCCTCCATATACCTTAGGTGAACAACTGTGCCGCTGTGTTGAATATGACCACATAGGAAATGGTGTAATTTATTGATCTTTGTTTCCCTAGCGTGGAAGGAAATGGCATCCTCATGTGCTCTATTGATAACCTGCCTGCCCAACTTCCTATTGAGGCTACAGAATATTTTGGTGACCGTTTGTTCCCCTATATCTGGGAAATGGTAAGATCTAGAGCTTCAGGGTAAGAAATAAAATCACCTCTTCACTTTATCGAATTTAGTTTGTATTGGAGAAGGCTGCACCAGATACATGAGGGTTTGATCCTATACAATGAATTTGACTTTCATATGGTTTGTGAATGAACAGTGCTGAACTTCAGCTCTTTAACACCACATGCCCTGCCCTTAATAGTGCTGAATTGCTACTACCTAGTACCTCTTGCTTTGCTCTTCATGTTCGGTTGTTTTGATCTTTTATTCCAAGCTGCCCTCAGATGCAAACAGACCACTGGATGCTGAGAACTTCTCACCACAAGTTAAAGATGTAAGTGTAGCAAAATGTGTCTTAATGATCATAAAGACTTTCACTATACGTGGTCTATGTTTAGTTATGTCTTACAAATAGTGGAGACAAAAGCTGTGCTGAGACTGTGTCATATGTGTTTGCTATTACTGTTGATCCCAGCTGAAGATGGTCAGTATAAACATATTGAATAATCCCATGGGTTAACCCTTAACTACACTATATCTAAATATTCCCTCTACGTTATGTGTCTAAGAAGTTAAAGAATGTCCATTTGTAAGCAGATTTTGGGTAAAACTTAAAACGTTTTGTGACCATCTTTAGATCGAGATGGTTAAACATTTATCTTCTTTAATATTAAATGCATGTTTCTCTCACAAGGCTGTAATAACATCCAATGGCAAGTTGACTCCTAAGTTTGAGTACATTGAGGAGCTAAGAGTGAGGAGGTAAGGAACTTATTTAGGATACTTTTAACATGTGATTTGTATGACAAAAAAGTGTTATTTAAAATTGTGTAGATGTCTGTTTACTTACTTGCTCTTTTGTGTGTTCCTATTCAAGCTCAGACAGTGTTTGGCTCTGTGTTCAAATGATAAGTCTTGTTTATGCAAAACTGAATAAATAGTCGGTCTTCTTTTTGCATATTAGATAAGCTTTTGCTTATCTAATATGGCCTAGTGATTAACAAACATTACTATCCATGGATAGAGATTTGAGTTAGCAGTTTTGCTTTTGTTAATATAATGTAAAGAAAGCCTAAATGATAAACTGATCAGTATTAAGATTTATAAATAGTCTACATTAGTGGGTTTTACTTATTTAGATTTATTTAGTGCAGCAAGAGGCCTATGCAACAGTGCCCCTGTCCTCTAGGAGCCTTTTATTTTTTTTCACAGTAAGGAAGCAGCGTCCACACTAACATCCTGCCATGTCTGTTCTGTTCAGGCACAGTATTGTCATCGTGTGGTTTCTGTGTCGTCCTCACTGCCTTAACACCTTGCATGGTTAGAACACTCCTGCTCAGAGCGTTGTCTTGTGGGTAGACTATCTCATTCCCTCACACCACAGCCGCCATGACTGCCTCCTACTCTTTCAGTCACCAAGATTGATTTTTGGCATGCAGCCTGGCATATATTTGTTTATTTCTGTAGTAAAACAATGACAGCCAAGATCAAAAATGAGCCGACACGATTCTAACATCTCACATGTCAGCTAATTAAGATTTCATCAAGTAATTGATAAATTATTTCTTTCAGTGACTGAAAAGTCATTATAATGATTTTTATCTCAATGCTTACTATAAAGAGGCTCTTCTTTTTGATACAGCTTCTTTCCACAAGGCCATATTTTCATTTTCTTTATGCTTGAAGCCTAATTCATCCTCCAGCAACTTGCTTGCAAAAAAGCTTTGTGCTGATGCTTGTTGGCAGGGCCATTAGAATTTATGCAGTAGATATGCTTTCTCATCCAGGGAATGTGAAATCAGTCCAATCATGTGATTGGCTGCTGTTCTTGGTCTGGTATTCATTCCCTGTGTTTGTGCTTGCTGTAGTTGAGCTTTACATGGGCATTACATTCCTTTTAATCAAAAAAGAACCAAAGAGTAATTTCTGATGTTCGAGTTGCTGAATAGCATTTTATTTAAAGTTGTCTGTTTAAATAATTAAAGTAACAAAATTAAACCTGCCTCCAGACCTTGAAGGAGTGGTCAAAAGCTTCTAGTTTGCATTTGCGCACATGTGCTGTGTCTGATCCAATTAGGCTAAACACTAGTGGTTGGCTGACAACGAATCCCAAGGGTCTGCTGGGCTAAACTGCTGATTTAGCAGACCGTAGTAACACTGTGGGATTATATTAAAGCTGTTGATAATGTACTGATGGCTAAATGAAAGACAAATTTCTTCCGTACCTTCACAGAGCTCATGTCATCTCTGACTTTATGACTCTGTCCTTTATCTGGGTGTGAGCGTCAATCCAAAAGTTCCAAATGCTTTTCTGTAAATCATTCCAAACTTCTCAGAGTTTAGTTGAACTGTTTCCGGAAATATAGTCATTACTTTAAATTTGTCTTGGTTAAAGGCAAGAACATTTTGTTGTCGAGTTGTCAGAGGTTTGTAACACTTAATAATAAAGTTTGTTTGAGCTGACTTACAAGTTTCGTTAGATGGTGGGGAAGTAACGAGTAATCTAACTAGTAATGTAACTAATTACTTTTGAAATAAGGTAATCACATTAGTAAAAGTCAAACTGATAGTTGGTTTGTTCAAAAATAGTTGAACAAACTGATGAAAGCTTAACAGCCACAGTCAAGTCAACTTTGTCCTGTCTGTTCCCAAGAAGGTTAATAACTAAAAAGAGTAACTTAATAATAATGTTCTGATTTATGCAAAGATCATTGTTAAGTTCGTAAAAAAAAAATTATATGTAATTATTAAATTTTTTATTAGTAAAGATAATACTATATTGTATTTGATTAAACAATTCAATTTTATCCAATTGTTACTGTGGAACTGTCAAATTTATTTTTCAAATTTATAAATTTATATATATATATATATATAATAGTATATTATATATATCCAAACATTTCATACAAGATATCACTGAGCGCAGATACGCAAATAGAAACAAGACTATGAATTGAAATTAAAAATAATAAGCTTAGCTATCATTATTGAATTAAAATGATGTACTGGCTGTTGAAGCTGCTGTAGAAGCAGGCGGGCATTAGGACCCAGGCGAAGCTACACGGCGCTGCTTGTTAGCGAGTAGCAACCGGAGCTCGTTCAGTAATATTTCT
>JBBJLR010000133.1:10410810-10433185 GCA_037577145.1 Brachypetersius gabonensis
CACACACACACACACACACACACACACACACACACACACACACACACACACACACACACACACACACAGAGTAACAATGCTTTTGTAGCTCTAGGGATGGGCTAGAGCAGAAGTTATTGTATTTCAGTACTGACATGAAAATACAATTGCTGTCCGTTCTGATAGACTTCATATTTTTTTGGTCATAGTGTAAGTGAATAAATAAGGCACTAAACTGTAATGTCAAAACAATACAGTTAATGATCAATTGATATTTGAATTGAGTATATGTTTTTTCATGTCTTAAAAATTAGTGGAGTTGAAATAATGGTGATAATTACAGTTCAGTTCGTTGAATTCAGTTCATACAATTTAGTTCATCTCTCAGGCATTGTACTCAGGTATGTAATACCTTGCAGAAAGGGAGCTTATAGAAGGTAAGCGTAGAGGCATATGACCGTGAACAATTAGTAGGTTTCAATTAAATATGCAGCAAAGGTCACACAGCCAATTAAAATTGACAAAACACACAAATTTAAATAAAATAGAAATATAGATACATTCAGAGAAAAAATATTTGGTCAAGTACTATGCCATTAAGTAGACCATAATTGTCAAACAACACAGCAATCAACTAAAATTACGTTAATGTGCTTTTTAACCTGGTGCATAACAAAAAAAAAAGTTTGGTACAGACTTTTATTGATGTGTATGTTCGTGTGTATACTGAGTATTTGCAGGTGTTCAGTCAATCTTTGTGTTCGGTTAGACATTAACTTACTCATCATGTACGACAACGGGCCCCTCTTTAGAACCCCGCTCCCCTCGGATGAGGTTGATCAGCTCAAATGTGTTGCTGATGGGGCTGTCTGGGTTTGGCCAGCAAGGGGCTCGGTAATGCCTCACTTCCAGAACATAGTCGTCCTCAAAACACAAGGTGAGAAAAAATGAGATCATAACTCCATGGAATATAAAAGGAACCTCACAAAAGAGCATTTGAGTCAAATGATTTAAAAACCTGTTTGTGTGTTCGTGTGAATTTGCACGTGTGTGCAGTGGACAGTACTGATAAGCGTGAACGTGTGGGAGATATGATACACTAATTGCAGATACAGATGGAGACGTGTTAGATTTGTGAGAGAGAACAGATGTGTCTGGCTGGGGTCTGCTCAGTGTTTACCAGGCTTTGCTCTCAGTCTTTTTAACAGCAATGTGCTTCTCTACTTCAACCCCACTGTTATTTGGAAATTGTCTCTGCATACATGTAAAAAGCAATGTGAGGCAGAGGCTCCATTCTATATTCAAACCTGGATGAATATCAGGCATCTTAATGTGACTATAGACAGATTACAAAGAGTAAAACTGAAGAAAATAGAATGCATACATTTGTGTATTTTGGAGATGTCCTTCTCCAGAATGACTTGCAATTTGAATGCCAAATGATTTAGGCAATAGTGACATTAGGAGTCTTGCTCTGGGGCTCATTGATGTTGTGCAGCAGTGCAGCGAGCTTGTCCTGTTGGGGAATCGAACTCCTGTCTGCTGCGATATTACCCACTACCCCAAACCACCCTCCACAACAACAGTACTGATGTTGGCTGAAGAGTTCTGGATCATAAACACCACTTCAGCTCCTCCCAAAGGTATTCATTGGTGCTCCAAATCTTGCAATTTAATGCAACTTTACATGACTGTTAGCAATTAGAGTGTGCTTTAGAGTGTGCTTTAATGTACCTAAATCAACTAATGAAAGGGGGACAAAAATATTTTGGGACATACACTATACTGCCATTCTCAGATTAAGTTTTTTTCCCCCTTAAATTTTGTTGTAAGTCAGTGTAAACATGTTTAATTGTACTTGGTTTTAGACCATTATTGTTAGTCGATTCCTTTATTTAAAAAGTTGTGTATTGTGTATGATGAAAACATACAATTACATAACTGTATATTATAATGGATATAATTATATTAGACCTTTGTATGAGAATGCTAATGGTTCATTATGTAAGTTCTTACCTGAGTCGCTTCTAGGATATAATTCTGTACAATCAGCATCTCCTCATTAGACAGACACACATGCTCCTCTCCACTAAAGGAGACAGTGAACATCTTACAGCTGATTGGCTGCTCTCTTTTGGGCCAGAAGATCATTGGCTCAGTGTCCTCTGTCTGAGAGCACAGGGGAGAGAGAACTGAGTGGGAGATCTCAGTCAACACCAGAAGCACAGCTAACAACAAAAGTGGAAATGTTGACTTATTTACAGTCAAACAAGGCCTAAATGTTTTATGAACAAATAACAGAAAATGAAATCTGACATGAAGGATCAATAAACTCCTGAAGCAGGAACAGCCTGCCTACCAGGCTACTCGCGTCAGGCAGTGATAAAATGACCGGAGCATTGTGGTCCCAAATCATCCTCCAGAAGTCCTTCACTGTACTGGGCAGGGGATTCTGGGTAATGATATACTCATTGCTCTGCCGATAACCCTGCAACAAGATGGAGTGGTTTTGCAAGTGATAATTTGCAAAGAAAATGCATAAATGACAGAAACTGCGTAAAGGTTTTGAAGTAAACTGGTTCTTTATAGCCACACATGAACACAGAACAGAACAATTAAATTATTTTGCTGCATTTAACCCATTCACCAAGTGAATCAGCAGGCATAAAGAAACACAGCACCTGGGGAGCTGTGTGGGGGGACGGTACCTTACTCAAGGGTACCTCAGTGGTGCCACTGTCAGTTCTTGGATTCAAACCCATGCCCTTTTAATCGCAGGGGCAACTCCCTAAACGCCAGGCTACCACCTGCCCCAAAAATATATATTACCATGACATAAGAAGCGTTGATGTAGTCTGAGGTCTCCTCTGCCGATGTTGACAAGCATACTCTGGACCTCTCCTCTAAAACAGACCATCAGAAGCTGGTTATCAAACGACAGATATTAGACCTTTCTTTTATGCAAGGAAATATGTGGTCATATGTAAATGTTTGAACACTCCTTGTTAAATCACATATTTTGTTGATTTATTAAGTAAAAATAAGTACACATTCTATACAGAGAACACATTTAAATATTTTATTGCACAATTTCTACAGCAGTTTAACATATTAAAAACATTCTTATAGACACCCATTTTGTTCCTTTCATACATATCTATCAAATGCTGTGCAAATCATGTGAACTTAGTTTTACTTAGAGGTCAACAAGTCATGTAAATTGACCAGAGGCACACAAACCTATATGAAAGAGCTTATTTTGTACATGTTTGAGATGTTATTTCTAACTGGCTGTGCACCAATACCCATTGTGTGCAACACGCATACAGCCAAGTCCATCTAGGAACATATAAAACTGAAGTTCTGTGAACCCACCAGGTATTAAAGAGGAGCTCCTGTTCTTCTCTCTATTGCACTCTTTCAAAGCAGCAGAGAAATCACACTTCTTGAAACTGGACTGGCTGACGAGCTGCAGAAGCATGAAGCATAACCATCACCGCAGTCAAAGTTCAAGGATAAAGAACGAAGGCGTAGCAATCAGAAACACGGCCTATTCTGACGGTATTTGCACAATGATTTCTTCATACCTTGAACTGTTTTTCCAGGCGCATCCTGCATGAAGGACCAGTGGTCAACAAGTCATTAACATAACTATGGATACGGCTTGTTGGCACCTCTGTGTCCTTACTCAGTATGGCCTCCACTAGTGCATCATGGGTAAAGATGTATTGTTCCTGCAGAAGAGCAGGTGAGAAAACAGTGAAAATGTACGGTTTAGGTAAATATGCAGACATTATTACTGTTTCAGAATAGTATTTGATTTTGCAACAAGCAATTAAGAACATGGCAGTTTATTTAACGGGTATCAGGAATCAGTAACAGTAACAGGTATCAGTGTGTTGGTATTCTCACTCTACAACTTGAAAACATTTACCTCAGTCTGCACGAGATAGTTCCTCTGTGTGCGGATGTGCTTGAGGAAGCCCATGATATTCACTAAACCCTGCACTTCTATCTGCTTCATCATACTGTCCAACACAATGTAGGTACCTGTACGCCCCACACCAGCACTTCACACAGGCACACACACACACACACACACACACACACACACACACACACAGTATGCATATGGTAAACATATGTTGCACAACTTAAAATGACATAAAACAGTAAAAAATGTTTTGTTTCTATGCTCAAAAGAATAATCCTATTTACTGCTGATTAAAAAGTGGATACAGTTTAAACTCTACTCAGGCTCTACACATAACTTGCATTGGTTTCATAGTAGCTACTGAATAATCCATATTGAATTATAATACACATGATCAATAAAGGACAAATACATTTAACAGTATTAACATATTTTCAACATTTAACAGGTGAGCAAACACCGGTTTTAGACGCCTAAATCTTTTAGCTTTTACTCTTACGCTTTGAATTCTATGGGTTAAAAGGCTACATGAGGTGCAGTTAGCTGAGGATCTGTTCCCACGTCTCTCTAAGACTCTCACAGCAGGCCTACCTGCAGTGTACCACTACAGGCCCCATGTCCTCTGCCCTGGCTCTGGAAGACCTGCGGATGAATGAGAGCACTGGCAGCACATACTCAGGCACACCCATGTCTGGCCACTGTGTGTAGTGGAACTGCAGTACCGTCCGCTCATTAGCACGACCCTTCTGAGAGCCCTGAGAGGATGGAAATGGAAAAGGACAGGAAAAGATATGACCTTTAATGTTTATAATGTCAAAGAGACTGACAATGCTACCTATAGTAAAGGATCTCAGAAATCATGACATGAGAAAATGATTATCATACCTTCTTTACATGTGTGTTTCTAATAGTGAAGGTTCTCCTGGTCCAGTACGCCATAACCTCAGTGCTCTTAACAGTCACTAGAAAACAGCCATACTCTTCCTGGGTCTCCACAGGCCAATATTGGTCACATTTTCTCTGCAACAAAGACAACTAAGCATTATCAAAAGGGAAAATTGATTTACTAAGCAGAATGAATCTCTTATTAATTTGATATTTTTTTAATAACGTCTAGCACAGGAAGCACATCTTTCTGCGGCCTCTATAACAGATTGTGTATAGTGAACATATTGACATGTTCAGTGTGTGTAGGAATGCTTAGAGACAGTGCAAGATGGCTCACTCTTCCTTTCTCCACGAGGTTTGTGATCATGACGATCACTCCCACATTCTGCTCCCACACCATTCTCCAGAAGTCTGCAGTGCTAGACTTCAGAGGGCCCTGAGCTGCTATGTAGGCTCGCTGCTTATTAAAGCCCTGTGTGGGCCAAAGATAAAAATAAAAAGGGGGAAACAGAGGGAGAGAGAAAATACAAAAAAGGAGTTAAGTGTAAATACATTACTGAAAACAGGAATGTATTATGCATGTATGCGTCATGCACTGACCAAACCAATATTCTTCAGTTCTATTTTTAAACACACAAACAGAAAAACTGGAAATTATCTTTGTTGTCTATATTTTACAACTTAAACTGTGTTGAAATATGATATATTTCATATTCATAAATATAATTTGATAAATTGAACTGGTTCCTAAAGTAAACTGTAAACTGTCAACATTTTGAGGTCATTTTTCCCTGCTGGTCACAAAATAACAGCATTTTGCTCAGTTTTGGGACCTAACCTGAACTAAGAACACCATCAGCCCACCCCACCATTAAAAGAAACATTCATAGTTAACTTCTACTCAGCAGAAGCTTACTGATCAATGTAGTATCCATCTAAGCTTGTGTTCTGCTGATAAAAAATAATGTTCTTTTAATTTCCCAATTTGCCTGAAGAAAATTCTGTAGCACCTCGGAACAGGAAGCCATACTTACATCTACAAAGTTAGCATTGATGTAATCCCCTTCATTCTTTCCACCTTTGTCCGATATGGCTGAGAGTCGGACACGGCTGTGGTCATCTGAACGGAAGTAAGCACAAATTAGACTAGCAAGCAAAATAAGAACAAAAAGAAAAAAATAATAAAAATAATATTTAGAGGGGTGCTTGAAAGTCTGCACGCCCTTACAGAACAATGTCTGTATGTCTGCATAAATGTGACCTAAAATATAATCAGATTTTCAGCTCAGATTTTCAGATCTAAGTTCTAAAAATAAATAAGAACAACCATATTACACAAATGAGACAAAACACTATACTCAGCCATTTATTTGTTGAGGAAAGTATGTGAACCTCTAATCTTCACAACACATTTCACAAAGGAACCCAGGACAACTGACTGTGTCTACATTGAAGTGTACATGCTGACCTTCTGTCACTAGCAACACAGTGCTAAGTCCTAAGTGCTCAGCATTTGTGCTGTTTATGATATTGTTGTCCCAAGCATGTTCTGCTTTCCCTCATGGCATATTGATATGATCATTACAAATCTTATACCTTAGGAGGAGTTTTTAACGGTGCACCAGATGAACCAGTATATCGCCGAAGACAGATCAAGAGTTACTGGAAACATAGAGTTGCAGTTATTGCTGCACCAGATACTGATAGTGACTAACTGGGTTAACAGGGTTTCCCAGATCTACTTTTAGAACCTTTGTTAAAATCTGATGATCTTTTAGGTCACATTTCTGTATAAATATAGAACATTCTAAAGGGTTCATAAGCTTTTCAGCACCACAGTGTTACATACATGCCAAAATGTTGATATATCGGTTCTTGCTCTTGTTGTCTGGGTGATTGGAGGTATCAGTTGTAGTTCCAAGGTCCACAGTGCATGTCTGAACCTCCTGGAATTAAACACACACACACACTGTATCCATTGCAGAATTAAGTGCTGTAATAGTTCAAGACCACAGCTACTGTCTCCCTCAAAACAGGTACATACACTCTGGTGGAAGTGTGGTACAAATGATGCATGCTACGTATATCAAATACATTCAGATCAAAAAAATCAAATGGGAGAAGTGGCTTACCTCAAAATACTCTTTCAATATCTAATCAGGGGAGTGAGAATGCAGAAAGCACAGCAATGAAATTACGTGACAGTGCACAAACACATGATAAAAACAAACAAAAAAAAACATAAAAAGGGGGAATCAAGAGACCACAGTAAACAGCTACTGGCAGAACACTTTCATAATATGCATCATGCACTGTGTGGGTCTGAGCTGGCATAAGCAAAGGACTTACAAAGTAGCCTGGACTAGTTCGGGATTCTGTCCAATGTCCTTAATATCCACAAAATATACAATGGAGTACCAGCTACATTAATTACCTCTTGGGGATTGTTTAATATTAGTTTTAGTATTATCGTCAATCACTATATTAAGGACATTCAGAATGATATATGGGTTGAAGACATGCTGCTTTGATGTGCAGAGCTCAAGCACTCTGAGCTCTGTGCTCTGTGTGCTGCCTACAAATCATGCATATTACACAAAATATGGCAACCAGACATGTCACCAAGGTAACAGTGGAAAAGAGCAGAGAACAAATGCCAAAAACACACATACAGACAACACAATCCTACATAATGACAATGTTAATCTAGATGCCTCATGAGAACATAAGTAAAATGACTAAAGTTCTGAGCAATGCCAAAGATAATTGAGAGCATTGTTAAAACTCATTTGTAAGGATGCCTATTTTTTCATATGGAAGCATATCTCATTCTTTGTTATTTATCTAATCAAGAGCAAATAAATGAAACTCAGGAGTGGGGGTGGTTCCAATTTGACACTGATTGACGCTAATTAAGCTGTAATCATGTACTTGTGTATTACTGTGTGCATCTGAGTGGAATACTGGTATGAGAGTCAAAAGCAAGTGAGTACATGTAAGTGATTTAATTAATCTTTTGAACATGGTATTGGCAGCTTCTGCTCACACATCACTGAATAAGGAAAGGGCAAGTGGGCCTGAACTAACTAGAAGAGCAAAGTGTATTTCGCAGTCTGTACTGCTTGTGTGAAATTAAAAAAGAAAAATCTGTTTCAGTGTTCAAAACACTGATCTTGTGAGGTTGGATGCCTAAGAAGTCAAAGGTAGCAGAAATGTCTGCATTTGCCCTTCCAACTTTTCAAAAACAATTAAACTAACTCATGTGCGGATGCTATAGACCAGAAACAGATTGAGCAATGCTCTCCGTGTGAAAGAACAGAGGAGTTACAGAAAACGCACCTCAAACTCTCTGGAGAAGGAATTGTTGTTGTGAAGTTCTGCAACGTGTTTGACAAACTGCTTCACTGTGAGAGGATCATGCTCATCTACAAGGATGGAGAGAAAACAGCTAATAAATGTAATATTTATTAAAGATTTTTTATACATCCAGTCTTTTCTAATAGCATTTCCAAATAGAATGCAAAACCAAAGTGGTAAAACAAACCTACAAAATCTGCATGTATTGGTTTTATACCAGCTCTAAAACCTTTGTGATTTAATATGTGTTCTTCTGTGGAAGAAATTATATTTGCGGTAAAGGTCACTGACTGAATGGCTGAAAGCAGTTCCACCTTTAGGAAAAACATGTCTTCCTTTTTCAACCTACAGAGGTGCGAGTGAGATGAGACTTACCTGTGCGACTCAACAAGTGAGCAGGGGAGGTGGATATGACTCTAGGGGAAGTGCTGTCCTCTATGTAGAAATGAGCAGTCTGAAAACACTTTCTGTGGGGAAAAGGACACTCCTATGAAACACAAGTAACACCACAGATGCGCCCCTCTGTAAGAAATGGTGGCACTGGGACTGGGACAGTTAAACCCAAAACCGTTGGTGAAATATAGGCATTTTAAGTTAAAAATTACAGTTGATAATTACAGTTACAGTTGATAATTATTTACAAAAATAAAACATTTAGGTTCTTTGATTACACTAGGTAACACATTTTTATGAAAGGTCTGTTTCATTGCAACTTTTGACATTTCTTAGTCAAGTTTTGCACGCTGATTCAGAAAATCACATCAGTTTTTTTCCTACCATCAATTGTTCTAGAGATAAACTAAGTTTCTTTTATATTTTTCATTATAGGGTTGTTATACTACTATGTAATACTACTATTATTTTCATATTAGTCTCACTGATGCCTGTGTTTCACACTCAATGCGTGAGAGTGGCAGCCCTGTTATCAACTTAATATGCAAAAAGTTATAAGTATAACAAAAGACCATGACAGCCGAGCCGCCAAGCTTTTTCTAAAAATGATGTTTTGAAATAAACCCTTGACACTACATGAATATAAACGTTAACTCCAGCGTGCTGAGATTTTTTAAGAAACACTACAAAATGTAATGAAAAAATTTTGTTGCCTGGTATTAATCTGGAAGAATGCATGACTGGCATAACTGACATAAATGTCTGTGAATAATAAAAAAAAATCTGTATTTCTTTACAAATATGGCTTATAATTTGATTTACTCTAAAAGTAGGTAAAAAAAGACCCCAATTAAACAAGTGAGACAAAAATATTATACCTAACAATTTCTTTATTGACTGGCAAAAGTACATAAACCTTTGCTTTCAGTATCAGAATGTATTGCTCCATCAATAATGACATGCAGTCTGGCCCCAGATCCAGAAAACAGATCCAAGAAGTAAACCTTTTTTTGCTTTTGTGATATTGTGAACTACTACACTCCTTGCTCCTGGAGTGACCTTGTTGGGCGATCACTCCTGGGGAGGGTAACAGTTGTCTTAAATTTCATCCTTTTGAATCTGTCTGCAGTCCAAACGCTTTTTCTGCTGTCCTTGGAAATTTCCTTTGTTTGTGCCCTAATACACTTCCACAGATATGGCAATAAAGGGCATATGGCAAGTGTTTTACCCACTAGGCAGCTACCACACGTGTGAAGATCAGAAAGCAAATGTATATTTTGGTGTGTATTATGTTGTGTGATTACAGCATCTTTTGATGCTTACATTTACTGGCTGCATTAATATTTCTCATTTTGAAATGAAAGGAAAAAACTTTTATTGCTTCAAAGTGATCAACAACTAAAAGCAGCAACAGCAAGCTGAGCTGTTTAATGACACCTTTTAACAGATAAAATAAAAATAAACCTTTTGAGTGTTGTTCTGAGCTAAGACCCTATAATCATGTTTTTCTACTGCAATAATCTGAAAAAGCTTTTCCATCAAGAGGCCATTTTTTGTTTTTTTGTTATTTTCAAATGTAAAAAAATGACACAAAGCAAAAAAAAACACATCTCCTTATGTTTGAGAATGAATTCTAAGCTTTACAACAGAGAAAAAGATGTTCAATCTAATCCACAACCAGTCCTTAACAGGATCGTCCCAAAGAGATTCTGATTAACCTGAACTCGCGTTTGTGCGTAAAACCACTTTCTTGGAAGGGATTAGCGGCAACAACACTTTACAATGATGTCTCCACAGATTAATCACTAACATTTGAAGATGTCCCCTTGGTTCGCCTCAAGTGCGCAGCTGTGCACTACCCAAATGAGCACCATGTAAGTACGAAGGAACATGCAGCAGAACATGCCGCATATTACCGCAATTCTACCACCCACCGCTGTGCTGACAAGACGCCAACGCCACTCTGGCCTTGTCAGACATAATCATGTGCAGGCCCTTTCTTCAGCGCTGGCTCTGGTGCTCCTTGCGCTCCGGCACGGGGCCACAAACAACAGATCAGCATCTCAGAGACTTAATCACCAGCTTCCAGATTAGCAACTTAATCTGGCCCAATCCGCGCAGTGTAATAACATAAGTCAAGCATGAGGGACACGCCGACGAGACGAGAGCCCTGGCAGGATGAGAAATGTACAGCCTCATGCGCTTGAACTGTTTACACAGCAGAGCCATGTACTTGATGGGATTGCAAAGTTGCTTATTTCACAGTTGAACAAACATCAGTGGAAAAAAAGACTCTTCAATGTGCTCTTTGCAGTTCTGTTGGGTTAAAACACCAGCACCTTGCTTAAACTGCACAGGGTCCTATGAAAAAACTGTCTACCTATGCCATATGGAAAACAGGGCTGGTCAAACACACATTCCATAATTTATTTACCATGTCAGGATGTTGCTTCACATGCATATCCCACGTATATTATATGTAACTGCCAATGAGAAAGTATTTTCTAAGCCTTAACCTTAACCTCAGAAACCACAAAAAATCCAACAAAACCTCAGCATTCTTACGAAAAGAAAAAATATTTTCAACATGTTGATCTAATAACCATTTATGATTTGTCTACACAGTCTGAAAGCATTATGAAGTGGGGCTGAAATAACAACAAAATAAAAACAACTGAGTGAGATATTATGTTTTTCTCAGGTTTTCTTACAAAACAGCCATTTTCTCCTCAAAAATGTACAAACACACTTCTAGATGAAAGTCACTGACACAATCATTCATATAAAGTGCCCTGTCCTCTTGAATGGTGTGGTCTGAGACTAAGGAAGGGTCAAAGAGATTAAATCACCCGCCTCTGTAAACAGAATCTCCCAACCCACCCCTTTCAAAACCCTCCCTTACACAAGAATCTTATTATGGATTAATAACAATGTAATGTGGATCATCAACAGCAGCCTCTAGGGAAATTACTTGTGTTGTCGTAGTACATAAAACAAGCCATACTGTGTGCTGAATATAATTATACACTGAATATACTCGTTACACCAGGGAGGCATTTTCACACACTGAATTAATTTATCTATCAATACTAGCATTAAATGTATTGTTATGTCACAGTGCATCAGTGTTATATGGCCAAGGATATGTTCACTTTGTCACACACAGTCCACAGTGTGTCTAGAGAGTATTTAGAGAGTAGTTTATAGAAAAGTATATGGAACTCACCTCCAGTAGACAAGAATGCCAATTAGTATGACAAGACAGAGGAAAGTGAGGGTAGAGACCACAGCCAGAGGAATTATAGCTTTCCTCTGATGCTCCACACTGCCTACAAGACCCACGCGAGACTCGTGACTACTGTTGCTGGCATCTACAACCAAGAAAGCAAGAAAAAGGCTTACATAAGAAAAGTGGCATATGCAGTCCTGGGGGACACATTACAGAAACCTTCTCATTCATTATCATTCATGGAAGAAAATATGCAAAATGAAATTCATTAACCCACATTTCTTTTTCATAGCTCATACACAAAACCCACAATGAGACGAAAAGCTCAAATAATAGTTATTCATTCAAATAAAACATGAATTACTGTTAAATCATTTATAGGCAGAGTACATTTTACTTGTTCATACTACTGAATTGTCATTTGCAAACCAGTGAAAGGTTATGAGAAGGTAAATGAGAAGAATAACCCAAGAAATACGACTTACCTCTTATCTTAAGCAAAATAAGCTGCTTGATTTAAAAATTCTTTCTCAGAGCAATGTAGTATATAAACAGATGGGAGGAAAGTTATGGATCCTTTTATGCAAGTAATGGCAATGATTACTATACAAAAAAAACATGCAGCTATATGGAGCAAGAATGATCTTCCCATTAAGACATGACTATATACAGAACTCTCTATTGCTAAGAGCTCAGATTTCTTTGTTGTTTTTTAATTCAGGGCAATGACCTAACACTTTAACTTGTTTCCCATAATATTATATTCAGAATAATCACCTGCAATGAGCCTGTCATCCACAAAACATCCTGAGTTTATATAACTACTTAATCTATTTCATTAGAATAGAATTAGCAAAAATCCTGCATTATGTGGCTGGCTAGTTGGCAGGTCATGATTCACAGCAGACAGACTTTTGACAGATTAGGAGTTAACCTAAGAATGACATGGCTCTGTCAGTACAACTCAAACACAATGGCACCAGCTGTCACATATTAATGTGCCAGTGTTGGACCTCTGCTCCCCTCTATTGGACAAACCACAGCATGACTGGTACATATATAAAGCAGCTGGTGTAAGATGACATAGTGGTAAACATGACTATGATTAAGATATATATATTCATATATATATATATATATATACAGAGGTTATAAAGTGAAAAATCTCAGCTGATTACTATTTGACTCCTAAATGCAATTGGTAGCCAAGCCTTTCAGGGTTTTATAACACCAGCATCTACAAGGGCATGCATGCTGATATTGCAGAAGAAAAACACAAAAGACAAAACACAACACAAAGGGTAAAGAATTAACGCAAGCAGTGTGATGATGGCTGTGGGATTGTTAAGTTGAGATGGCTAGTTAGGTTTTGGCTAATCTGTTAAATTTAAAAAATTGAGACAGATCAGATCAGTAGCTGCTATGTTATACAGAATGCCAGCTATTAGGAAATTTCAGTTTGAAGAGTAACACAGGCCATATTAGTCATCCTTTTGTCAAGAAGATATTAAGTTCTTTCAAAAGCAAGGACAGAAGCTGATTCTAATCCAACAAGCTTCAATGGAACCTCTTGAGGAACAGAGTTGACGGCGGCAGTGTGAAGTTTTACCTTCCACCGGTTCTTCCTCTGAGTCTCTGTCTGCATGCTCTGGGATACTGAAATCTGAAGATGTCTCATTATCTGTTAGGCCCTCACCCGAGCCACTCTCTTCCTCCATACCTCCAAGAGCCCAAGGTGGGCTAGGGTGGACAGCAATGCTGCTTGTAGTAGCCTCACTCTCCTTCACACTCTCATTCTCAAAGTAGAAGGATGATGAGTGTTCTTCTTCCAGTTCCTCAGGAAGGGCCTCAGTTGGGGCTGCAGTTGATATGGAGGGAGCAGAAGTCCATTCTCCAGAAGCTGAGCTCTGGCCCCAGTCCTGGTCCACCACCCAGCCTGAGGCACTGCTATCAACAGGTCCTTCAGCAGAGTAGGTGGGCAAAGAGGAAGAGGTCTCTGGATCAGAAGTAGGCCACAGATTGGGTGGTTCCAAGGGAGTAGAAACACTTTTACTGTGTATGACGGCACCACTGGTGGCTGTAATAGAGAAGTGTAAGTCACTAGGAGGCTCAGTGGAAAAAAGAGAAGGCCCAGTGCACAGTTTCCAGTCTGCTGCACTGCACACTGGGGAAGTCCCCATGCTGGTGGAAGACAGAAATGAATGGAGGTCTTCTAGGCTAGACAGATCACCTGAAAAACCTTGCCAGGTAGAAGAAGTCTTTGAGGAGACAGGAGAGGCATGCATAGAGAGGAAACTGAGGAAATGAGTGCAAGGGCCATCGCCATTCTGGCTAAGAGTTACTGCAGAAGACTCTGCCCATTCCTCCGGCAGGCCAGGATTTCCAGTAAATGAAAATGATGAGCTGAAGTCAGGAGTGTCCATCACCACAGAGTAGCTGCTAGACAAAGCAAGTGAAGGCTGTAGAGACAGGAAAGTGCTGAGAGGCTTAGAGAAGTGAGTGGATTCAGACCACTCTAAAAGCACAGAGTCAATCAGATCAGGTAAGGCGTGTAAAGGGACGGTACCAGAATTGCTACAGAGGGGAGCACTAGAGGTTGACCCAGACAACATGTCACCATCATCACCATCATCATCACCACAACCACCACTAGATACTGATTCTACAGCCCAATGAGACACAGAGCTGGAGGAGGACTGGGTTAGGTAGGAAGGGAAGGATGTGACAATCTGCAGCCCCTCAGATGTCACTGGGGTTACAGGAGTGTACGGGACATCCCAGTCAGGGATGGACGCAGACTCATACAACAAAGCGCTAGAGGAGGGAGGCGACACAGGACTGGCATGCAGGGTGTCAGATACAGACGGTGCAGAGGGGGAGCTCTCACCCTTGGACACTGGCTGAGTGGTCTGCAAGAGGACAGCACTGAAGGCAGTGGTGGTTAGGAAAGGCACGCTGGGAGAAGTAGGCTGCAGTGGGACCTCCGGGGGGATGAGGGAGGAGCTTGATGCTGCAGAGCTTTCAGAGAGGGAGGTAACTGTAGTAACAGTAACCATGCTGTCCCCATAGCCTTCTGAGCCAGTGACCTCCCCTTCAGTTGCAGCTGAAGTTGAATCAGACTCCACAACCGAGGTGACAGTTTGTACTATAGGGTCTGTAAAACTGTAAGTGCTGTCGTCACTCTCTGAGGCCAAGCTTGGTCCTGTGCTGCCACTGTAAGGTGACTCAGAAGGGAGTAAATCAGTTGGTGCTGCGCTTCCACTGTAAGCTGACTCAGGAGCAAGGGAATCTGTCATTAAGGTAGCACTAGTGGTCATATATGATGAGTGGGGAGTGTTTTTCACTGGGACGTGTACTGATGTAGTAGTGGTTGTTGTTACAACAGGGGGGTCTGTTGTAGTAAGTCTGGGCCGGGCCGTAGTGGTTTGGACTGGATAGAGTGCCTTATTCAAGTCAGATCTGACCGAAAAGGGATTCGGTTGAGTTTCCTCCTGGAAGAGAAACAGAAAAAATGGGTAAGGTGCTAAAAAGAGTTCTATCTGAACTGATTATTTATAATGTAAACTAACATTATGTGATATTATGTACTTTCATAGTTACCTCCTCTTCAAATTCAAAGGGATCAGGATCAGGGTCTGTTTCTGAAAGAAAAGCAAAATTACAATAAAATAATTAAAAGAGTATATTGATTCCTCAATCAAATAAAAATGCAAAGAGATAACTAAACCTCAATAACAGAATGCATGTAACTACAAATCACAGCAAAGTATTTAACACTAGATAAAATCTTAACTGTATAGAGAGACACACTAGTGCCAGATAAAGAGAAAGGGAAGGTACACATACACAGATAAACACAGATACATGTGAAGGACAAACAAAATCAACCTGTGTTTATGACCAAAAATCTAAAGTTAAGGTTACATGCTCTACCCCAAATTTCACTAGCAGGTCATCATAGTGTAAATGAAGGACAGAAGACATAAAGCAAAAAAACTATGTCAGTATTTTGTAGTTTTATTTTGTAGACTAGCTGCTGTTGGTTCAAACAGTAGGTAAGAAACTCTTTTGAATTACAGGAGGGGGGAGAACTCCACACCAGCAAGTTTCAGGTCACACAGCAAAACAAACAGTGGGTCCAGGTCAGATGACAGGTTGATAATGACTATAGAAAAAACAGCACAGGGGATGTTGGACACTCTCATGCACCAGAGCAGCTCCCCACACACAAGCAGAGAGACTAGACTCTTACTGAATCTTACCTGTTGAGTGGGAGCAACTGAATGACACAAAATGGAGAAGTGACTCCGGCATTGTCATGATGCCAGCACCAGAATCATTTGTGAAGCAGTTCTTTAGGTCATTATGATATGCATACAGGGCACACTGAATAAAGATGTAACTCTAAAAGACAGCGATCTACGAATCACTGCTTTGTTTTGTAGGTGCAACAGCAATGGTGTATTTCACAGACAAAACTACAAAATGCCAAGGGTGTATGGCATAGGACACGGAAACACACACATCCATAAACACTGAAATATGATGCAAAAAATTATTTAAGTAAGACAGGTGAGTTTATTATAAATAGCAGTGATACAGATTCCCGACATTTCAGATAACAAATGTACAGCTAATATACTCCTGTGAGAAATATGTCAACTGTCTCTGTATAAAGGGATGAATATAACAAATGAGATAACATTAACCTCCTCAGAAGTAAAAATCTGCATAGAAAGCACTGAAAAGCACATAAAAATGGATTAAAAACATTACAATGTGGCAAAAAGCACACAGTACACTGTGTACATTAAATATTTAATTTCTCAGTACAAAAAGAAGAGCAATCAGAATGCACAGAGAGAGGAGGAACAAAAGCTGATGTACGAGATATAAGAGGGAAAAGGGGGCAAAGATGTCAAAGAACGTTCATCAAAAGGAAAACTGACTTGGCAGAAGACCAACAGACGACTGATAAAAATCAGTTGAAAGCCATTGATTAGAGAAACTAAGCTTTTTAAAACCTGGCACACATTTGGTGGCTCAATGTTGGTGATTTACTGTGCATTAAAGAATCTGTGCAAAAGGTGCTGATTTCTGTAAATTGTATACAGAACTTCTAACTGCTCAACTATTCAACTGAAACACTAAAGTCACACTGGACATGATACTCATGTAATCAATGGTGCAGTTAATATTAATCGAACAAGTTTTCCAGTACTAAAATAACACACAACAGTGTAGCTGTGTCAGTCAAGTGGATGATATTTAAACATGCTAACTAGTGCTGGTCTTTCCAAACAACACACCACTATCAACACAGGGAACTGGTTTGCAAAGGATCAACCTAGAGTATGAAGTTTCTGCATATTGTAGTTTTTCCTAGATTTTTAAGTAACAGAGCTAAGAGTAAGGTAACTCAGTTTCCACGGAGACGAGGGCGGCGAGCGCGAGTGGTCTTACCGGGGTCATTCACGGGCATGTCCACTATCAGCTGCTCACTCATGCGGCCATTAAGACCATTAGTGCACACAGCCACCACCTGCACCATGTAGCTGGTGTTAGCTGCCAGATCCTGGATGATGGCTCCCTAAAAGGGCAAATAAAACACAAGATCAACCCAGATCTAAGAGTTGCATTAATGCAGTTTTCATCATGTAAGTGACAGAAATATATAAAATTAATTATATGCATTAAACCACTGTGCAAAACTAGTTAAACTATTCAGCTTTAATTATTTATTTTAACTAGTGAAGTATTTAGTTTAATCAAAGAAACAACAACTGTGCAAAGAGTAGAAGAGTTACAGAGTAGCCTTGTCAAGTAATAATCACAGTATCGTATTTTTCAGACACTGTATTAGTTTGTGTGCAGTTTATTTACCACATCCTGATCTCCATCAGTGAGGTATTCGAGAGTGGGAGGGTCATCCTCTTGTGTCTGCCGGTAGGTGACAGAGTATTTCTCTATGTTGGCGTCATATACAGCCCGTGGCCTCTCCCAAATCACCAGGAGACTTGTGTAATTGTGCGGATATGCTTGCACATTCTCCGGCTCTGAGCTACAGACTGCAAAAGGCCAGAGTCACACTTTAGCAATCATATTTACATAGTAACAGGCATATTATACTGAGTTTTGATTTGGCTGCCGTGCTTTTAGAGGATCTTAACCAAGAACAACATGGGTTAAAAGCTGTCTTGTAATAAAATCCACCAAAAGTATAATGATTAATGCATTATTTTCCCATACGCATATGCATGTTTCAGCACATTTGCACAAACAGATATGTTTTTCATTCATTTCCCTCCTTCACTCATTGTTGGTCCTAGCACAGGATGACCTTATCATGGGGGGGTGGGGGGGCGTTCTTCACCATCTGTGCTCAACGTCTGAGTCTAAGAACCTCCAAAATAAACAGCGCTCAGACACACTGATAGGACCAGATTAAGGCAGATTAGAGTGATCCACCTATTATTCTAACAAAAATGCTGATTTGTTCAGTCACTTTTTAAAGCTGTTAACAAATGCAGTAAACTGTGGAGCGTATTCAACTCTGATAACTGGTTTATTCATCCCTGCCTTGTCATACATGAGAAATGCAAGAGAACATCGAACAAACACAAACAGGTTCATTAGTAGAAATAATATCCACTTTCAACACCAGAGGGCAGAATGCGGCTGCCCAGTAAATCAGCTTGAAAGTTAATCGTTATTGTACCAGCTGTAAGACACCAACTACAACATGAGAAAATTATATTATCTGACACTACAGTTCAAAATATGCATAGTCCACAACTGCTGAGGGAACTCCTAAAGTTCCTGTTTAGGAAAGTGTAAAATTTCTCAAACTTACAAACGGACATTTCCATACTGTAAGTAATCAATAATAAGATCTTTAAAACTGCAGTGCTGAAACTAGACCATATATATATATATCCTGCCAATTTATCCTGTATCCTGTTAGCTCAAGTGTTCGCATTAAGAAGCAACCAGTCTAATGACATTCTGTTAAAATGTTTTTGGGTTATTTTGGATCTCAATGAAAACCTCTCTTTCTCAAAATAACTTGTTTGGTAGAAAAGCTACCAAATGTTCTAAATTCATCATATTCAGTGTTTAGTACAGGTTTGGTTATTTTGACATGTGAAGAGCCTCCCACGCTTCACTGAAGCCTGCAGCAGGCTATCTAAAATAGGACACTGCCATGGCACTCCTGGCTTTTCCCTCTCTCTGGTGTGGAAACACAGAGGGCAAACCAGTTTACATTATAAACACCAGTACAGTCCAAACAACACACAAATGCATACAATGAGGTTAATAGGACACTACTCCAATAGACTGTACTGCAGTACTAGAATCTGTATTCTCCACTCCACTGTAGGGCTTTCCATCTAAATGTATTTACTAGCAATAACAATGTTCTTATTTCCTGGAAATTGTTGTGAAATGTGAAAATGAAAACAGGACAAATACAGCATTCTGTAGAACACTCATTCAATCAACATGAAAAAGAAATGCAAGCAGGTCATGATAAAAACTGCCAGTAAATAGGTCAGATAGTTAATTCTGTTCACAGAAAAAGGACAGATTTGCCTTGAAAATAGAAGCCATATGTCTTGCTTAATTGGGAAGTGTTAAATGTATTAATTCTACATGATCAACAGATTGCAAAGTTTGTTCGAAATAAAGAGTCCAATGTGAAGTGTTTACAGAATATAGGTTTGCAGGTGTTAATGTGTACTATCATACATACCGGGTGTGAGGAGCTCTTCCGTGCCAGTATATGAAGAGAAGACTTGGCCCATAAACTGGGACTGCTGTTCTCTGTAGTTATTCTGGAGATAATCCATCAGCATCACATAGCCAGCCTGTTGCATAGTCATCACCTCACAGAACGTCTCCAACTGCACCAACACAACATAAAACATGTGATTACCTGTTTACAGAAAACATCTGAAATACACTGGAAATTCTGTTAAAATATAATTATCATAGTGTTAGACATTTAGGCTAATCTATAGGAAAAAAACAGGCTGGCTTTATTGGGGATTGTGTTGAGGCTTTTCATAAAGAACTTTTGTAACCAAATCCAAAACTGGCACTTTAACACATATTTTTGCATCACAAGTAGAACATATGGATTTTTCAAAAGTTCAGTGATGAAATACAGTGGATCTGCCATCTAATCTGAAAAAAAGGAATGGAGTGTCTTCAGTGCCTAATGTTTCCCTCTGGTTTTGCACTGAAGTTAAGAAGCTAACAAGTAATCAAAGGTTATACCCACCATGTAGCATCAAGTAAACAACAAGTCTAGATCTACAGGTTTGCCTCAAACCACATAAATATTTTTAAGTAATCTCAAACAGATTAGTTTATGAGGGTTCCAACACTACGATATGACACACTGGTATTTATAAAAATGGACAAAAGAGCAACGCATCGTTTAAACTGTGCAAACAAAATTCAGTTTTCAAGACGGCTTGCATACTTTTATCCACTTTTACAGATAACAGTATGTCATACAATATCAGACACCATATCCATGTGTTGGTATTACTTAACTCAACACGAGTGTGTGCTGATTCAGGTCCGCACTTTGCACAGTGCATATAATCTTTGCTGATTCATAGCTACATTTTCCTAATAGCTTCAGTGTAAAAGACACACACTTAGACATTTACGGTAATGCATTTGGAAGAGGCTCTTTTCCAAAGTGACTTAAAATCAAATTGTGTTACAGATATAATCGAATGTAGCATTTGTGGTCTTGCCCAAGGATCATAATGATCTGGGGGTGGAACCCCAGTCTCCTGCTTGGAGGGCTGTCGCATTGTCCACTATGTCACACCAAACATGTCTCAGCTGATCAACTGCAGCTGGGAAGACGGAGGAAAACTGTCTACATTTGATTTTTTGGCCAAACTGATACTTCATTTTCAGGTTTAAGCAACTTTCTACAGCTTACGCCACAATTCGCCTAAAATACTGTTGCTGCAGTAACCATTTTTTCTTTTTTCCAAGATTCATTATTTGGGAATGCAAGGACATACTGTATAGACAAAAGTACAGAAAGGAAGAAAGAAAAAATAAGGTTGTGCTTCTCTTCTGTAGTATTTAATGAAAATCAGAACACAGAACTGATAGTATCTGTAGGCCCTGCTTGACTGGACCTGCTTAGACACTGACTTTTTCAAACAGTAACAACCATCAACAATGTTCTTCATTATACTCAAACTTCCAGCCCACTCTAGAGCTAATGCGTTTGAGACAAAGTTTGTGTCATTATATGATGTTTAGGTTTGAATGAGTCAAACCACCTGTGTTTGTATTTCTTTTTCCTAAAGCTTTCAGGCATTCAGCACTCATCTCATTTAACAACACCCACTACCTACTTGGAACTTACTTAAGGGAAATGGCCTGAGGTCTAAATGACACACAGCAGAAAAAGTCCTAAAGCATTCACGTTCTTTTGATGTGTGAAACTTTACCCTTGCTCACTCCCATTCCAGCTTAATTACAGCCTACATTTGAATGTTAGACACGCTAATGTCACTTTATAAATGTCAAACAAAAGCATTGAAACGATTCAGGATGTGTGTTGTCTGAAAGCCAGTGAAACAGTGGCCACAAAGGTAGGCATTAAAAAAAAGCGAATAAATCATAAATATTTATTTATTGTATTTATTTATTGTAGTGTTAGTTAACTGCTTGGGCAAAGAATATTAATGACAAACGTTCAACTAAATCAATTTATATGGCTTTTATTGTTTATTTCCAAATTAGTGTGCGTATGCAAAAAACATTATCAAAGTATCTCTTACCATGGCTAACTTCAGACCTGTCAAGCTGTCATCAGATGTATCAAAACAACAAGTTTCATAAGGCTGAACCTTGAAATGCTAACCAACAAAACACATACTCACAAACCTACAGTCACACCCTTATTGTCTCTCTGTTGATCTGGCATGTCCTGACTTGTACACAATGGTAAAGGTAATTGTTCTAGCTTGTTTTTAGAGAATATGTATGCGATAACATGTATCATAGCATGAGGATGCATCAGTGTCACTTTTCATCACTTTTGGAAAAACGGAATTCTTAAAAATATTCAAAAGTACATGATGAAAGTACGGGCTACAATTAAATTCTCTAATGTGTGACTCCCTGTTGAAAGTAAATTTTTATTTTATGGACCTTGTATGTTTCTTTAAAATGGAACCCTACTATTTCATAAAATATTATAGCATTGATGTATCTTATTAACACCACGTACGAACTGTATTATTAGCAATACATATATCATTTAAAAATGATATTTTAACAATAATATTGCACTCATGTCTCTGCTGTGCCAGTTCGTCATCAATTCCCTCTTTTAATTACAGCTTTTGTTTCAGCAGAAAAATAATGTCAATAATTACCACATTAATCATTTAAATTTGTTTATGATCATTTTCATGTTAAATAAGTGAAATTATTAGAATATCTCAGTACCAAATGACAACATGATAATCTTTATTATTATACACTGCTCACAAAAATTAAAGGAACACTTTTTTTATTGGGCCTGGCATGAAATCAATTAAACCTGTCTG
>JBBJLR010000133.1:10448045-10460727 GCA_037577145.1 Brachypetersius gabonensis
TCGGTTCCTAAGATCGGCCAAGTTTAACGAGTACCAATCGAGTCATAAAATGTGATTATCGGCCGATACCGATCTTCGGTCGATCGATCGGAACATCACTAGTATACAGGGTTGGCATTTTCAGTATATTCATGTCTAACTACAAGCATGAGCTGGATGTTGTCAGCAGACACTTTAAAAGCTGCCAAAACACCACGCTCTGTCTGTGTGTGGCATTCGCCCAAAGCAGTGAACATGTCTTGTAAATGTTTGTGTGTATGTGTTTGTGTGTGTGTGGGTGTGTACTCAGTTGTACAGTCTTTATGGGAACATGGCACCAATAATGAGGAAAGCATTCAATCTTAATTAAAGACCTTTCATTTGGTCCCTATTATTATTATTAATTATTATTATCATCATTATTATTATTTTGGTTTGGCAACTTCTAAAAAACTAACATGTTTCCCTTTTATGGATAGAATATTTTTGAAGCACAACAGAGCTATAATAAAACATATGAAGATAGTGTGTGTTTGTGTGTGTTTGTGTGTTTGTGTGTGTTTGTGTGTTTGAGTGTTTGTGTGTGTGTGTGTGTGTGTGTCTTCCTGCCTTTGTGCGTATGTGTTGCTTAAGCTTATCTGTGAGAATATGTCATGCTGATGCCAAAATGTGTGTGTGGGAGTTGGATGTGCTAATAATTGCACTGTAATCGCTGTCAGTGATTCACTGTGTTATCCTGCTGAGACACCATATGTGTGTTAGGCAAGCACAGGTCACTGCGCAGTAACAAATAGGAAGAATATCTTGCCAAATGCAAATAGACAAAAAGTAAAACTAAATCCACTGCCATTAACATCTGGGTCTGATGCATCTCAGGATCAGATACAGGACCCAGATACACTAATGGCAAAACTAAATGAGGCAATCAAAAACTGAAAGAAAAGGAGCTTGAGTAAACACTGCACTCTGTGTGCATATTCAAGATGTCAAGGGATGAAATATCACTTTTCTAATGACGTACAAAAATCATTATCTCATGCAGATGCCTTGTGTATTTTACACGCCAGATGGGTTTCCACCAACATCAAAAAGTAAGCATTCATCTTCAAAATACTTTTTTTCAAATTGAGGTACAAGACATACAGCAAGAAAGAAATGCACATAATACAAATGAATACACATAGTTAAGGCTGGAGAATTGAGTTATTCATTTACTGCATTCTACAAGTAGAGTTGAAACAATTACTGGCTGTCAATGTGGATAATGTCAACAATAAGAAACAAACACAAATGTTTCCATTGTTTTCATTGTTGATTTTTCAGTTACATGTTCAAAGCAAATAGACTTTCCTGAGTCCTTCTGTATTCATTTAAATGAACTAGTAAAGCCAGGTGATACTTTGGGCAAAATATTACATGCCAGTCTTTGACTACATCAAGTGTTCATCACAAGGTACATAGTAACATGTAGCAATATATGTAGTAGCATTATTACCACAAATGAAGTGTTTACAATAAATTAAGCTCTGGGCCTTTCTACTACAGAAGACCGTATTTGGCTTAAGAAGGGCCAGACTGCCAGTTCATGAGCTCTGTGTTATTAGGTTAAACGTTAAAGGTCATTTTCACCCTCTATCACCATTAGCTCAGGTTACTCAGCCCGGAGAGCTGCATCAGCCAATCAGCATGCAGGCAGTGTAGCAGCACTAGTGCCGGAAAACAAGCAGATCTCCACATGGCCTCTGGCCACTGTGACTTCCCTCCATCCCTCACTCATCGCCATGGACACAGCACCAGTCCAGCTCCATTCAGTCAGACTCTGCACAAGTTTATATCACTTTACTCTGCTTCCTTTCTCTTCATTCAACTGGACGACTCTCACCAGTCAACCTTTCCACAGACACAATGCCATCTTTTGTGACATCCTCACAATTCTTGTTGTTCTCAGCCATTAGTCACACTTTAGAACCTCCTGAAAAAAAGGCTGCTTCTTTTTTCACCCAATCACTCTGTGAAATATCTGTAAACATTTACAGTGGGCCTGGGAGTGTTTTAAATAAGGGGTCCATTTAAACGCTCTGTTTATAATGGGACAGAGAGCTTTGAGGCGACTGAAGACAGTTTCACTGAGGAGGTTTATTTAGTTAAAACCTCTCTCAGTCATACAGGTCTGCCGTAATGTCCCTGTAGGAAAGCCTCGCCTGCCAAATGCAGGGAATCGTGAAAAGTAGGACTGGAACAGAAACAAATAAAGGGCCTGGCTCTTGAAATGTGCTGTAACTCTACCACTGGGAGTACATCTTACTCAGTGACCTGATGCATTTAAAGAGACCTGTGTTCTTCGCAGAACTGCAAAGAGAAACCTGAGTACAGGTCCACATATCTGTCCACCATTCTGTTAATGTGTCTTTGATCAGGGACATTACTTTTTTTATATATAATAAAACCAACACTAAACAACATCCCAGCACAAAGAAGATAAAGCACAACACACAAGGGATCATTCACTCTTAAAATAAAGGTGTCAAAAATGATTTGAGTGATGCCATAGAAAAAACACTTTCAGGTCCTTTCAGTGAATCTTTCAGGGGTGCTTATTTTTCAGCGGTACCATTTTTAAAAATGAACATATGTGAATAACCTTTTTAAAACAACTATATAATGTACAATTAAAGGAAATGTGAAGAATTAAATCAAAAACACTATTTTATTAATAATCAATATATATTAGGGGTCAACTGATTATGAGCCTAACTGATTAACAAGCACCAATGTTCAGAATTTTTACCTTTATCAGTATTATTTACCATTTTTCCCATTTATAGTGTCTAATGCTTGACAACAGATGAACACCGAATACAGAAATAAATACCTCCATAATGAAAGGAAACTCAAATATATTGAAATATTCAGGACAGCCCTATGTCCTATATCCAGCTTCCCATTCACACTGAAATAGCTGGACATCGCATTTTGTTGCAGTGATATACAGTTAACTGTAACCAAATGATGAAATTAATGCAGGGACAGCTATATATTTGAGTAACACTGGTACCAGTGCAACCTAGAACTGATTTATGCTTCCATATTATGAACGTAACATTGCTTGACCATATGAGTTTTTGTTTTTACATGTTCTAGACAGCTAGAAGTTATAATAATGTGCATCTTGTAGAACTTGAATGCAACAGTGAACTTGTTGATCAGTACTTTGGCCTGATGACTGTTATAATAGACTGTAACGTTGTCTCTTGTGTATCACTCTCTAAGGCTCTCTGTCTCTTACGACTACTAGTAACATTACTTAAGCATGTCCTTAAGCTGCCTCTGATTGTGTTTAAGCATAAACAGATACCTTAAGGCAGTTCAGCATTCAGTTGGACTTCGCATTATTCAAAATTTTGACACCAAGATCTTCATTCTTATTGCTAATGAATATCAATTGCAAATGTTGATAATTGTTCTCTTTATCAATTCTCAAAAACATATTCACTGATTACAGTGGTGTTGCTGATATTACCAATTTATTATGAACCCTATTCAGATATTAACAAATGAAATTAGGTATGTTAAGTGAAAGTGTCATACGGGAACACACCAAAGCACAAAGTGTGAACAGCACAAAATTCTTCTTCTGCATTTAATCCATTCACCAAGTGAAGCAGCGGGCAGCCAGGAACACGGCGCCCGGGAACAGTGTGTGGGGATGGTAATTTGTTCAGGGTACCTTAGAGGTGCTTAGCAGTCTTGGGAATCAAACCCACATCTTTCTGATCGCCCTAACCAGTAGGCTACCAGCTGTTGTTTGCCTAATTTGCATAAAGTTTAGCAGTAAGCCTAAAAGTCTAAAAAGGCAGTCTATGTTAATTGTGATAGCATCTTATAATGCATCATGATCACCTAAAATAAAAGTCAAACCTACAAAAAAGTCAAATCCAAGAAAAAGTCAAACCTAAAAAAAAAGTCAACTCATCCTAACAGAGCTGGCTTAGGGACATCTGAACCCTTGAGGTTGAAGATGGCTGTTTGGACAACTGGACCTTTCCTGAGATTAACGGGCTCACCACTTGTTAATTCCTTCCCACACAAACACACACACAAAACACACATACACACACTCAATCATTTACTCTTTCACTCACTCACATTTGATGGGCTGAAAATTCTTAATTTCCTCGAGAAGATTCTCAAAAAAGCTGCCGTCTATCTACCAATGTCCAAGGATATTCAGTCTCATGGTCAAAGCATACAGAAAACAAACAAAATGTTTATTCATTTTATAATAATTTCATTAGGGGGTTCAAAACATTCTTTAAAAAACTGTAACTATCACTCCTGAAAAAGCCAGCATTTTACATCAGTATGGACAAAGGTAAGCCCTACAAACTATGTTAAACATCTCTGGTATGGATGAGTCAACATCGAGCAAAGGAATCAAGTTTTTCCGCAGTGCAGTAGCATTCTCACACACTTTGAGTTGCTGGTTTTGTAACTTTTTACACTATTTTTACACTCTCTGCCTGACATTCTCCAAGGTATTTTTGTATTATTTGGAGCAGTGTGAAATTCTACATTAAATTTCAGCTCAAAGTCCCAACATCTGGACGAGGGTGTGTGTCCCAAACCTGTAAAATCTACATAAAAGATTCAAATGTTGACAGTTTTAAAATACCCTTTAATTTTGAGCAGACTCCTCTTAGCAAACAGGTGTGACTGGATCACATAAGTCTAAGAATCACAAACACTAGAAATTACGTCTCAAACAACATATAAATGAATGCTAGAAGCAATAAGTGAAGAGTGTGATCATTTGCTACAAAGCTGTTCTTATGTAAAGGTACAGCAATAGAACACCCTCAAAAGGGACAAATACTGTAAAAAGTGAAATGACTTGATACTAAAGGCATGTATTCTTAGCCACATCCAGACAGACACCTGGCACAATCTACTCAACTGCTACTCATCTTTCACTGACTCTAAGAGTCTGTGTTGTCAGTGTGTGCCTGACATGCTCCTTGTTTTAAGGTTAAAGGGTATCCATATTGAGGTAATAGAAGACTTCAGGGAGATCGGCTGAGACTCAGCATGAACAGAATCAGCTTTTGGGAAATCTGAGGTCCTCACAATTCTAAAGATGTTACTAAAGTCCTGGATTAGTTTTACTTAGCCGGTATTAGAATTCGAGCTGGATTAGTTTTTACCAAAAGAGGTTCTACAATGTAATTTGTAAGGGATTTGATAAGCCAATTTGTACAAGATAAATAATCTGAGTAATTTCCCCAAATTAGCACAGATAGATACCACAGATAAAGTCTTAGCCCAGATATAAATGGTAGAGACTCACAAACGCCCACTAAAAGGAACAATACAGAACACGACCATGTTTTTGCATGCCATACATTTTTCACAATAACTGATGAAGATCTAGCTTCAGCCAACTTCAGAAGGCCATTCACTCTTGAATCATTAGTTTTAGAGCCTTAAAACGGCACCATTGTAGACTCATACTGGGTTAGAATCATGGATCTCATGGATCTTAAGAGCTGGTGGTCATATTATAAAAACACAGTTACAAAAAATAAGAGAGAAAATTTCTCAGGTTTTATCTTTTAAATGTGTAAGTATTGACCTGAACAGCTTTGCCTTAGTTTGTAAGAACTGCTGACAATATTTCTCCTGATTTCCAAATAAAAATACTGTTCTTTAAACCATAATTGTCAAGGAAATGATATCCGAATAAGAGAAATAATGCAGTGTTTACAGAACCTGAATAATCGAAAGAAAACTAATCTTGTGTTCGTACTTAAATAAATGGCAATAATTACCTTTGACGTACTTCTAGTAGTGTTTTACGATCCATCTGGTCACATTCCAAGAGGAGAGTGTTGATTACAGCAGTGTTTTTATACTTTTTCTCATTAAATAAGATTTGATTCAGGTGATCCCTAATTAGCACCCCATAAAGCAGAATGAGGCGCTTGTGTAGGAATTTGACAGGCACTGGCATGGAATGGTTGTCATACGCATAGAGATGCTGATATAAAAATAACTTGCAGTGGTCTCTTATTTATTTCTGTGTCTGTAATATGTATTTATATTACAGATGTGTTAGTGATGACTTTTGTAAGATAGGTACTAGATATATATGTATGAAACCACAGAGTTACTGAGTCTGCAATCTACTACAAAACATTGTTCATGGCTAAAGAGGGAGCCGCAGGAATATTTCAAACACTGTTAAAATGAAGAAAGGGGGCTATGTTACCTCCCACAATGCTTTGTTCTATGTCGGTGACAAAACATTTTAACCAGATTTACACATGCATAAAGGATTCATTTTTTTTAACATGCGAGCTTGTGTCTCTGATTTAGCATGAGCTGGGCGAGACGGAGACTAATCTAATCTAGAGCCCACAAACACCTTGCAAGAAGCACAGTAGAACTGCGAGAACCATTAAGCAATGTATAAACGATGGGTAACGGAGGGTTTAGAACATTTTACAAGGTTCTCTCTTTTAAACTGGCTGGATTTCTTTGCGATAATCTGATTCCATTTTACTGGGAAAAAGAGAGAACACTCGTGGTCCTTCTTGAAGAGCTGTTGACAGATAATGATATCTTGCGTGGGCCACTCACTTTAAGCACCTCGATGTTTCTAAGCATTCTGGATGCATTAAACCACAACAATGAAACTGAATCCATTAAAGAAATACCAGTTGCATTTCCAAATAAAGAAAGAAGCTATCGTTGTTAAAGGCTGAAGACGATCTACAACGAATTGCTGCATTACAGCAAAGCAGCAGTTCACTCCCCTCCTGCCCCATGAAACAGGAACTTCTTAAATTAAATTTTCATGAGCTTAATCATGCCGGTGCCTTTTGCCAACAGCTCATGTTTAGAAGGGCTGTGTACTTCTGTGGTGACAAAGCTTTTGTGTAATCAAAGAAAAAAAATTCTTCCTCATTTCTCCCTCTGTCAATCTTAGTAAAACATTTAAAACTTCATCTTCCCACCTCAGAAGGTAATGTCATCATCCATTAGGGGCATCGAAATATAGGCATCGAAATACAGCAAGGCAAATCTGTGGCTATGCACATCTCGGACATGTAACAATGCAAGGAGAACAAGTATAATAATGCAGATTCTAAAGTGTGCACTGTGAACCTACATCATGTATGTATATTAGACCCGCAGTTAGAGTCACAAGAAAATATATGTGTTATAATAGTAAAGGATCAGGCAATATAACAGACTACAATAAAATTAAACGAATAATTCATCAGTAAATTATCTATTCATGCAGATCTAGAATTAACCACAAGATAAAGTAACTTGCAGGTGTGAAATACATGGAGAGTACAGTAGAATTTTGATCACCATGTAGCAACCATCTAACCCATCAAAGGAGTAAATTGGGCAAGATTTATGAAAATCAGTTTTTAATATAACACTGGTGTTTTCCCAAGAACATTTGCTGCCAAAATTGAGCTGAAAACATTTGAGAATATCTCCAACCTCAACCAAGAGCCATGATAATCAACTTTAATTAGCCTGATAGAACACTGTTTGAACGCCTGATCAGGCAATTACTTGATGTGCTAAATCCCAGTAAATTGGCTGCCAATGAGGAGCACACAGAGTTCTGAAGAATGTGAGAGGTACTCAACAAAGCTGCCCACCTCTCCACTACTTTTTTTTCCTCATGTCTTTCATTCATTGCAGTGCTTCTACAGGCTTAACGTAGTAAATATTCAAAACAATAAAGGAAGAAAGAAAATGACAACGGCAGCGGCTCAGCTAGTAGGCTTAATTGCTGATTGCTTTTCACCTGCTCTAAGCAACAGTGGTTTTCCCTGGGCCATACGGCGCAGACAGGGTGAACTGGATTAACGAGAATCAGCCTCATTAAAAGACTCTGAAGATCTCCCATTATTTCTTTGATGGCCTTGAGTACCCAGGCGAGTAGCTATTTGGAGTGGTATCCTAATTGAAAAGGGCACAGATTCTCAGATGGGGAAGAGTGGGTAACTGGAGGATTGCTAACCACTCTGGGCAGGTTTGTCCTTGACTGACCCTGCATAGTTTGGAGTCGGGCTGCTGTGCCAACTCAGTGAGCCACACTATCGCACCATCTCCTAAATGGAGGAGTTTGTTAGCCCAAGCTGGCTGCTCATCCGAGACTGACTTTTTACTCACAATGCTCTTTTGCTCCCAAAAACGGTGGCACAGTAACACGATATTTTAAAAAGCAGAGCCCCACCTAGGCATTCATTGGCTGATAATAAAGCCCTCTGATTTATCAGTGTCTACAAAAATCCTTGCCAATAAAGCCTTGCCAATCCAAGTTGCTTTGTAGCTGCATGTTTTATATAATCATTTATTAATGCTTATGGTCTCATCTAACAGAACCCACTAATTTATTTAGTTTCAACCATTTATTTGAATTAAAGAAGTTACAAAGGTCTGAGCTGAGATATATTTAATTATATTAATGGTGACATGTAAAATTGTATTTTAAAATCTGTATCCGTATTGGTAATAACCTTTGAATATATTTGAAATTACCCTTATCACAAGCATTGACACACAATTTAACTCTGCTCCATCTTATCAGAGTACAACCTAAAATACCAACAATAGTGACTGTGCTCAACAGCTAATGGTTAAGCAGTCTAATCACCATTAATCACAACTTATCATTGTCCAGTGAAAAAAAGCTTTTCGTCCAGGCTCTGCCCTGGACAGATTGAGACTTATGCAGACAGAGATGAACAGATGACTGAGTACCACCTGCAGCTCAGTCAGCTGCCTCCATTAGGCACAGATATATGGCAATGCTGTTCCAACAAGAGAAGAGCTTTGTTGAGCCTCCTAATAACGGACACATCCACTCCAGTGTCAAAAGCACTCAGGGCAAGCAAAACAGGGCGGCCAACAAAATGAGCACTGGTGCGTGTATTGCTATTTTAAGTGGTCATAAAACCAGACAGACACTGGAGATAATGACAAGCAAAACGAAACGAAGGCCCCTATTTAGGAGGTAAACAAACAAGCAACAATGCAGCACACGAGACTGACTCAACTGGAAGGCTTAAATTGCTCCAGGTAAAACATTTGCAGAGAGCAGAATACAATATGCCGCTGCAGAACTATGATACACCACACAGTGTCAATGGTGACATTTCTTTCCCCTTGACCTTGTGTGCACAAATGGATTAATAGAAAGTTTTGTAAAGCCGCAATTTCAGGGATGCAAGGCTATGACAGTGACGGATGCGATTCCTTCACTGATAGAATATAAGTGTTCACAGACTCAAACAGACTTCTTTCTCTTCCACTTCCACATCCACATGCTTTAATTTGTATTCTTTTCTCCTTTGAGAACCATCAATATCTAAGACACTTTCAGACCACACACCTCAGAGACCTCTAAAGAACAGGAGGAGAACTCAGTGCTTCTTTACCAGCTTCTTAACAGGCCTCCTGTTGTTCCCTCAAATTGTTGATGGGAGCAGGCCTTTGAGGGAGGCCTGCTCCACCGTCATTAATTAAGTGGCTAGTCAGGGCCACTGACCCTGCTGGCAGAACAGCACCAGGGCACCAGCAGAGCCTGTCACCCCGCACACATGATGATAAAGATGCAGAGTCCATGAGTGAAAGAGAGTAAAAAAAAAAAGGACAGCTGATGGTATACAGCCACAGGGTGGGGGAAGATAAATGAGAACAATATGCCGTGGGAGGGGACTCAGCAAATA
This sequence comes from Brachypetersius gabonensis, assembly GCA_037577145.1. Taxonomy (NCBI): domain Eukaryota; kingdom Metazoa; phylum Chordata; class Actinopteri; order Characiformes; family Alestidae; genus Brachypetersius; species Brachypetersius gabonensis. Next base: position 10,457,780 of record JBBJLR010000133.1, read on the forward strand.
AGAACTGATCAAAATCACACAAGATGATGGTGAAAAAAACAAAGAAGCAAAAATGAGATGATTGAGTACAATAACAATATGACAACTGCATATTCCAAGACATAAGAATCCTAAATAAAGAGTTCCACTTTCAAATAAACATAACATATCTACTGTTGCTGTGAATATGCACACAATAAAAGAGGGAAGTGGACGACAAATGACGAGATTCTAGAAGAAAAGAGAAGTGAGAAATGGATGAGAGAGAAAGAATAAACCAGAGGAGAGGAGAGGAGATGAGCGGAGAGAAGAGAAGAGAAGAGAAGAGAAGAGAAGAGAAAAAGGACATAATTGGTGAGAAAGTTGGTCAAGACTGAGGTAGAGCCTTGCGGTGTGGGAAGTGAATGCTGAAGAGTGTTGAGTGCCCATTTGAAAGCCTTTCACCAGCAGGCTTAAAGAAGGATGCTTCAAGTCCTGATGGCCTGATTCTCGGAAAAAGAAGGTGCTAGGCGGGGCAGCCAGTAAGGATCTAGAGCTGTTGACACTTTCATGATGGGTTCAGATCATACACACACAAACACAGACATTCACACAAACACACACACAAAAGTGCTTGACCCTCCCTTCAGCAACTGCGTCCTGTGCCATCACTACTGGGACAAATCAGGGGCCCGTCTGAGTGTCACACTCACATGCCATATACAATGAGTCTCCCCCTCCCAGCCCAGCTCCCTGTGTCTCAGTGTGCCCGCGAGCACCGGTCGCCTCTTGCCAGCCAAAGCACAAAACAAATCGAGCAGCTGACAGCATAATTCACTGGGGGGACTAGGCCCAGGGCTCTGGGCTGTCCAGCAATAGGGATTTGGCTCTCCCCTGGAGCCCCCCTGGGTCCATTAAGCAACAGCCCCACTCACTGTCCCATGGAGGAGAGAGACAAGAATCAGAGGCTCAGTGCGTCCCGTCTGCATGCCTGAGTGAATACGCTTGAGACTAATACCAACTAATCTGGTCATCAAATGCCCCTGCTGCCACTAAGGGGAAATCTGCTCCCCTTTTTCACCAGCAGCAGACTGGGATGGGTGGGTGTGCAAGCACCCCAAGAAGTAGAAAGAGAAAGAGAGCGAGAGAGAGAGAGAAAGGGAGAGAAAGAGACTTGCTGAAGGTGAACCAGCCAGAAAAACTTTCTTCTCAACTTCAAGATCACAGTAAGTGTATGACGAAGAGTGGACATTTTCAGTAATGCACAAAGAACAGACCTAAGGCTGCAACTGTTCAAGAACAGTCCACGCAGATAACTGGAGCATGTGGTCCACCCTTCATAGGTGAAAACACACACGGCATGTGAGAGGGGAGGGGTCTATGGAACCCAAACCCACTTTTGATGGGCAGTCCTGCTGTATACAGCCACCATCTGTCACAAGCTCAAGCCTCAAAAAACAACACAGGGACTTTTACATCCAAAAAACGGGACAGTGCCCGAAAAGCACAAGGGGGAAAAAGAACTTGTATAGCACAGCACTTGGGAAAACAGATGGTGGAAAGATCGCCATTATTCTTCCGCAAAGCTTTACAGGTTCCAAAAGATTGAGCCTCATTCAATGTGCCACATATTAAGTGAAAGCATTGACAAGGGCACCACAGTGAATAGGAATGAAAAACAGATACAGCGTAAAGAATACAGGTCTATAGTTGAGCTTTTTTGGAAATACAGACTGACTTGCTGTCCCAGAGAGCTCTCCCAAAGAGCCCTGTAGATCTAAAGCATCCAATTTGTTCATTTTTAAAGAGACACAGGCTCTTCCAAATTATATCAACAATAGCACTACAACTCTTTTGAGAAAACAAGATTCTGATTCACAAACATGTACAGTACAGGGCTTTCCCATGCAAAATTTCATATTGTTTAAATCTGATCTCAGGTGTAGATCTAATGTTTTTGCTCAACCTCTTTCATGTGTGGGTCCACAGTGTTTGGGGAACAGGATTGGCTTCCACTTCTGACTTCACTTCCATGTCTGTCCTTACATTAAAAGCTCAAGAGGTAGAGGAGAGATTCAGGGTGTAGGATCATAACTTGCCCCATTCACAGCACACTATACATGAATGTTAGTGAAAACACAGTGTAATGGGCTCATATGCCGCCCACATTTCAAAGAAAAGTATTTTTAATGTACTCCTTAATTAATTTCCTTCTTTAATATTTCAAATGTCAAAAACAAACATATATGCTCATACATTATCATCTTGTCAATCAAAAAGGCAACTCTAGGAGGTACACATCCCAAGGAGAAACTGAACAGCTGTGCCTGAACTTCACTCGTTCCTCTCTGTAGCATGTATAAGTGCAAGAATGAATACGCTTAACTAACTTCAATATTACAATCCTACAATATATTTAAAAAGTTTTATGAGAATTAAATGCCATAAAAATAGAGGTAGCACGTCAGAAGCAAGTCAAAATCCTCAAAGCTGGCAAACCATACGAAGAGAAAAATTCCACATACATACCTATTTGACAGATGACCAAGAGAGCCAGAGAAAGTGCACGTTTACTATGGAAAGCGTCCATATTCTTCACGAAAAACACTAGTGGGGAGAAAGAAGAAAAAAATCCACAAACGACCAAAATAGAAGAATCACATTAGTGAGAGGAACCGCTGCTGCTGTCACACTTCTACAAGCGCCATCGTGCTGAATGAAGCTCAGCTCGAGACACGCGGAGACGTGCGCGGGTGAGGAGCCGCGAGGGGGCGCCGCCCACAACACACACACACACACACAGACAGACATTCACACGCACACACAGACAAACAGATACACACACACACACACACACACGCACACACAGACAAACATATATATACACACACACACACACACACACACAAACAAACATACATACACACACACACACACACATACACACACTGCTTATTTGCCTAGCCGCCATGCTGTCTCTTAACCCCACC
>JBBJLR010000133.1:10471158-10486588 GCA_037577145.1 Brachypetersius gabonensis
ACATCAAATATTCATTCAGGTATACACATAGGTCCTGTTTACGTTAGTACCTGTATACAAAAAGGTACTAATTAAACTCCCAGGATTAAACTGTGCGTGTCGCCTAACCTTTCATTTCATCATTATATCCACAAAATGACAAAGCTGTTTTATGCCAGTTTTCTTACAGCACATGCAAACATAGTGTCCAGTGGGTAAATTCGTTCTAATTAGGCCAAAAAGGTGATGTCAGAGCAGATATCTCTAACTTCCACAGAATCCGCCAAAGGCACTGTTGTTTAATTAGCACATATTGATTGGCCACTTTTCAGTAGCTGCGACACAGCACTAACTGGATGAGGCCTTTTCAAAGTGGCAATGTGCCTGGACAGCAACATGTCCTCACTCTCCATCAGTGCTGAAAGGTTACAAAATAAGACAGCTACCCACAAAATTAGTGAATCAATGGGTAGTGTTGGTCAATGAAAAGGTAACACTTAAAGCTCCAGTCTGATCTGATGTGTGCTTTTTAACAAGGCTACTTTTAAAACACTCTCAGGGATTCGAAAGAGATGTTGACTTTGGTCTTACCGAGCAACAAGACTGGCGAGCCAGAGACTAGTACGGCCCTGAACGCATTGAAAGCCCTAATTGTTTTCATCTCATATGTAAGCTGTCTTCAATTAGACAAAAATGTGGTGAAAAAGGGACCCAGAAAGGGGAAAGGAACTGAACCAATGCAGAGAGGTTTCCTAGCAACAGGAGAGCACAAAGGTAAATGCCAGTTAGTGCCATTTGAATATAAGACAGGAAAGCGTTTTCAAGCATTTTTAGCAAACATTCTGAGAGCTAACAACAAAGTTTTGCTTCCATTTATAAGCACACTTCCCTTCAGTGGAGCTATGTCAAGGGCTCTGCAAGGCTTAAGCCATGAGGGAAGCACATGCTGTACTCACAAAGGCATCTATCAGCCCTAAGCAACCCACACAACGTATAAAAATAAAGAAAAATAAAAGCTAGGTGCTCCAGAGTGACAGGAGAGTTAGAAGTCGAGATATTTCTCTCTGTTGTGGTTTACAAATGAAAACAAGAAAAGCTCACCACACCATTCCAATCCACACCTAAAAAAAACGCTCACATATGCAGATGAGCAAAACAATGACACAGTATTTCTAACTATGCCCCCACCTCTCCATCCCTAATTTCTTAATCTTCAAAGCCGCCCAGGGGTATTGTCTTGCTTTGGTATGGCCTTTTCCGACGCTATTCACCCCATTGAGGGCGCGGAGGCCGAGCAGAAGCATCTGCAGACAACGGCTCCGGGCGTGCTCTTTCTCAGGGTGTCCAGCTGCACAATGGATTTCTTCAGCTCCTGCACAAAAGAGGCTTGCGCACAAAAAAGGTCCAAATTCAATGGCATTCCTCCTCACAATCGGCACAGCACATGCTCCGGCTAACCTTCTCAGACGAAAACGTGCAGATATTTTCTGAGGAGTCACAAGCCAGGGCCGAGCCCAAATCGTGAGCAAGTTTAACAAAGTTTGAGAGCTCACTTCTGACATTTTATAATAATGAGACTAAATCAGCATCCATTCAGGCATGGAGAAGAGCAGGGTGTAAAGAGAAACAGGCAGACAAAGCAATTCCTGCAATAGGTACAAAACATCAACCCTTTGACCCTAGGCTTATATTGAGTAGACAAACGTAAAACTTCATTAACTAAAATGAAGTATTCTGTCACAACTGCCAACTTCATATGTAAATTATGTAGTTATGACAACAGGGACCTTAAGTCTGGGCCCATATCCAGATACTGAGGGCTTCAGGAGTGAGCGTGACTGATGTTAGCAAAAATTATTAGTTATTATGTTGACTGTTTATTAGTTAGGAAGTAGGTCTTCATACTAAGTGTACTTCATGTAGCGTATTGTTGCAGCCACAGGCCGGGCTGAGAGGCTACATTAGCTCTCCTATCACATCCTCTGTCTGGGCGGAGGGAGCACCATTGTCACACCACACAACAGCCCCTTTGGCACCCCAGCAGCTTAACATCCCGAGGCTGCTGTACCTCAATGCCCGAGTTTCCAGGAGCAGAGAAAGGGACTTGGGCATACATCACACTGGGAGCAGCCTAATCCCTTTGCCCTATACATCTGCACTGGCCGTTTTTGCACCGCAAATCAAAAGCCACCTTGCTAATTAGCACCCTCAAGTCTTTCACTGCTATCCCACCTCAGGGAAGCAATCTCTGTTCCACTATGTATGGCCGCACAACAAGATGCAAGTGGCCCAATGGATGGCACTGGAGGGCTCTCTTTATGCTTGCACTGTCTGTCAAGAGTGTTTTAGGCGAGTCTCTATCGCCAAGCCTATTTACAACCAAGGAAACCACTCAAGAGCAAAGATGAAAGTGAATGCTTTAGAATTCCCATGTCTTTTTAATGTCTTTTAAAGCTGTGTTGTGTGACTCGTGGAGCACCAAGGCCCGGTGTTTCCATAGACACGTCTACGGTGATGTGATTAAAGTTGTCGAGACCCAAAGCTCAGAAAAGAGCTCAAGATAGCGAACACTATGCCCTTTCATGCTGCACTGTTTTACAGATCAGTAATGGTTGGAGCATGAAAAGCACACCTGTTAGCTTTCAGGTTCATTAGAGGTGGCATTCTAAACAGAAGCAATGGCACATTACAACAACAAACTGTTTTTGGACCTAAGCCCTATGTGTAGTATACTCACACATTTAAGGTTTCGATTAAAGCCCCTCAAAATGTAGAGCCATAGGGCAAAATCCGGGAACACGAAAGAGTGTCTTATATAAACAACACGATTATACAGTTAAAGGCAAAGGAAATCCTGATTAGCAATTCTGCAATTACTTTCATTTACTGCAATTAACATTGCAGTGTAGAAATTATTAACTTTTTTGATTTATTTTATTTCAAGCAACTTATAGTTGCTGTCAGGAGATTTTTCTTCAGAAGAAAATAATGTTCTTAAGCATTAACGGAAGTTAATAATTACATTTTGTTGCAAGTAATTGTGGTCCACTCATCATTAATCTTTTACACAGAGTAAAAGTAGAGTTATGAGGTTATATGACACCAACATTACTTTTACTGTACACTTACACAGATACCATTAACTTGATGGATAAAGATTTCGTTCTTTATGTGAATTTCCTTAATGAATCTGATTAATCAAGAATCCTCATAACACATATTTAATTGTAAGGCCTACTGTATACTGTACTGCCAGTTTACTTTAATAAACTTTGAAGTGTGACAGTTTTGGCAAGTGTGGACATGTGGATAAATTCATGCTTAGACCAGGCCAGACATTAGAGAAAGTATCAAAAGCACATGATCTGCGCAGGCTGGTTGTGTTACTTTATCTAAAAAGGTCTATGAGTTGTTTCTGTACTCTTCTGCATACAAATATGTTAGTATAGCTGATCAGCTGTTGCTGATTGTACTGAGAAGCCCATTTACTTCACTGAAACAACACAGCCACATCTGGCTTGAATCAAAAAGGGTTTTTTACCTAAAATGCTGGATCAAACACTAACATGCACAGTATTTTCCAACTGAACACCACTGCAGTAACAGGATTTATCTTTACTGTATTTTTACCTTACAAATTGCTGGTTTAACATTGTTACTCTACTACAGAGCCATAGAATAAAATAATAGAATAAATGAACTGAATTAATTAAAAACATTATTATTACATGCCACACCTTATTAACTATATTAGTTATTAAATAACAAGGAAAACACAAAAATGTGCTGTCCCTGGCTTCCCAGTGAAACGTACCCTCAAAGGTTTTTATGGTCCAATTGTGGACCTTAAGAAAGATTTTACTTTTTCACTAATTCACTTCCCCGGGAGAAAGGGGTATATTAGTACCTTCAAATGTCTTTGTAAAATACAAAAATAAAATAAAGAAAAGCTAAGAATGGGTGTATAGAGTAAATGCAACTTGAACACACAACATGGTTTTTTTTGGTTGTTTTTCTCTAATAGCATAATGAAAACTTGGCAACCTAGTCATTTGTAATAGTTACTGTTACACAAGCACACAGGACACATACCTTTTGCTAAGAATTTCTGGCTAAGCTGAATTGAGGCAAAATAATGCAATGCTTTAATGTTTAAACCAATACTGCTTCCATACCAGCACCGAAGCTTTGCCATTTCAGAAGTGCAGGTATCCTGGCAGTGTCCATGCCTTGCCCAAGCCAACTCAAACAGTGCCTCCAAGGGGGAAACTACTGGAATTGCACATCAGGGATAATGGGGAAAAAATACACTGTAATTGTGTAAGCAAATGTTAAAGCTGGCAAAGATGGCATCATAGATACTGACAGCATTGTGTATCTTTATTATGAGTATTAACGCATATGAAGTCACCCATCCCCATTGCATGTGAATCTAGAAGAGAAACAAAAAGAGACGATATTCTGAATCTATCCTTCACATGATTTCATCCTTCAGGTCCAGGATGAAACACAGGATGGGATCCATGGCGACCAAACTGCAGGCTCATTCACTGATGTACCACACAGAGCTGGTATTCTTTCAGTCTTACTGGTTTCCTTTCTCTTTTCAACGCAGCTCCGCTGGCTTAGAGCTCCATTCACGCCCAGTCAGCACCACCAGTGTGGCCCATTCTCTGCTCATAATTGGTGAGCTCAGGCAGAAATATTCAAGTCCAGCACACCGCAGCCATCCAGAACAGTGAGTGTGTGACGCCAAATGGAAACAGGCCAACAAGCACAAAGAATCTCAACTTCAAAAGGCCACTTTCCTTAAAGAAATGACAGATCCTTTTCCTTTTCCTTTCATTCTTTTCGAAATAAAAGGAGATAAATTCATTAATAATTAACACATGCAAGCATGAATATCTAACTACTGTACAGTTATTTCTGACCGCCAGTTTTACAAAATCTGTAAATCACATGGCCTAATCACATGGTGGGAAAGGTGTCACTCACAATCCTTGACTTGCCAACCAATAAGACAAGAATAAAAGTATTTTTGACTTAGATGGGAATATTGCTGTACACGCAGGTAAATAAAACATACAATTCTCAGGGCCTCTTGTTTCAAAAGTGACCCAATTTGGATGACTGTGAATTCACACTTCATATACTCTGTCTAATTGCAGCAGTGTGTCCCCACACCTGACCCTGACAGAGAGCACCAGCTTTCACACCATGATGTGACAGGCTGTAGGCATCTCTAATCATTAAAGATTGCATGAGATTTAATTTGCTCAGTCAGCGCAGACACCATTTTGATGTGTACTTGTGAAGTGAGTGTTGATCAAGTGTTTGATGCATTTTAAATGTTTTTAAAGGCAATATGTAATAAAGACAACATGAAAAACTGTATACAACTGGATATCATCACAGTGCAAGTGCTTTCAACTGGTTACTTCTAGATCAATACAAGCACTTGGGATATTTTCAGAATTAATTACCTAAGTTGGCTAAAACGTTCTTAAAAAGTCACCTGTTACACTTGTAAGGACTTGGACAGCTTCAAATAACTATCTTTTTAGTGGGGACATTAGTATTAACAGAACAAATGATAACCTAGGACCACCATGAAACCCATTACAAAAATTTCTCACTCATTTCCGAAATCACTTTCATTATAAAAACTCATGCCATCATGGTGGCGTCATGTCTGCAGCCCTAATGAGCTGCCCCACTGACCAGTAAAGACCAGTTCATACACTAGTGAGGGAATAGGTGGACAAACATTACTCAGAACTCACAGAAGATCAGTGTGAGCTTCTGCACGTGCAGATCACATATATAAGACCTCACAGGTGTGTGTGGAATTGCTCTGTTGTTTACCGGCCTGGATAGAAGGGATACTCTGGTCCTCACACTGCATTTCCAAAGGATCTGAAGAAGCAGCATGGTGGCCCTGGATGTTCCTGGCCTCCACAATCGCCACTTGCTACAAAGCATCTCCACCACTCGCTGCCCAAGTGGGATGGTTACCCCATATAAGCCTCGAAAGACCAGAAAGAAACTGCAGGTGATTATCTGTATTCTCTTTGTGGAGTTATTCGAGAGGTTCACCTTCTTTGGGATTGTATGCAATATGATCCTCTTTTGCACCATCAAGCTGGGATATCACAATTACCAGGCAGCCACAGTGAACCTGTGTTTTGTTGGAGCCAGTACACTCACACCTGTTCTTGTGGGCTGGTTTGCAGAGACATGCTTGGGAAGGACCAAGGTTCTCTATCTTTGCACCCTACTTCATTTTATTGGTGAGTTGATGGTATTAAACACACAGAATGTAACATGTTTTAATAAGCAAATGAGCCTTGAAAAATATTTAATGGGTTTGTTTGTGTGATTTTTTAAAGATCTGACAATGTGCACAAGGATTGACAATGTTGCCACAACAATCAATGGTTACATGGTCATTTTGTTTGTTCAATCTGACTGTTTGTCATGCCAGTCCTCCATTGAGCTCCTGTAGACTCGAGTTTCTCAGTTCGACTTGGGTATAGAGCATATAAAGCATTAGCACTTTTATAATGATCAACATCTGCACTATAGTTGATTGTTTATATAGTACTCCAGAAGAAAAGGAAACAGTGGGTTATTGTGACAAAATATGCAAAATATTTGCATTTCACTCATTTTGCTCCATTTGTAACCTGCGCATGTCGTTTATCAGTGTTATATTTTGGCATTGGCAAATATAGTCATAAAAATACTGGCCCAGAATTTCCACATCCTTATTATATTTCCTTATACACATCTTAGAGGAAGATAATGTCTGACATTTCAACATTATCATTTTCACTCACAAAAGTAAATCTAAGCTTTACTGACAGCAGTATACCTTCTATGTGACCACTAGAAACCCTAGAAGTCAACTGTGCATTTTTTACCTTATATGCAAAGACTAGTAAACACCTGCATTGTTTCCCGTCTTGTGAACAAATCCTACATGTTAACAACAACCAAACATGCACCTTTACATACAGAATAAGTACCTTGTTTTGTCTCAGTCAAATCTACTCACAAATTTCCCATAACAATTATATCTCCTAAAGAGATATAATACCTTTAAGAACAATAAACCTGCAGAATCATGCATTAATCTCCTGATGCCCTTTCCACAGGCACTGCCATGCTCCCTGTTGTTGCATTTCCTTTTGAGGATTTCTACATTGACACACACAATATTATTCATCAACTCGAGCCACGAGAGCAACATATCCTCTTCTACACAGGGCTGCTTGCTGCTGCCCTCGGTATTGGGGGCATCCGTGCTATCCTCTGCCCATTAGGAGCCTATCACCTTCAGGGCTATGACCAACACCAGATACTGTCCTTTTTCAACTGGTAAGAAATCCCTTTACAAATACTAACTAATTATGCACTAACTGTAATCATGAGCACAAACAAACACTACATACTCTGCAACCAAATAAATTCTCAGCCTTTGTCATTTCTGGAATATGTTCTGAAGACGGCGTTTTACACCAACAGGCTGTACTGGCTGACCAATCTGAATTCTACAGTCGTCTTCTTGGGGATCTCTTATATTCAACAGTCTGTGGGCAAAAACTTAGGCTTTCTCATCCCCTTTACCTCTGTCCTGCTGGCCCTCGTTGCGATACATATGTCTCGCAACAATCTCATCTTCCGTCCAAAGAAAGGTAACGAAAACGTATGCAGAAACAAACCACTGACCAAAAGCTGACCCAGAAAATTCTGGATTTAAAATAAAATTTCTGGTTCTATAACTTTTGTAATCATGCTAACATTGCCAAACTATACGATCAGCTGGGCTGGTTTCAGCGATGACAACAGCATCTGATTGTACACTGCTTTTCTGTTACAAAGGTTTTACTTTGTTTTCCTTATTGTCCAAAGTACAATGCAGCAGACACACTGCAGGTGTGTTGTGAAAGAACAGTTTTTCAGACATACTGTCTAGAGAGTGCCAGTGGAATATGTCACACACCACATGCACACAGGTGTTGGCATCTCAGAGCTATGTACTGCTGGACTGCTCTTTTTGAGAGCAGTTTTGCACCCAGGCAGTATTATGTTTGATTACCTGATTGTGAGCTTTTCATGTGAACCTTTCCTGTGTTTGACAACACACAGGCAGTTCATTGCTGACCACACTGGGTGTGTTCATAAACTCCCTAAAAATGTGCTGCCTCCGTTATCGTCATTTGAGTGGAGATGTGCCAAACTGGCTTGACCGCGCCAAGGAGAACAATGGAGGACGCTACAGTGAGACCAGTGTGGAAAACGTTAAGATCCTGGTGCAGCTTTTTCCACTTTTTGGACTGCAGGTGATCTACCGAGCTTGTATTACTCAGGTGAGTAGCCAAGGAAAACAAAAGCTCTGTTGCACATTAACATCATCTGCTCAGTGTAAATTAATTCCCAGAAAATACAGGGGATACCCAGCAATCACCTCAATATCTTGTGAGATGTTTTTGTTGGATTTTAGATGGAAGTATTTGGTAACACATTACTAGAACACCCCCTGCTCTAATAATGTCAATGATGAAAATCAGTCTAGCATTAAACGTCCTAGACAAATTTGGGAGGTTCCCGCCTTTTGAATTGCACTGTATATATAGTTCAGCTGAATTATCCCTTTTGTCCTAGTTATACAATTCCCTATCCATGGCAAAAGGGTGTTGAAGACACAAGCAGACCCTGTTACAATACATAAACCAGCCAGCTGGGCATTTACATGGTCACACGGAGCCTCCACTGTACATAGAAGTCTGAAAAGCTGCTGTGGCATCACAAAAAACTATTGTGCTTTTATAGTAGCAGAACTACCTACAATAAATATCCAGAAGACATTCATTCATCACATTCAAGACCATTTTTTCATGTCTGATTGAGGAGGTCACTCTTCAAGCATTCATATTATAACATAATCTGCATCTTTACAGATTCCGTCAGGATACTACCTTCAGACCATGCATTCAAACCTGAACTTCGGTGGTTTCCTCCTGCCTATAGCAGCTATGAATGTAATCAGCATCCTGCCGCTGCTCATTTTAGCACCGCTAGTGGAACTTGTAAGCACCTGCTATCGGTCTTTAAAGAAAACCCCTCCGTCACCAGCCAAATTAATAGGTATGCACTTACAATAATGTGACAGTTCTTACTCCACCTACACTACCTCAACATAACAGATCCCACCTTCTCTTACAGTAATGGGGCATGCCTGTGCAGCTCTGTCTGCACTAGTTGCAGGGATTGCTGAGATCCACCGAAAGGACCACCATCAGATGGAGCAGACACTGTCAGGGACAGTCCTACAGGTGTCCTCCATGTCCTGTTTTCAACTCGCACCTCAGTATATCTTACTGGGTATAGCAGAGGCCTTTGTCACACCAGCATGTAAGCATTCATTCTCGATAATGTCTAAGACAGAAAACGTAAGATCTCTATGAAGTTCCCTAAAGCAGTGGTTCCCAACCTTTTTTCCTTGAAACCCCCCTTGCCTGTGTCCAAGACAAGCCAGGCCCCCCAACTCCTACCCCCATAGATGCCCAAAAAGAATAAAATTATTAATTATTAACATTTATTTGCAAAAAATAAACAGTGTTTGTAGGTTTTTGCTCTTATCCTCTTATACACTTTTACATTTCACTCTTTAAGAATATATTGTGTACAATTATAATTTTGGTAAACTCAATTCAGACTAAATTCTGCGCACCCCCTGTGATCTCTAGCGCCCTCCTAAGGGGGGCCCGGACCCCAGGTTGGGAACCACTGCCCTAAAGGATCCACAGCTTAGCTATCATGGTGTGTCTACTCTATTCATTGTCCTCCATCTAGTTGACCACATCACTGATATCCTTGAGATGCACAATCACCATTTCCCCCCTTATCTCTTTACTCAGGCTCCCTCATCTCTTTCTGGCTGACTCCTAGCAACCTCCGAGGCATTTCTTTACACTTCCTGACTCTCTTCTATGGAGGAGGATGCTTTCTGGGAGCTTTTCTGATTCAGTTCTTCTATCTTGTGTCTGGCGGTAAGGCAACGTCTTTTTTTTTTAGCATTCCAGAGATCAAGACCAGATATCAAGTGAGTGCTAATGACAAACACTTTGATCACATCTGCTTTCAGGAAACTTCTATCCCAATACGCTCAATAATGGCAATATGGAGAGTTTTTTCTTCATATTGGCAATGCTACTGGCCATAAATACAGTTGGTGTTTGGAGATTATCTTGCAGGTGGGCTATAATGACTATTTTTCTATGTTGTATAACATGCTGCTACAGAACATTCTCCAAAAATGGTGAGATATCAGGGGTGCCCAAGTCTGCTCCCGGAGATCTTCTCAACATGCACACTTTGGAACCAACTGGTTCCTCTAACCATTAGAAAGATGTTTGCACTAAAGGGCTAAAACCAAACTTTGTATAAAGCAATATTTCCAGGCACAGCAATGTGCAGCAGTTTTCAGAGGAGGGTAGAGTAGGCTTAACTCATACTGAAGTAGACAAAATTAGAACATTTCATTAAAAGAGGAAAGAGATTTATTAGACTCTAGTCTTTCTGCACTCTTGGTCTGATAAACAAAATGATTCACGTTGATGGATTAAAATGATAGTTGGAACACGCGTGCCATGACATGCATCATTTTGTTTATCAGACCAAGAGTGGCTTGTTAAGTTGATAGACTACTATGTTAAAGACTAAGCGGCTGTGGGTTCTCACCCCCTCACTTTATTTTTTGCTCTCTTCAAATCCACCTCTTCGGTGATCAGCTGGGGTAATAACTACACATTCCTGCCCTAAACTAACAAAGAAAAAACTTTACTACTAACAAAAAAGGTTATTGTGTCTTCTCTGTGCTTCTTATAGGAGCAAAACTTCAATTATGGTAGAGACTGCTAGCTGCTTTAAAGTATGGGTTTATTAGTGTGAGGGACATGTTTTCTGTGTACACTACAAAGCACCCATAATGCCAAATACCAAATGTCTGAAGTCAAACGTGTGACCAATCACAAAGCAGGACAGACTCCGTCACCAACATAACAAGGCATTCAACAGTAAGGAACCAGTTTTAAAACAGACTCCTTCACTCACAAAGTTACTGGAAAAATTACACAAATTAGTATAGCTAACTGAGCAAATGTAACCCACACTAAACTTACTGAGTTATTGCAATATCAGATGACTCACCTGCCTTAAAGATGTTTAAAAGCAAATACATAAATCTACAGTCTGACATGGGGATAAAAAAAAAACAATCAAGTGTAATTTTTGGTTCTTACTACAGCTTTAGGTACAAATAGTAAAAAGTAAAAGAAGATCTTTGTATGCACATATAACTCATTATAGACAAACTGAAAACAAAACGTTACTGAATTATGAAAACCAACATACAGTGAACAGAATAACAAGTGCACTTGTGCTCTGGTACTGATTTGTGAGACGCACATGTATCTAAATCTGTTGTAGGAACCAAAAAATACATACAATAGCTGCATACAGTAATACAACCTGTGAAATGTTGAGCATGTAAATAAAACACATTTACATTTTAATGATCTGTTTATCTGCGAGAGTGTGAATCCACTGTGAATGTGGAAGCCGTGCACTGTGTTAATGCTGCTGACTGTACTGTATTATCAAATGTCTTGTAATTATGAACTGTGAATTGTGTTCATTTTGCAATTTGCATTTCTCTTATGCAGGTACACAGATCTGAGTGCTGAACTGGGTAAAGAAGTGAGACAAAGCCATCTGGCTGAAAAGCTCCTACAGTATAAAGCCTGTCTCCGCTTCTACGACACAGTGGATCGTCCTGAAACTTCAGTGTCCTTGGATACAATCCTGTAACTCCTGAAAGACTGCCAAAATCCAAGACGCTGGCGTCACCCAAACATAAACACTCAAAACCACCATCGAATTTGCTTCACTTTCCCCTCTAGAGAAGCGACTGTGTGTTAGTGTGTCCCTAACGTGGCTCAACAACTAAAGCCTACAGTAAAGTTATGTTAGTTACAAAGAAATTATTCTTCAACAAAGTACATTTATAAAGTATTTAACGTTTTTATTTCATACGGCACTGTTAAACACCAAATACACAGAAACAGTTAGATGTATGCATTGTTTTAAAATGTCCTTGTACATTACATGGACAAAGGTATTGGGACACTCCTGTTTTTCAGAGTTTGGGCAAGGCCCCTTACTTCCAGTGAAGGGTGATCTTAATGCTTCAGCATACCACGACATTTTGGACAACGCCATGCTTCCAAATTTTTGGAGCCACGGTTTGGGGAAGGACCTTTTCTATTCCAGCATTACTGTGCATCAGTGCGCAAAGCAAGCTCCAAAAAGACATGGCTGGAGCCCTGACCTCAACCCCACCCGACACCTTTGGAGTGAACTGGAATCGCGAGCCAGGCCTTCTGGTCCAACATATAGTGCCTGGCCTCATAAATGATCTACAGAAATGAATGGGCACACATTTTCCACAGAAACATTCCAAAATCTTCCAAGAGTGGAAGCGGTTATAGCTGCAAAAGAGAGACCAACTCCATATTAAAGTCTATGTAATTGAATGCAGTGTCATTAAAATCCCTGTTGGTGCAATGGCCAGGCGTCCCAATATTTTTGACCAGCCTGATGAACAGTAGCGGAGAACATCTCAGTTTGAACACGCCTACAGCTGTTGCTAGCGACTGTTCTGTTGTTAGCGTTAGCCAGAGAGGTGATGCCTGAGTTATGGACCTTCCCGAGCCCATAAGGAGACGTTTGGGGGATTTTTCGAGAACAGTTTTTGTGGATCAGACCCATTCCCAACTTTCAACCGAGGATCATGTTACATTTCTTAACCAGAGTGAGTTTACAGCAATGGTTTCGACCCAAGCGTCACATCTAAACTCGGCTAGCTTAGTAACTCAGCTAACCGCTCAGTACAGTACCGCTGCCTGCGCCTGGAGCAGAAGACTAATTTGAATACCAGTCTAGCTAGAGCTGACTTCGGGTGATGTGTGCATTACAGATTAAGTGCTTTAAGTGGCTAAACCAGCTTAGCTAATTCAGTCTCTTCATTTAAACTTCACAATGAGCCTATCGGTGAAGAATTAACAGTGGACTCTGGCTGCTCTTCCATTCCATAGACAGAGAAGTTGTTTCAAACCTGCCTCTTCAGATGTCCCTCTTTTTCAACCTGTGGTTCTTTCCTTTGTGGTGGATCAGTGAAGTAGTGATGCTGCAGCTCAAAGTTAGTAGCTCTGCCTTTTTCCCATTCCAGCTAATTATTATTATAGTTATCTTCATCATCATTATTATAATTATCAATGTTATCAATGTTTTATAGCTATCTTGTGCTCCTGGCTAACCTGGATGGTCGCCTTTTATGCTCGATTTTAGTACCCCTCCCTCCCAGATTACTACAAATTCATCTTGATCACCATCCTCATTTTAATGACCCTCATCGAAGCCATCAGACTTTACCTGGGTTATGCAGGGAACCTACAAGAGAAGGTAAATACTTAAAGTAAATCTAAATGTGATGAAGTTATGAACTTATTTAAAGATGCACAATGCCATGTTGCAGGTCCCTGAACTGGCTGGCTTCTGGCTCCTGAGCCTCCTCCTGCAGTTCCCCTTGACTCTCTTCCTGCTCTTCAACGAAGCTATCCTCATCCTGCCTTTGGAGAGAGGAGTTCACATCATTCTTGCCACGTTCATTTCAGCAGAGGTATGAGCAGCACTTTCATGAGCACCATCATCAGAAGCTCTCTGGAAGCACTGTACGCTTTGATGTTACCTAGTTTGTATGTTATTTTGCAGGCTCTCTCTGGTTTTGTTGCCCTTCGCGCAATGGTCAGACACACTGAAAGCCGCTTCCACCTTCGCCAGTTCAATGGAATTCAGGAACTCGGAACATGACAACCAGCTCTGGCTTAAAAGAACTGCACACTTTGACATTGGAAGGACCATTAAGTGGTCACTAAGTGTTTGTGTAAAATATTTTAAAATATTCTGCCTTTTTCACTCAATTAGTTTTGTTTTATTATCAATAAATATTTCTGTAGTATGTGTGAGGATTTTTTTAAATTTCTTTTTAAAAAGAGCAAATATTTGTGGATTATTTCACATTATTTTAAGGGTGAATATGGGTTTGTTTGGAGAGTATACAAGCAGTAACAAAATGTGCTTCACTAAGGACCAAGTTAGCATCAAGCATTTACCATTTCTTCAAAAATGCATCTGGCACACATATACACACACTTAAAATCATCAGACCAAGCGACATGCTTGCCGTCTATGAAAAGTAAACAGATGTGTTTCCTTGTGGCTTCAGAATTTTATAAATGCTTGAAAAAGAAGCAAATTATGAAACGTGTCTGTGGTTAGACATACACATACAGATCTTATACATCATCCAAAATACATTCCACAGCATAAACATGACATACACACATTCAGCTTCAGTGAATGATAGAACAGATAGTATGATTTCTTTATTATAGACAGAAAGCAAATACACAAACTCCAAGATGCTCTTTCTTAGACTGGTTTTCCATGTTGTTTCCTGAAGTGATGATCCTGAGAATTCTATTTTAAATTAAACGATTTTAGCTTTGTGCTTTTCATTTGATTGTTTCTGCTGCTTTTGTGAAGCACTGGCTCTCTCTGAGAAAAGAAGGAGAGGTCAGGGATCTGTCACTGCTGAGCCAGGCCCAGCACTGGGATACAGAAAAAAGTCAGGTTCTCTCTTAACTAACAACTACATCAGCGCTGGTCCTGAGACAATGAAAAGGTTTTAAACATACGTTTTGTTACTTCACTTCACTGTTCTCCATTAGAGACCCACCGCCCTGCGCTCGGTCCTAGCAGCTTCCCCAGCCTCAGATCAGCCTGGTCCAATGAGGGTCTGTCACGACTGTGGATCAGAACAGTATGTTGTAGCGAAAGCTATGAAAGTGAAATGTTAAGTTACTGTATTCATGAGGCTTCTCAAGAGAAGAAGTGATCTAGGAACTGTTCCGGTCAGTAAAGTCCTTGGTAATAGGACAGATCCTAGATCAGCACTTCTTCTCTGGGCTGCTTAATGCATACAATGATGTGAAAGAAAACTTAAAAAACCTTCTGCCATGTGGGTTAACACTTCTCAGATCAGGAAAAAAGGAGCTGTCCCCTTGTTTACAGTGCTCTGCTTTACTGGACTTCTCAGTATCCGGTACTGCCACACATGTTGGAGGCGCTGAAAAGACTGGAAAATGGGTCTTGGTTACTGATTATAAATGAGATGTTAATGATATGCTTGTATTTTGTTTAATACACTGCTCACAAAAATTAAAGGAACACTTTTTTTATTGGGCCTAGCATGAAATCAATTAAACCTGTCTGATAATGTTCTGGTTGGTTAAGCAGCTGAGGGCATTGTTAATCACTTTCAGCT
>JBBJLR010000133.1:10490808-10513040 GCA_037577145.1 Brachypetersius gabonensis
CAACTTCATATTGAGATCTGATGTATCTAATGTGTTTCTTTAAAGTGTTCCTTTAATTTTTGTGAGCAGTGTAGTTATCTGATTAAGTTTTTTATGTAGACAAAATTTCAACAGGAATGCAGTTTTTGCACATCATAAACTGCACTTCCACAACAATAAACTTAAAAAGTAAACGATTATGTCCCATCCCTTTAAATAAAATTTAGATCTTTGGCCAAGTGATCAATCCACAGAGCTCATTTGTAGTGCAGTTTCAGTGTGAACATGACTCATCTTCACCTTTTCCATTTCTTTTACGATCAGTCCTCAGGGTGCCCATGGTGTCCAGTAGTTCAGGCATGAAGTATTTGTATGAAATGCTGGTTGTTCCGTCTGAGAGCTTCTGCTGGTTGTCAGTGCAAGCTGGGTAGAAGTGAGCTGAGGTGCAGGGCTCCAGGCCTCTAGCAGGAAGGAACTCTGGAACAGGTCTGCACTGTCTGTGGTCCATTACTCCAGTTCTGCAAAGTGTGACAGGGATGGAGCAGGTCAAAGCAGACTGGTAAGAGGAGATGATGATTAAAAATGCTGTAATGATGACAGAGAATACAGAACATGTTCCAGAAAGCACCATGAAAAATGTGAGCATGTAATCTGAAAGGAGTATTTACCGATGCAGTGAGATGTGTGGCACAGAGCACCTTCCTGTTTCAGCAAAAAAAAGGGATATGACCATTTGAATCTCATAAAGAACATCACACTGACGTGGGTCCTGCATAAAGTTTGAATCCCCAGTGACTTTACTGATTTACTGGAAACTACCTTCGATGGAACACAAAAATATAGTGCAAAAATAATGGATGCACCTCTTATTCCATGTGCTCTGACATCTGAGTTGAGGAGCAAAGAGTACTGCTGGACTGGAACAGGTGAGAAGCTGTGTTTGACTGCAGTAAGTGTCAGTGGTTGGCGCTTTATTCTGCTCTGGGAGTGACGCGAGGCATTAAAACACATCCGCCTTCCAGTTTCATCTGTTAAGGCAGGAAAGTTCATCTAAGCCATGCTCTCCAAAAGACAACATAACCTTTATTTTCAAAAGTTAGTCTTTAGAAAAGAGTTTTATATTTTGTTTTCTTGGGTCCTAGGTTAAGAAGTGTTTGATTGACACATGACATTGACCTGTGACAGACTGTGGGCTGGAATCTGTCAATCCTCCACTGCGTTGACAAGCTGCACTGAGAGCCTCAAAATATGGATACTAAATGACACACAACATACATTATTATTATAAATTATTCTAAACACATTAAATGTCTTGTAATAGGGCACACACTATAAGACCACTTAGTACAATTCCTATGACAATGCTTTTGTAATGTATAAATAAAGGTAAATATGTATAACTGGTTCTGTCAAGAAACTTCTCAAAATGGTTTTACATGGTACCAAAAAGGTTCTGTTGTTAGAACCTTGTATGACAGTATGTAGAACCCTTTATGCTAATAGTGTACCTTATTTGGCTTGGGCTCCCAAAATGTTGCATGACCAAGAAGACCAATCCGTGTGGTAGGATGAGGGATCCAGGACCTTCCAGACTGATTTACTCTCACTATTAGTTGTGTCTAATACAGAAGCATTTACTGTATGGATGTTTCAATTTTAACATGTTTTTATGTAAACAATCTAGCCTATTATTTGATTACCTTTTGACTCTTGTCGCTTATGTCTTTCCCTGGAGTCTCTGTTTTCTCTTGAATCCTCACTTTAACCAGACCTTCATTGGATGGTAAAGCATCCTGCCAAGAAGGGAGATTCTCAGGACTGACACAGAAGTGAGAGTGTGCTACAGACACTATAGACATTGCCTGTTTGAAGCTTACTGTGTTCTTGATGTTTTTGTGAAGGATCTTGGATGCTGCACTCTGTGCTCGCTGCTGGCGTCGTCTGTTCCTTTCTTTTTTGCTCCGCAAATGCTTCTTTTTAACGTTCATATTCTTAACAAAATAATACTAACTTTAATACACCAGTGCAAACAAAGGAAGAAATAAACACACATGGCACTAAAAGAATGTGCAAATATAATAATTATTATAATTCTTTATAAATTACTCAAATACAGCACCTGGTCTGTGATGTTTAGAAGATGAACCGGCAGGTCATCTGACTCTGTACTGTTTGATCCACTTGTGCTGTAATAAGCCAGCAAAAGTGAACAATATTAATGATCTTACTGAAACAGTTCATTCGAAAAACTACAACTGAAACAGTTCATTCGAAACATGCAGTGGTGGCACTAGCAGTCCTGGGATTTGAACCGATGACCTTCTGATCACAGCGGCAGTTCCCAAACCCCAAGGCCACCAGCTGCCCCAAAACAACACTATGTATGTATGTATGTATGTATGTATGTATTAATAGTGTAGTTTTTGTTTGTATTATTTAATAAAAGGTGTTGATTTTTACCTTGACTCAAAATCTACATCAGAAAGATCCTCCAGTGACTCTACATCCCTACCCAGCTTCTGTCTAATCTTCTGTCTCAGCAAAGCCCCCAACTCTGTTAGGCAGTGTGCAGTCTGGTGAACAAAACAAGAAGCAAATGATTTAAACAAAATTTCAGTTTTGTGCTGTCTCTCACTACAGAGACCTAAAAGCGGAAAGTAGAGAACCTTGGTCTGATCTGGGTCACAGAAGTCCAGTAAGGTGTCACAAAAGTGGTAGCCAATAGACTTCAGGTCCCCCACGGAGAAATGAGTCCCTTTCCTATCCCCTTTAAATGAGAAAAGACTTCAGATTTCATTTGTTGTTTCTTTAGTCCTGAAAATAAAGGGCCTGATAATGTTAAACATTTATTTCTGCCAAACACTTCTGAAAGACCTAATCAAAGGAAAAAAACATTTCTGTACATAAACTCATGTCTATTTCATTCAAACAGAAAAACAAGGGCATATGCCGGTATGACAATTCTAAATGATTGAAAAATATATAACGATTCTTTTCAAACTGATTATTTGGCTTGATTTTTTATTTAAACCAGTAATAAAAAAAAAGTAATAAAACATATAAAAAAAATCTAAACAGTTCAAATAGTTTTCAGACCCTTGGTTTAATATGAGCATCTCTCATTTGTCATCTTTTGTGGAAATCATTGGCAATGGTCAATACTAGGTATCTGGGTGCATCCAAAAGAGTGACGTGGGTGGGCATAGGTGCAGGGCTTATGATATGGACACACTTAAAGACTAGGCATTTTTCGGAAGTGTTTATATACTCAAGTGTTTGTAATTCTTTGGGGGTTTTGTTGCTGTATGCACAGGGTTTTCCTAGGCCTTTACCTAAAGTGGAGCCTCCAAAGGTCGACTCCATGGTATAGCTGTTTCTGATGCCCAACCTCCACATCACAATACGGCTAGTGCCTTCTTTGCTTTTCTGCATTTTGAACTTACAGCTCCTGAAAGAAAACTAGACCAAACAAGAGTGCTGTGTTAACACCACATGTGGTGGAATCAACCAGCCAAGCTTCCAAGTTTTTGTGGTGGTATTAGTTACGTCTAATGTTTACAACTGAGAAAGAACGTTCATAGCTTACTTTGTCCCTGGCATTCTTGCTCATCATTAGAGGAAAGATCTGCTCTTGAAGATGTAGTGAACCATCTTTATCATTGCAACCGTACATGAACACATTGTTTTTCCTGCTGTGGCCATGAAAGTCGCAGTAAAGGACTACCTCTCTCTCAGCAAGCAGCCTAAGGAGTTGAAGGTAAATTAGTAGACCTTATTTCTATCAAAATATGTTGATTCATTGGTTTGCTCAATAAGTGTATGAAGCGGTCTACCTACCGCTTTACCATGTTGCGTGTGTGCCACACACAGGGAAAGGTGTCCTGCAGAGGAGTACGATAGTTGCGGTTCAGGTCACACCCAGCCAAAGAGCAGCGGTAATTTCCAACCACAACCCCATCAGGGTTCAACATTGGAATTACCTGCAAATAGTACATTGAGTGGAAAAACTGCTATTCTTTGATGGTATACAAGCACAACATCATCACATCATTCATTTTTTTATCTGAAGACAAAACTACCCAGCAGAAGCATTTCACAAAGCCATTCTCTCACCTTAAAGATAAAGGTTTCCCTCAGTAGGCGTGCATCAGGTGAGTCACTCAGTAGAAAATCCAGGAAGCCTTGCATCATCCATGACCCATTAGTCTCACCTGGATGGACCCGTGCTGTCACTACCACGGCTCGCTTGCTCCTCCGCTCCTGCCCAATGGTCCAGGGTGCCGTGATAGTCAGTGCATACACTGCATTTCCCGCCAGGCTGCGGCACAGTACTCGCACTTTGCAAAAAGCTGCCAGGGTCGGGTTGGAAATTACTCCGCGCAGGTAGCTCTGGAGATCCGAGTAGGTATAAGGGTAGCAGTGGGCCAAGTAACACGTATCATTTTCATAAAGAAACTGAAGTGTCCAGGTAAGGGAGTATAGTGTCTTGCCATCCTTTTCACTGTTATTGCGATAGTACCTTTCATAAAGAAACAACGTAGATCAGGAATGTATACTTCACTTACACTACACTGAGTGCAACTCACTTAACAGCCGTCTGAACTCACCGAATGTTGCTGCCCGCACGGCGCCAACCTTCTCCTTTCATCCAGGCAGCAAGCTCTGAGTAAAGCAGTGGCCGCATGCCTGTTTCATACAGGCTGCTGGATTTCATCAGGTTGACGATAGTAAAGCGATAGGTGACTCCTACCTTCATGTTCCTCACACGAAAGTAGAACCACTGTGTGTGCTTCGTGGTGTACATGTCTTTGCGCAAAGTCAGCTCATAGTCGTGAAGACCACTAAAAGAGATGTTAGCGCACATTACTCTTTACAATGTAAACACAAAGCTACAACTTTAAATGCAGTCCCCCCCCCTTTTCGCAGGGGTTACGTTCCAAGAGCACCCACGTATAGTGAAAAAACATTGTGTTCTGTTTTGGTTTTTAAAAAAAAGCCTAGAAATGCCTATTTTTACAGTGTAAACCATAAATATTCCCCCAAATGTTTTAAACTCAGTTATCCTTAAAGAAAATGTAATGATAAACCCGTATTCGACTCTTTTAATTTAAATTCCCCGTCGAGATATGCAACTTGGAAGGTCGCAGGACGAAAGTATTGGGACACTGCAACAAGGTGAATGGTTTTCGGGGAATAACTCTGATCTACTGTGGAGTTTGGAGAAATTGTGCTTAGAGCGGGAGGGTTCAACCCTGGTGTGGAATTCGAAAAAAGTGCTTCCAGGTCAGCTACAGCCTGCCCTGATTCCCTTGTGTGAAAACATCCAGAAAAAATACTGTATATTTATTACCACAAAAAAAACCAAAAAAAGGTGGCAGATATTTGCAGTTTCTGAGTTATTGTGGGGATTTCTGTATAAAAATATGATTTTGATTCTCAAAAAAAATCTGCGTGTTATTGAATCCACATACAACTGGGGGGTTACTGTATATTCTCAAACAACATGCTGGATCCACGCATTGTTGCATCTCTGCATGTCCAAACTATTTTGACACTTTATTTAATAAACTTAGCCAGCTCTGTCAAACTAAGCGTCCTCCCAGAAATCAAGCTGATTTTTGTTTAACCAAAAGCCTGTCAGTATTATAGATATCATTGGATATTTTGACACATGGTTTGTATGTGACGGATTAGTGTGTTGGGTTAGTATTTATATCATCTAGCACATGGCAAACCTTGTAGTTATATATGTAGTCCTTTATGTACAATGATCTGTATCAAATGCTGTGCTGGACATCGTTGTACTCTGGACCATTCTGTGTCAGAGGTTTGGAAGAAAGTTACAGTAAAATATATTCAGTTTATAGTGTGCCATTGTGTCCTTGGAGTGAGAATCTTTCCTAACTGACATTAAAGCATATTTACCCCTTGCTAGACTTGGACTTGAGTTAGAATCCCATTTACAGACGTTGTTTATTTTGCAGGTGTAGTAAATGACAACTTTGTAGCCGGCTGTGATCAGTAGCACTTTGGTTACATATTTATAGTCCATGTACCATGTAAGCAGACTGTAGAAGACGATACTGTGGCGTATATATTTTGTTATTCGCTATCCATTTTACTGACATTCTACACACACGCACCATTATACTGACCGTTGCCACAGATTTTTGGTAAAATCACTAAAGCTGATTTTACAATGCTAAATGTCTAATACATAAGATATACAGGAGAACATCTAGAGGCAGTGCAGGACAGCGAACACTATACCTTATGTCTAGGCTTTTTGAGTTTTGCTTTGATGTGTCAATCAAAATCTGAGACAATACAAAGTGATAAATACAAAGCGTTTAAGGTGGCTTACTTACACTTGAACTGCCTTCTGAAGATTACCACTCTCAAATTGGGACTCGAAGGACAAAGTAGACGGATCTTGGCTGTTGGCACAGGACATGACATTTTTTGTTGGCTCTCTGCTACCACCAACACGAGAACGGGTGAAATATGAGATCTTTGCTGCTTAATAGAAAAAACAAAAACCAAACGTTGGTCTCAGTGTCATTTCTAAAGTAATAGGTAAATATTTAAAAAAAATAGGAACACTCTACATAGTCAAAGAAGAAGGCTACTGTGTTATAAATAATGAGTTCAAACAAAGCAGCTTGAAAAACAAAAACGTTCTCCCTGTGTGACACTTACATGACTCTATACAGTAGACAATATTTCCTTTTTCATCTCCAACTGGCATGGGGGTGCGCTCATGGCCTGTCTGTTGGTAGAATGGCTCTGGTTCAGGAGGATCCCATTCTATTACAACACACAGGCAGACAATTAGGGAACGTAATTCATTTGAACTTGTTCAGTACAGCAAAATCAAGTTGCAAAAGAAGACTTTAAATGTACCAGCGACAAAAAGATACCTATGTGATGAATCTTGTCACAGATGACTGCACATTCAACAGGCCAGCGAACACCCTGGAAGGGACTGGAGGTAGAGGGGATAGTAAAGAGGTCTTGTGGTTCCCTGAGGCGAGGAACAGGCCGTCCATCTTCAAAATCAATCAGAAGCTGCCTGGTCCTGAGATATTTCGCCACATTGAACAAGACTAGAAAGATGCAAAATACAAAAAGAACTATCAAGTTTAAAAATGGCCTCTTTTTTTTTACCTGTACCCCACAACACACAGTTTACACTGGAACACAGACTTTGGCGGCAAGAGTAGAAATAGGAGAAGAAAAGTGACTAGTGAATTAACTGTGTAATGGAGAAGCGGTTGACATTCACTCAACTGGTTCATCTTTTAAACAGTGACCTGTTGTAAGTATGTGAATTTTTTATAAAGGCCGTAAATTCCAACTGGGAATTTGTTAGGCACGTTGAATGTGGTGTAGGCTTCACCTAACAGTTAAATTACAGCAGCTGTTAACAACGAAGTTCCATGTATAATTAAGCAGAAGATTTTAAACTGTGAGAAATAGGGAGACAGAGATGTTTGGAAATAATCTTGATAGGTCTAGGATTAAAAATGAACTGATTTTAAACAACAGTTAACATATTCAACAAAGTCTTATCTAGAAAGGTTAAACAACTGACCTGCATAACAATGGACATAAAAAGGTACTTGTAATGGTAAGTATACATCTGTCACACGTGAACACACCACATCAGCACACAGTGTGAACAAAATTGTTCTCTGAATTTAACCCATTCACCAGAGTTTCAGCGATGCAGCACCTGGGGAGCAGTGTGTGGGGACTATACCTTACTCAAGGGTGCCTCAGTGGTACCACTGGCAGTCCTGAAATACAAACCCATACCCTTCTGATTGCAGGGTGCCACTGGCAATCCTGGGATTCAGACCTACAATCTTCTGATCACAGGGGCAACTCCCTAACCACCAGGCCATCAGCTGCCCCCCATTTTTCTTTTAACGATATGCTATACCTACTAAAATAATTGCTTGTAACCTGAGTAGACAAATTAGTTATCTGAAATGTGTTCACGTTCACTGGAGATAAAGAAGAGCAACAAAACTTACATCGTCCCTGATGCGGTTCTGTATCCTCCTTCAAGTCTTTAATGTCGGCAGGTGAATGGGTGGTATCTTTAGCCAATGAGCCATGGGTACCTCTCCATGTCCTAGTAGATGAGACTTGTGTCTGAAGAGATGATGGACTCTGGCCTAGAAAGCAAAATAAATATTCAAGCAGGTACTCTGAATACAAAACACAAACTGCAAACTGCTAAAGGTTAACACTGCACTGAACATATCATTTTCAGCAGAGACTAGAAACATTCTTCCATTCAATACAAAAGGCATTCATGTACATCAGCATAAGGGTACACTACTTACAGCCACAAAGAGCATGCTTCACACGGGCACTATATCATACTTCTACGCACTGAAACAAGAATTCTGAGGCTTGTTACAAAAGGAACAAACACTTACCAGTAAAAAGTCCATAATGCCTCAAGTGTTGCAGAATGAATCTCTCATATGGATCATTCAGGGTCTTTTAATAACAGCAAGAAATCAGAAATTCAACTTTAAGCCATATAATAAGACAGTTAAGTGAATAACTCTGAGCAGCATTGTCTGCCACAAGAATTAAACTTTCATGTAAGGGGAACATTCAGTAAAGTGGCACGAACACAGCACAGTGTGAACATCCAGAAATTGTTTCTCTGCATTTAACCCATTCACCAAGTGAAGCCATGAACAAAGCGCCCAGCGAGCATTGTGGGGGGTGATGCCTTACGCATGGGTACCTCAGTGGTGCCACTAGAAGTCATGGGATTCGAATCCATACCCATCTTATTGCAGGGGGCAACTTCCTAACCACTAGGTCACCATCTGGCCCATTAAAGGCAATCTCCACTTTTATTGCGATAGCAGGCAAAAAGAGTTAAGTATACAGCTTGTGTTAAAACATACATTTAGACTTAATTGCACCTATAAAGACAGTTTGACATCCACTATTACAATGCATCCGGATATATAGCTTTCCACTGAAATCATTTACAGATAAAGGTTTTCGTATTTTAAAATGATAAACGGAACGTGGACCAAAATTTTTACTTGCCTGCATTTTATTTGGCAGTTTCCAAGGGTAAAACTCACTGGAAATCTGGATGGGTCCGTTCTTCCCACTCGGTGAGGCGCGTAAATGGTCGCCAGCTAGACTTCACTACGTACGTTACAACAGGACGAATGTTTAACCTTAAAACCCTCTAACTTTTCAAGACCTGCCCAATGCATGCTGCTCACCATGAAATACAACAAAAAAGCAATACCACCCTAATTCACGGACAAATTTTCAGCTATTGACTTTAGTAAACTTATGTTAGACTCACAAGCTAACAAAGAGGTTAACTCCGCTTTTATATATATATAAAAAAAACCTTCTCGGAGCTGCTAAGCAACACACGTCATTGCGCCGTCGTTACTATGGAGACCAAGCGTACTTTCCATGGAGCAGATGTAAACAGGAGAGAGGCTGTACTCAGCTTAACTTAACCAAATCAGTACATCACGCAAGGAGTGGCAAAACAGGTAAGTCTGCCTGATCAGACAGTCTACTGGAAGTGATACAAAGCGTACATTTCCAACATTAATTGATACTGATTTCTCTGAAGACTTTATTGATCTGGCGTGTTTGTAATATTACATATTGTAATATTACTACTCTTGCTTTGAGGCCTCTACTTAAATTATTTGAACTGATCACACGATGACTAAACATACAACAAACGCGTTCTGCCTTCTATGGACAAAAGTATTACATCAACAGGGACATTGTATTGAAACATATCGACGTCAATATGGAGTTCCTGCAGGGAGGCCAACACCGGCTCGCTGGCTCCGTTCCAGTTCATCCCGATGGTGCTGAGGTCAGGGCTCTGCATATCCCGGGAAGTTCAACGCCGAACTCATCCAACAATGTCTTTATGGAGCTTGGTTTGTGGACTAGAGCAGTCATGCTGGGTCTAGGGCAGGCTAAACTGTGTCCCCAAAGTTGAAAGCATGGTGTTCACTGGAAGCAAGGGATCGTCGAAGTTCTATAATTAAGGTGTATCCCATATATCTTTAGGTAGTAGGTGCATCTCATAGGTTCAAAAACTGTATTTAAAAACCTTAAGGAGTTAAACAGCAACCTCATCTGATTTTAGACCAGCCAGCCACCAACCATATTTTTCTAAAACCACTAAACAACTTCTAAACTGTACAGATGGAAAAAAAAATTTATTCCGTTTTTACAACATAGAAAACTTCACTGGACCCCATCCCTTGTCAAGTACACGACTACACAAAACACTCCAATGAGAGATGTACAAGTGACACTGCAGTAAAACATAGTTTAAAGTGTTGATGAAAACTGAAGCAACTGGCACATTCACAGATGTGGCTTGGTTCCATGCAGATTCACTGAAGAACATGGTACATTGTTAGAAAGCATTATTTAGAATGGAATGCTTGCAGGCAGCATGGTCATTCAATCTAATAAACCACAAAATAGCTCAAGCTATAGTTCTCTTCCGGAGCCTAAATAACTGATACCCATACATTATTTTCCTTCTTCATATAGCTTCATCACAAACATTGCAGGAGGAAAATGGTGACAGAAAAAAAAAACCTCTTGCACAGTGGTTCTTAAAATGTTTCCCCAAAACAGTGTACTGCTCTTCAACAGTGTACGGTAACGGGGTTGCGTCTCCTAGGCTTCAGTGTCAATGTTTGGAAAATCCCTTAATTGACCCCACAGTCATCAGATTCTCAAGAAGCCTCAAGAATCTCAAAAGTAACATCATAAAACAGGGCACAGTTCATATTTACCATGGGTCCCAAAGTCCAACTGCTGAAATAAAAAAGGCAGTTTTGAAAATGAATACTTTAGATATTTGATTGTAAGTAAACAATATGAAATTTTAAAAATACTATTTACACTTGGGGCCACTTTACAAAAGCAAATAAACATTCAGTTTGATCTAGTTCATCCGATAGGACCAAGATGAAAGCAGACAGATACAGTCCATGACAGTCCACTCCAAATGGAAGCGTTTGAATTGACCATGTGTATGTTATAAACTCTGCATCATCTTCCTCTTCTTTAGGAGCCTCTCCCTCCAGTCATCAGGCAGGGCCTCAAAGTTGGCATTCTTTACTGCCTTTCCTCTGCAAATGTAAGAAATTAATGAGTCAGAACATTAAAAAATAAGAATGGAAAAAAGGTGAAAGATCTTAAATGAACTTACGTGGCGAGTTGTTGCTGTTTCCACTCTTCAATACGCTTGTTGTTCAGTTGGTCTCTGTCTTCATCACTAGAACTTGACTTCTCCTCTTCATCTAACTCTCTTTGAATGCTCTGCCATTTTTTCACCAAAGATGGCATCTTTGTCTTACTCTTTTTCGTCTGAGAAAAGAATGTGTAAAGCATTATTTGTTTTGGCAAGCTTTTCTGTAGCAATTTCCTGACTTTTGTTTGTGCTGTGCTCAAATCAACTCAGTTTCTGATGGCTTCTTTCCCCCCTTCATTATCATAAGTCTGAGACTGCTTTGTGAAATCTTGTAACACACCTGTCCAATGATTAGTTGCAATTCTTTAGTAGCAAAACCAATCACACTGACAGGTCTTCACTACGGCTCTTCTGCCTTTTCCATTTGAGTGTTTGTGAGCCCTGAGAATTTTAGGAAGCTTCTTCAGCTTCACCACAATTATGTCTTGCATCAAGTTTCTCCCAAGCGGTACAATTACACAGGAGCATTCATATCTTGTTCTAGATTTATTTGGGGTATAGTTTACGCACTAGCTTTACTGAAAACAGTCCCAAGAAATTACTATATACTAGAGATGTGGTTTCTTCTTTATGAAAGTTTGTCAATAGAAAAAAAACAAACAAACAAATGCATCACTTGCTGTAAAAGAACAGCAAAGCTGCAATGTTCTCAAGCAGATTAAGGCTGACTAACACTGATTAAGAACATCTACTTTTATGGCATC
This sequence comes from Brachypetersius gabonensis, assembly GCA_037577145.1. Classification (NCBI taxonomy): domain Eukaryota; kingdom Metazoa; phylum Chordata; class Actinopteri; order Characiformes; family Alestidae; genus Brachypetersius; species Brachypetersius gabonensis. The sequence goes on from JBBJLR010000133.1 coordinate 10,502,788, forward strand.
TGCAGGTTGTTTTTTTTTATATACCTGTTAAAATTAACTAGCTGAAGTGGCTGACAGGATCAGATGGATTACTGTGAAGAAATGTCAGATATTGTCCGGAACTTAACATGGGCAGGGAAGCTGATCTCTAGGAAGACGGTTGTTGACCATAGCACAAAAGACTTAAATACAACCAATAAAATGAAGTTTTATTATTAATAGGTTTGCAAATGACTACTACTAAGCATCAGTTACATGCAAATAAACTGAATGTGACAGTGCTTATGTTTTTGGTTATACTTGTGTTCACATTTTTAGCCACATTATGTATGCAAACATACAAAAGGGGTATATGGAAGTCCCATTTAAAAATGTATGTCTTAATATTTGTTTCCATTCACTTTAATCAGAAATGTTTACACTTCAGGCCATTTTACAAGAATTATTCGCCTTCCTCAAAATATCTCAGGAAACAAAACAGGCAAACTCAGAAACCAACCTTATCTTTTTTAAGCTTCTTAGTTTTATCCGCAGGCATTTTCACAGATGTTTGGTCAGTTGGTGGCTGAGGTGCTGGAGGTGGAGGTTGGGACGGTGGGACTGGCACTGGTGGAACTAAATTCTCTGGTGGCAGAGGTTGTACAGCTGCGGCAGGCATTCCCCAATAGGCATTCACAGGAACTGGGAACACAACATTATTATTACTGCTCATCATTCATGTCAACAGATAAAGAAGAAATTATAAAATTGCAAAATATGCAAAATTATGCTTTGTCTGTTGAGGAGCATTCATGTACATCTTCTGTCTCACCTGAACTGGCAGCAGGCTGGGTATAAAGTATGGGACTACTCCCAATAGTGATGGCCTTGTTTGGCTGTGCTGATCCTGGAGCTTTTCGCTTCTGAGCTTTAGCTGTAATTCCCTGGGCCACTGCTGCTTCACTGGCCTGGAAAGACCACATGTTTTACCCAAATGTACACTAGAACACAAGCAAAGCCCCATTTCATTAGAACAACATACGCACCCTAAATTCTTCTGTTCCAGGAGCCGGTGGCTCAGCATCCTCATCTTCCATCTCAACTTCCTCAATCTCTCCATCATCACTGAGGGGTGGAGGAGGGGGTGGGGGAGGCGAATCCGGTGGTGGTGGAGGTGGAGGTGGTTGTTCTACAGGAGGAGGTGGAGCTTCTGGAGGAAGTGGAGGTTGATGAACAGACCAGTAGGCCTGGGTTTCTGCAAATGATGTTCCTGCTGAAACAAACATGTGACCATTAATGTTTACAGTTCATTTAAAATACTGCATACATATATCTAGCATGCACCGGTTTTAATTAAAATACAAAGTTATATACAAGGTGCAAGAGTATGGCTTGTTTTCTTGATATCTTTGCTCTATCTCTTTTAAGAACTAGTTCATTAACAGATACCTACCTACTAAACCACTAGGCACCTCAGAAGGCAGATGACTTCCCTGGACAGTTGTAGCAGGTTGAGGAGGCTTGGCATCCTCTTCTTCTTCCACCACTACTGGAAATTCCCACTGGGAGGCATTGGTCCGATCATTCACATAGAAGTACCGCCTATGATCTCTAGAGGTGGAGAAACAAACACACAACAAGGTCTTACCAACTGGTCTCTAAACTGAATTTAAGAACATGAGACCCATGGAGACTTAAAGGAAGCAGGGGGTCTCTAGTTCCCCATTGGGGGAAGGTTGAGTTGGACTTTGTTTTAAGCCCAGAAGAGTAGCCAGATTGGAAGGGGGACACTGCTGCAGAACCCACCTTATTCTCAAAAACAAACAAAAAATTGTTATGGCAAATCCTGAAAGGTGTATTCAACAACAGTCACAGCAATACTCACACAAAAAACCCACCCAAGATGCCTTTAAGACATCTTCAGCAGCGGGTAAAAGAAACAGTATTTATACGATCATCAAATGGTGCATGGAAAAGAAAACAGTAAACAAAGTAGATTGGTCTGACCTTCAGGCTCCAAGGACAAGGCACCGTCTTCGCTTTAACTGATGCTTGCGTGACACGCTGCTTCCATGTAGTCACTCTGTGTCACTCATTCTCCCATCATTTTGGGCCAGTCCTGTAAAGTTCAAAGCTCTTGCACGCGCAAGCACCTTCCTAAGAGCTAATGAACCCTTCTGTCTGATTTTGGGGGCGAATGGGCTCATCTCTCTGGGGCTCTGTTGCTGACAGGCTGGCTCTTTACAGACGCTCCCTTATAACATAACTTTGTGTCTTTCTCCTCGTTTGGTGATATTCCCAATACTACATGAACCAGTCAGGAATTTGTCATGTAGCAGAGACAATGTAGTCAATCGTCACATGAGTGGGATGGGAGTAAAAGTTTTTTAAGGAGGGGGTGGCGTGATAAAGATGTGAAAGGTAAGGAGCGCGTACCTGTCCCAGTGGCAGGACCAGCCCTTGGGAGTGGCGTTAAGTTCGTAATGTTTTATGTGCTCAGCGGCTTCCTGCAACCTGCGACGAAGATAATTTCCACTCAGAGCACCCTCTCGCCAATCTGCGATCCGCGTCTAAAGGAAAAATAAAACAAAGAAAAAAAAGACAATTGAAAAGTCCATGTTATATGCAGTCCCAACAATTCTATAAGCCTGTAAAAACATCCTGAGCATCATATGTACAAAAACAATAATGGCAATATCAACTCCTTGAAATCAAGGTTACAAAATATAAACCGCACAGAGCTGAAGAGCACTTGCTTAGTGATGGCCGATCCACGTTTTTCCAGTCCCAAACCCGAAACCCGACTCTCGACATAATGCATCTTTTTACTTCAACATTAAGCTTTATTTTTGTTTAAATTGTGCTGTTTGTTAGTAAGGTTACATCACAGAATAAATAAACTACTACGCACTATTAGAAGAGCAAAAAACACAACCACACTGAATTTAAAGGCATTCCAAAGGAATTTAACCACTTCACAAAAAAGTAGCAGCAACAGCTGTAAAATGAGTAATCATCAAAAACACAATATTGGCTGAATCATCTAAACAGATTAAGAATTGTCAATTTTAGCAACAACAGCTGTGCAAAAAATAAAGTGCAAAACAAATACATTTTAAATTCGGAGGCTGAGTGTAATCAAACCACTTCCGTATTTAAGGTGAATCGGCAGAGTTACGAGATGCCCAACTTTAGCCTCGTCGCGTTGTGAGAGATCTTGAGGAAGAGCCAAGAGTCTTCACTGATATTCCTTTTGCTTTTGTGTTGTGTGCTGCAAGTTTGATGTGTTTTTGGAAAACATCAACAAGCGTCTGCTGCCTGGTGTCTTCTTCCCTGTTTGCTAACATAAACTCCTGGTACTCTGTTGTGAAATCTCTGCAGGTGCTTGATGAAATTTGTTGTATTGAACAACGCAACCGTACTTCGAGCCCTCGGCACACTGGCTTTACACACATTGCAAGTAGCAGTTCGGCATTTCCAAACTAAAGTATCTCCAAACGAAAAATACATAGATTGAGTCTGTCCGACCGATATTCTATGACTGATTTATGGCTATATCGGACCTGATACTGATATATCGGACCAGGCCCATCTCTACACTTGCTACAAAAAAAAAAAAAAACCTAAAACAATACTAAGACTTACTCTTACCTCAGTTTGTAGCAAAAGCAGCTGAAAGTTAGAGATGACCTTTTTGTTGATTCCCAAGAACTCCATTTTGCTGGTTAACGTATTTGCAAGCTCTCCTATCTGAAACTGAACAGAACATAATGTGATTAATATAAATGTACTATATTAACCTGTATTATAATTTAGAAATCTATAACATTTTATGCATTACTTTGAGGTCAGTTGTCTCCTCCTCTGGGACCTTGGGTAGAGGCTTGTCCTTCTCAGCTTTTTCTTTGTCCTCTAGCTTCTCAGCGGCATTTAACAGCGCTTAGAAATAAATTAAAAAACAAGTTTTAAAATTTATGTAGATGCACTATCTGCCCTGATATGTAGCCTGGCTTCAAACACATTCTGTAGCCATGCAAAATGACTGTTTACACTGTAAACTGTAGCCATACTTGCTAAACTGGTAAAGCTAGACTGGAGCCTTCCATGCATGGAACCACTCCTCTTGTGAAACATGGCCAAGAACTTAAAACATTTTTAACAGATATTCTGGAAAAAAAAAATAATAATAAAAAAAGACCTACTGGTATAAACTACAGTTACAGCACAACAGCTGCTCTTGATTGCCCCGCCCATAAACCTTCCACTACAGTATCAACAGATAATGATGGCAAAGAGGCACAATTGGAAAACGCAAGTAATAGCCTAGTGGTTAAAGCATTCGTCCTGTGATCAGAAAGTCCAGGTTCGATTCCCAAGATTGCTAGGCACCTCTGAGGTACCCTGAGCAAGGTAGCGTGCCCACACTGCTCCCCGGGCGCCGTGTTCATGGCTGCCCCCTGCTTCACTTGGTGAATGGGTTAAATGCAGAGGAAGATTTTCGTGCTGTTCACAGTGTGTGCAGTGGTGTGTTCACGTATGACAGAATGATCACTTTCACTTTATGAAATCCTCAAACAAATATTAGGTTGTGGACATAATAGAAGTTGCACTTCTATTTAAACTGGTGATGAGTGGTACAGAAACAGAAAATGTACATGACACTCACACCACTATCATCCACATGTATGTGAATATCCTTTTGTATGTATATGTATTTAAATGTCTTTGGTATGAAAAATTTGTTTCTACGTGCTTCAGTAACATGACCTTGAGAGTTGTGAAAGGCGATTACAAATAAAATATATTATTAAAATGTGACACTGCATCATGTAGAATGGGCATTCTGTTGTAAAATTGAACACAAAAGTTACCCATTCCTCCTGCACCCAGCTCAACTGACTTTGGTAGATTATCAACAAACTTACAGCTAATTTAATACTTCAACCTCATTCACATTTGCCTCAAAACTTACTTGTCATATAGTGAACTTAGTTTTGTTTATCAATCCAAATTGTAAAACTGTATTGTTACACCCCTTCTTACCTGTATCCGATTGTTCTGGCGTGTCCCATCCTGCTTTATCAGAGCCTCTGCTGTTTGAGTCAGGGCTCTGGGCACGAAGGAAAGCCGTTTTCCACTTAGTCTTCTTCAGGGCGAGTCCCCGAGAGCCATCCTGACTTGCTTCAGAACAGGGGCTTGATCCACCAGCACTGACATCACCCTCTTCCAAGGCGCGAAGCTCAGCCTGCAACGACAAGAGATTAAATGTTGCTTTGCCTCACCATATTAATCTTGACTAGTCAATTTATAATAATTATAGTTTGTTGAACTAACAAAAATTATGCACATTTAATGCTAGACAAATTACAACACACATGAGTCTGGCACCTTTTTCCTCTCTAATGCAAGCTCCAGCTCCATGGTATCCTCTTCTGTCTCCTCCTCTCCAGCAGAGTTTTCTATGGATTGATTCCTACTGGGCTGGTTACAGTGAGAGGGGCTTTCTACATCACAAACAGCAGGGGAACCTGAAGACTGAGGAGCCTCCGGCTCAATCTCCTGAGCATTCTCGGTTTTGTCCTCCAGAACCTTCTTCCTCCATTTCTCTTCTGCCTCTTTTACTTCAGCTGGTATGAGGGGTGCGAGGAGAGAGGCAGCCACCCCTTTCCTCTCCTCCTCATCACTTGTTAAAGCCACCACACTCTCAATCACTTCCTGCATAACGGCACAGAACTGGGAATTATTCATAAATAAATGACTAAACAATAAAAAAAAAAATACAATGGCGATAAAAATATACATTTGGAACCAAAGTAAAGTTTAAAACATGCCTTCTTTTTTGGTTCCCTCTTTAATGCAGTGGCAGACAGAGAATGCTGTTCAGGATATTCCTCTGTATGTTGTGCCACCCCACTGCCATTGACAGACGAGCTGCAGAATATAAATGTTCAGCTTAAGCAAAGACAGAGTCTGGGAAGTTTTTCTTCAGGGCAAATCTTATAAAAATCAAACAGGATCAGGTTTTCAATAATCAGTACATTAGCTATTTGAGAACATTTCTAAGCCAGGTAAAGAATTGTCAAAGTAAAATCACTATACATTTTATAGACTGAGTTCCGGAAATATCTTAGTACTTTATAAAAAATAAGAGGAAAGTGCTTGAAGCTGACAAACTCACCTGTCTGTGTATTGCTGAAGACTCTGCATCTGGTCTGCGAGGTAGTGGGGGAGCTCCCAGGCGACCTCATTAGTCTGGGTGTTCCAATAGTAGTAGCAGCCTGTATTCTCGTCCCACACCTCCTGCCAGTCACCCATCTCAAGCCCAGCTAGAACAAAAAAGTAGCAGGTTATTCTGGAACTACTATTCGTCCCTTCCTAAATAATTATTTGGACAGAATTAGGTTTTCAAGGGAAAGGAGGAGTAAACAAACTACCAAAGGATGTCTAATGCAGAGTGATTCATACAGAATAAGAAATCTCAGTAGAGATTCTATGTTTTTGAGAGATAATCCTCAGACTGGGGCATGGGACCTTTTTTGAAGTGTGAATCATGGCACTACTTCTGCCATGCTGTACCAGAGCTTGCTAGAAATATTAACATCCAAGCAGCAGGGGGTTTTATAAGCGTAGCGGCAGCTTATAAATTGCACTGACCCACGTGTCTACAAAAATCTCTGACAAAACATATATGCATTTAAATAAATCATAGTAATATTTTAAAGTGCCAACAATATCGTTACTGTGCATGTTCATTATACAAAATTACTGGCACATGTATACATAATAAAGATCAACTGTGAAAACTGATCTCTATATAAATGGGATTTTTACAATTTTATTCCATAAATACCTTGTACTGCCTAAAAGAGCACCACTCATAGTATTGCAGTACATAACCCACTTTAATAAAAACCTTTAACCAGAAAGTAAACACTGACTAATAACAGAACCCTTAACCTGCATACCTCCTGCCAGAGAGTACTGTGTATTATACTGAAATTCTTGTGTAGATCCATTCTGAACGTGGGTCTGTTCCGTCTTGGGTTCCGGACGTGGAGGTGTAGGCGGAGGAACACTGGGCTCAGACTCATCAGTCTGGGCTGGTTGTGTGGTGATAGCATCAATTTCCTGTATTGCACAATAGGTTGATAATTTAAAAAAAGAAAAGTTTGCATAATATTTTGAGAAAGATTCTATTAAAATTTCCACGGATCGGCCCAAATGCTGATAAAACACTAACACAATACACAAGCCACAGGTCAACACTGAAAAACTAAAAAAAAAAACTAAACAACAAAACTAAGCATACTCACAGCCATAAAACTGGCTAGAGTGCTGTCAATGTCTGCAGAGCGGTTGTGCTTTGACTTAGAGGTGGAACTGGTTTCTGAAGCATCTTCTTCCTCACTGTCCTCATAGGCACCCAGCAGGGATAAACCCTCTGCAAAACAATGACCTTGACTTCATTATGACACAAACTATTAAATTATGAGAAGTTAGTTCAGTCCGGTCATTTTAAAGTGAAAGCACTTCCTTGAAAGTAATGGGCCTGGAGGGAAACCCTGAAAAACTTTTGTCCACATGGTGTATCTGTAAGCTGTTTCACTCACGTGTTGCCTTCACAGCTGGTGTCCTCATTTCGATGTTTACTTCTCGGTGGCCGTCAGTGTTACCCTCCTGTTCCTCTACAAAACAGACAATTGTGACGAAATAAACAAAAAGGCAAAGAATTTTACCAATTATTATCTAGTATTAGAACATTCAGATCGATTTAAAGCGGTCAATATGCCGTCAGTATGTACTACATGAACAGATAAAACCGTAAAGTGGGTAGCCCTTGTCTCAGTAGTGGTGTGCTTTGTCTGGTCCGTGCCAAAACAAAAAACAGTTTTTGACGGGCAGAAAATATTAATGTTAAGGTTTATCTCTCTAATAATATCTACAAAAGTCACTCGGCAAAGTAAGGTAACAGTACGTCAACAGCCCCATGTCCCTGTAAAAGGACAGTTATGAAAGCCTCCCTATAAATACGTCTCAGTACTACTACCAAACAAAACCGGTCATATTAGCCAGCGTCACGGCCATTTAGCTTAACAGAGCCATTTACATTAATTTAGCTTTGTTCTGTGTGTATTTCCGAGCTTATTAGTTAGTACTGAATAAGACAATGACTTTAGAGAGAGGGGCTTTCTGTTTTATTGTCCTGTTTGGCCGTTTACAGCTGACACTGTTAGGTGTGAATCTGGCCTGGGCAAGGCCGAGGTTTCAGTAGATTTTCGAGGCCTCTCAAGCAGAAATGTGAACGAACGGAACATAAATGTGCATTTTTCTTTACCTTCCGAGCCAGAACCCAGTTCTTCTCGTCCTGCTCCTGTTCCACTGCGAGGTCCTGGCGGAGAGAGCTGAAGGATGGTTCTGCGGCCCGTCCCTGTACGGGTTTTCTTTCCCATCCCTCTGTGACCAGAGCGGGGTAATGGAGCCGCGAAGCACAAAATGAACCTCGGCCTGCTCAGAGGAGGCAAAGACCAGGGCTGTGAAACACACTTCAGAATAAAAGTCTGGGGATTTTTGTTTTGTTTTGTTTTGTTTTCCTGCTTTTTGGGAAGATTTTATTCCAAAATGTTTGAATATAGTCAAATAAGAAGTAAAATAGCATCAAAAGACCAATGACCAAATGCATACTTTAAATTACAGCTATTTCTTTCTTTCGTTCTTTCTATCATTACTTGTGTATTTATATATATATTTATTTAGCTTTTGTTTAGCGTTTTTTTCTGCTTATTTGGGAAGGTTTTATGCCAGAATTTACGAATGTTGAATGTAGATCAAATAAATTAAAAAAAAAAATAGAGTCAAAAGATCTTATTCAGTTAAAAATCAATGTACAGAGTCAAAAATATACTTGAGCATTTGTAAAAAAAAATAAAATAAAAAATTAAGCATATAAACGTAAACGTACCAGTAATAAGTCCTTCATAATAAAAGGTCTAACAATTTTATTAGTAGTTTTTTTTTAAAATTTATTTATTGGCTTTGTTTGGTCGCTTTTTTGCTTTTATTAGGGATGTTTTGTGTCGAAATGTACTAATATACAACTTTTGTATTTAGCAAACAAAAGGAAAAGTAGCAGCCAAAGGCCAGTACTCAAAACATTCTTGCACGAAGGTGAAAGGAACTCTGTTACATTGTTTCTGGGAGTGCAGAAATATGAGACTGCGAGGGTGTGAAGACTACAGTGGGGAGAAACATCTCTAAACCTATTCCAAAAGATACAACAAGCACTGATGGACCTCAGTTTGTTGAATGCAAAAAGAACAGTAGCAGTCCTGCGCAAGAAAACATATGGACTAACAGATATTTAATGGACAAAATAAATGCTGTCAAGTCTTCGTCTGGAAAAAAAGACTTATGTTATGAAGGCTGAACAAGAAACATTCAAATGCATTTGGGGACCATTGATGGACTTGATTGAAAGCATAGATCATGATCACAGAGACTGATGTATAAGTGAAACACAGGGAAGAATGTTCTTTTTTGTTGATATTTTTATTGTTATTATCATTTTTGTCTACCATTTTGTAACGTTTAAACCTTAATAAAGACATTGTTTAAACAAAAGACCAATGTTAGGCTTTCAGACTAAGCTGTATACTGCCATCAAAGGTTTTGCCCATGGGTGGGAGGACATGGGAAGCTGCGTGAGGACGTCTGAGGCTGTGTTGGATCCGTTTTTTTTTCACACTGTATTATTGAATTATTTATTTTAATGTTTATTTTTTATTTTAAACATATCAATGACTGATTTTTTTAAGTGCAGACATGTTTTTAATTCTTCTTTCATTGTATGTGTGTGAGCAGAGGTGTAATAAATACACTGAAACCATAAAAGCATAGCTGATGTGGAGACATTTTATTCTGTTAAAAATGAATGTACAGTCAAAAAAACTAGGCATATGTAAAAAACGAATATATACCAGTTCACAATAAATGCTTTACCACTAGTTTGGTAGTAATTCTCCCTGTACAAAGATGCATTAGCACAGATGTGGGCAGAATGCTGGATGCTGTTTGGATGTTTACATGAAGAAAAAAACCCCAATAAATTCAAATACCCAGTTAATCTTCAGATGGAAAAGAAAAGATTTGTAAAGGGTACCTTCAAAGGTCAAAACTGAAAATGTTATAACTCAAAAACACTCATTACAAACATTCCAAAAAATACCCTGTGTGTGTGTGTGTGTGTGTGTGTGTGTGTGTGTGTGTGTGTGTGTGTGTGTGTGTGTGTGTGTGTGTGT
>JBBJLR010000133.1:10513140-10575148 GCA_037577145.1 Brachypetersius gabonensis
GTGTGTGTGTGTGTGTGTGTGTGTGTGTGTGTGTGTGTGTGTGTGTGTGTGTGTGTGTGTGTGTGTGTGTGTTGGAGTGAATGTGTGTTTGTGTCAGAGAGAGAGACCTCACAAACATAATGACACACAAACACACAGTGTGTGTTGGAGTGAATGAGTGAGAGAGAGAGAGACTTCACAACGTTTGTATAAGATCTGAAACATCGCGTATGAAACAAAATTAATCACAAAGGTAGATGCAAGCAATATTACTCTAGGAACACTGTCTGGGAACTTCACATGTTCGTATGAGTGTATTTTCATACAGCATTCGATGATGCCAGTGAGTGTTTAATGTTTAACTCTGCAGAAAACAGTCTGCAGCGAGAGTCTGGTGCAGATTAATGATAAAAATCTATTAAAGGTCTTACATGGAGACCCAAATCTGTCACATGAAACATGCATTATTGAGGAGGTGAGGTACATTGTTGGAATTTAACAATCCATCAAGGCGATACATTATCTTGTTCAAGAGAATCTCAGGAAAAATATAGCTTCAGCTTTGGCAGACATTAAGGCAATGTAAAGTCTTTACTGACTACTATGTTGCCATTGTCCTAAAACATTTTTTTATTTTTTCCCCCCAGATTATTTTTTTCCCCCATTATTATTACAGTATACTATTATTGCATTAGTTGATAGAGCAGAGAAATATGATAATACTTGATTTACTGATATAAATACATAATAAATCTCATTAGTAGTTAAATAGCACTGATTAATTATATGTTTCGGTACATAGCACAATTATTCCTATATAACTAAATGTAGTGCAGCATGGTGTGAGGAATGTGGAAAAAATCATTTTAAATCATTAAACTTTTATTTTAATGTGGCACTACTGATATTTACACATTGTGATACTGTGAACAGTGAAAACACTGGGAGGTCTGCTGTATAATACTAAATGGTTAACATATTTGACTGTGAATGTTCAGTTTGTTCTCATTACCATTTTGTGAGGTACAGCATGACTAACGGAATGGCAAACAGTCTACTTGTACTATTCATATTATTCGCTCTCTAGGAGTTGTCCTCTCACCTCTGTGGAGACCTCACCTGGCTTTACCTCAGTTTCATGATCTTCATCTTCAGTACTATCAGCCCAGCGACCCACCCGTCTCACCCCCTCCCCAACAGAAGGTGCATTAACGCAAGGGTTATGGTCATAGATGACCAACTTCAACCCTTTTAAGTGAGTAAGCGTAGGAAAATGCCGTATGCGATTCCTGTCTACATCAATCACTTCCAAATAATGCATCTCTAGAAGCACTTGTGGAAATTCATTCAGCAAGTTCCCTGCTAGCCAGATGCTTCTCAACTCACTTAACCTCACCAGCTCGCCAGGCAAGCTACGAAACTGATTACAGCCCAGATGAAGAGTCTTGAGGTTGGGAAGCTTACATACAACACATGGGAAGTTCATGAAGCAGTTGGTTTCCAGCCATAGTGTTTTCAGTTCAGTCAGCTTAGCGAGCTCCTTAGGCAGTCTGTAAAGTCGATTATTCCCGAGGTAGAGGATGTTGAGCTGCCGAAGGCTGCAAACAACCGAAGGCAGTTCCTCAAAGCAGTTAAAGTCCAGAGCCAGAAGCTGAAGCTTTTGCAGGCTGTGGAGCTCAGGTGGCAAACCGCTCAGGTGGTTATCACTCAGATAAAGTTTAACAAGTTCACTGAAGGCACATGCTCTAATGGGAAAGCGGCGCAGCTGATGACAGCTGAGATCCAGAGTACAGTCTAGGGGCATCTCCGTCAGGTCCCCCACCAAGTATCGCTGACATCGGTCTGAAGGAATGAAGGCCACAGCTCCACGAACAACATTTCCCATCATACAAACTACATTCATGAGAGGAGCAAATGGAGAAGTAGGAGGGCTCATTAATAGATATTTGAAATAAAGCATCGTTTATCATCCTTAGTTTAAGTCCTTACAATAAACCTTAATGGAGCAGTGTAACTAAACTTATAAACATTGCTACTTACTGAACAGCTGAAGAGAAACCCTAATGAAGGTCCACTCAGGTCATCCTTTTTCCTGTAGGAATGAGGTTTTGCACTGCTGCACTCTGCTGAAACCTCTGCCTTGCCGAGAGTGCCAAAGATGATATCCAGCTTGCCCTCCCTCATTCATGTTGTATGACTTCCCAGGCTATGGAAGGCGGAGCTGGCCAGTGGCAGTGATAAGCAGCAAGTGTCTTGTGATTAAGGAATGTGGGTTTGGGGGGTCTGAGCCTGTCCTATATGTGCATTTATCTGGCCTCTGACCCACAAGCCAACACAAGCTGTTTAAGTGGAGCAGCTCAGTCACACACAGTTATCAGTCTGTCCAAATGAGAGAACAGCCGATAGAGTTTCTGGTTCACCTCAAAACCTCAGAGCACTTCTGATCGGTTAGACTGGGAGAACACACCAACACATTACGACCAAATAATGAAAGATAATAAAATAAATACTTTAACCACTTTGTTGAGGCCAAATGTTACTTTTAGTTCTTTCCACAGACATTTTCTCAGTAATTGTCTGTGTGCAATTATCTTCCTTATAAATAAGGTTTTTCAGATGCATTAACCGCAGTCTGTTTTTAATCACTGATAGAATGAAGTGACTAATATTGCTAGTGGAGTAGAGACATATAAGGAGAGTATTCAAAGTCAGTATTCAAACATGCAAACCAAATTAATTTATCTCTTTGATATGAGCTTTTTGATAACCTGGGTCTAAAATATGACCTGGTGGGAGTTAAAGTATAGAGTTGCCCTTGGACCGAAGGAAAGGTAGCATTATCAAACTTGTTCTCATCTCATCATGTAGCTGGCAGCCATTTGGGCATCTGGCAGTCATCTGACAAAGTGAGGAGCTTCTGACAAGAGTTTCAGACTATGCTGCTTGGCATCAAGTCCATACACACTGAAAGAAGAATGCATTGGCCTTTACACAGTTGACTGTAGTGAAATGTCAACTCAGATGAAATGTCAACTCAGCAAATTTTGGACATATTTGAATGAAAAGTTCATTTTATGTTAATTTTCTTAACTGTTCACTTCCCTGTCCAGACTGGAAATTAAGCTGCAGAAAATAACAGTTTTGAATGAACTGTTATATCAGTGTCTTTTTAACATGTTTGCATATCTGTATATTGAGCCCAGAGCAATCACACTGAAATTATAAAAAGACAATACAGGGCAGCCAATCTAAATCCAATCTGTGGCTTGTGGAGGCATGGACTCCACAAGATCTCTGGAGGTGTGCTGTGGTATCTGGCACCAAGACGTTAGCAGTAGAAACTTTTAAGTTCTGCACATTGTGAGATGGGGCCTCCATGGATTGAACTAGATCATTCCACAGATACTTGATTGTACTGAGATGTGAGAAATGTAGAATTTCTCAAATCATTTCTGAACTATTTTGCAGGGTGGCAGAGTGTATTATCCTGCTGAAAAAGGCTGTTGTCATTAGAGAACAGGACTGTACTTGTTCTGAAAAGTGTGTCGCATGTCAAAGTAACATCCATATGAATGCCAGGACCTGAGGGTTTACAGTACATCCTTGCGTAGAACACTCAGGGCCGTTATTAGGCGTACGCGTAGGGCCCTGACCTTGAGGGTGGCCCCTGCTCAGAATCCCATCAGCGCCACCCGCTCCCCCCAAGCTGCCAGGAGCTGCCCTGTGACACTGCCTGTTTTGAGGATGATCTGATCCAGTTGTGTAGTCACCATTTACGGCATTTTACATTTACAACATTTTAGCAGACACTTTTATCCAAGGTGACTTCCATTCCCTAGCTACAGGGGACAGTCTCCCTGGGGCAAGGGCCTTGGATTAAGGGTTAAGGTAGGATTTGAACTCGTGACCTTATGGTCCAGAGGCAAGTATCCTACCTACTAGGGAGCCACCACCCCATCACAATTTGCCCCCCTGTCAAAGTTCCTCAGATCCTTTTTTGCCCTTTTTTTCTGCTTATAACACCTCAACTTCAAGAATAGACTGACATGCAATCTAATATATCCAACCCCTTTACAGGTGCCAGGAGTTAAATAGCATTACTCACTTCACCTGCCAATGATTTTAATGATCATTGTATTTGAGTCTTAAAGGTACAGCAATCAATCATCCTATTTAAATATAAGGGGTAAAAGACGGAAAAGTATGGAAAAGACGAATCATGGCTGTTTTTCTTACATAAACCTAGTCATGAGTGCATCATAACTGGATGCATAATCATAAGCATATTAAGCATTTATACAAATGAGATACTTTTAAGCCATTTTAGCAAACCACACACTATAATGAAGATGGGAATCATTACAGAACAGCAAGACATGTTTCGGTACAATAATATCTCTTGGCATACACAGATAAAAGCTGGACAGTTCAAAATGGTCCAATGTTGGTTTATTTTTCTAAATTGGTCTGGTCTGTTAGGCCCTCTGGCTCAGAGAGCTAGTCTAGAGAACCAAGTGTCAAAGTGGATGAAACTGAATGCTTCCATAGATTTGAAGACACTCTGATGTTCATGATCCCTTGAGAGAAAAAGCTATTGCAGGCCCATGACGATGTGAAACATTGTGAGTTGCTCATAAACCTACTCATGAGTGCGTCATAACTGGACCCTGAGAAAGGTAATACAAATAAATGTAGGATATAAGGTCTTTTAAGAAAAACAAATGAACTTGAACTGATCTAAGCATATTAAGCATTTATGCTAATTTGATTATTTTAATCAATGTTAGCAAACAACACACAGTAATGATGTTTATGTAAAACACATGTTTCTGTAAAATAATCACTTAGTTTACAAAGACAATACTTCAATAAAAGCTGGGCAATACTAAATGGTCTCATTGTTGGTCTATTTTTCTATGTCCGTCTGATAAGACAGGCCCTCTGGATCAGAGAACTAGTCTAGAGAAGAAAATGTCAGAGAGGATGAAACAGTATGCTTTCATGTAGTAGAGGACACACTAATGTCCACAAGCACAGGAATTACATGTGATGCTCTTTCAGGGCCATAATGATATGAAACATTGTTTCTCATGAGTGTGTTATAAGTGATGAGATACAAGGTCCTTTTTTTAAAAAAAAAGGCACTTGCCAAAGCGATAAAAGCACATTAAAGCATTTATACAATAGAGATCTTGGCCCCCAATAAAATACACTAAAAGCTGGACAGTACTCAATGTTGGTCTTATTGTTGGTCTGTTTTTTTGTTGGTCTGGTCAGACAGGGCCTCTGGCTTAAAGAGCTGGTCTAGATATCAAACTGTCAAAGTGGGTGAAACTGTATGTTTCTGTATATTACAGGACATACTGTTGTTCATAATCTCAGAAGTGAAATGTGAAGCTCTTTCAGGCCCATAATGATGCTGAAGAGTGTCTTCTGCTCTGGAGGCCGGTGCAGGGTCAGGGGGTAAAGGCTGCTCACCCAGGATCCTCGGCTGCAGGATACACAGCCATTTTTGGTCTAGGAGAAGAGGCGAAATTAATGCGGTTAGTGCTTCTCTACATTTATCTACCAACACAAAACGCTTCGCTGCGCGGTGCGGCGCCAGGACGACAGGAAAACGGAGTGGTAGCTGTGGGTTATTTTTGAGCTCTAGTGTGGGTTGAGTTTGGACAGACGAATGGATTGGTCTGGCCGGAATCGCAGGGCTGTGTTTTGTCTGGGCTAGCCGCGTTAGCAGCAGCCTGCTACCGGGCTCGGTGCTCCGAGAGGGGCGGGCTGGAGCCAGGCGGGGCGGGGGGAGCGCTGGCCTACACGGCGCTGCCTCCACAACCTACTTTGTTAGCTCTGCTGCTTGCTAAAGGCTAGTGCTCCGTCTAGTAAATAATTCAAAGAAAATGACCTCCCGCAGCCGACTGAAACAAGACCCGTGGTTTAAGCTTGATTATTAGTTAACCTGTGTGTTGTGGACAAATCTGTATTTAGTCCATATCCTTCGTTCAGGTCTTTTTCTTAGCAACTTTAGCTCTCGTAAGCTATCACCGTTTAGCTTTAGCAGTCTAGCGGCTCGGCTCCATAGCCAACAGTCGTTCTCCGTTTAATTTGCTGACGTTAGCTAGCCCCTACCAAACACCGTAACCAGCTAAGGTGCTGAAATTATTTTAAAAATGCTATTTTATCGATTTTGCCAAACTCCAGGGTAATGGAAACGCAAACCACAGCTAAGAGGGTCGACTGCACTAAGTTAACTAAATTCTCAATGGCAATCCGTGTAAGAAGGATGTCATTACCAAGTAGGCACACTCCGTGCTTGTTATTGTTAAAAATATAGTCAGTTCTTACAACTTTAACAGTCTTACCATTCACTGTGAAGCTTCTAATAGATATTAGAGATTTGACAGTGCCAACTGTCAGTCTATTAGAGCAGCAAGTGTGTATGTAAACAACAGAAAGGGGACGAAAAGCTAGGTATCCCTTTTAGCATCCGATGCTCTTTATTTCCCAGTGTCTAAGTGTAAACGTGAGCTGTGTTTTGTGTGATGACCGTTTCTGTATCACTTGGCTGTTTTAATTTCATGCTATGTGCTCATTTTTCATTCAAAAAGTAATAATAGTGGTCTAGTACTAGCTCAGAGCTAGTCTTGATATTGACACATTTATTTAAGCTGTTGTAAGGTGACTTGGTCTTGGACTGATCTATACTGTATGAAGAGATTTTAGACTAAAAAGTAAACACAGGGCTTTATCTGTGCATCTAACATGTTGAGACTGGCATCATACTTCTGTAAAGGCATTATAATTCTGTAACCTTCATAATGTGTCTAATATGAAATCTAACATCAAAAAAACCCTTTTTCTAAACTGTATTTACAGGTGACGAACGGTATGTTCGGTGCTACGAGAAAGAAGTTTGAGGGGGTCGAAAGTGACTACCCAGATGAGAGCATGTACTATGGCCAGCCTTCTATGTTCCCTCATCGAACAGAGAAGGATGTAAGAGCAAATGTTACTTTGACATTAATGTATAAAGCTTTTCAGATGATAAGTGCTCCCAGAATGTCCCACTGATGATATAATGTCTGAAAAGCTGGGGTGCAAAATAAAAATAAAGAAATAAATATTTTGTGCATCTTTTTGCAGATGCTGGCATCTCCCTCACCATCATCGTCAGGTCAATTGTCGCAGCTTGGTGCAAGTTTGTATGGTCCGCAAAGTAAGTGCATGTGTTCGATTTGGCTTGTGGTTTGTGAAATCGCAATTTTCCCAAGGATGTGACACTAGCAGTTATTTTTGTATATGCTGTCATGTTTTCAATAGGTGCACTAGGCTTCTCATTAAGGGGCATGAACAACAACAACAACCCTCAGTTAAACCGAAGTTTAACACAAGGTACTCCGTTACCGAGCCATAGCACCCCAACGACAGGCGTCCCAACAATGTCTCTCCATACCCCACCTTCGCCGAACAGGTAAGCTCTTAGTATCCCTTTCTTTAGGACCATGTTTACAGATGTTTTTATGTGCTTGTTTTCTGACACTGCACTGTTTAAGTGTCTCTTATAATGATGAAAGATCATGCTTTCGGCCTCACAGGGGGATTTTGCCCATGAACTCCAGGAACATGATGAATCACTCGCAGGTGGGCCAGGGCATGAGCATGAGTGGCAGGACCAACAGTATGGGCAGTTCAGGCCTCGGCAGCCCCAACCGCAGCTCTCCCAGCATCATCTGCATGCCAAAGCAGCAGCCAGCACGCCAGCCGTTCACCATCAACAGGTAAAGCTTTAGTTTATGTCAGGTGAGACAGAACTGTTAAAATACAATGCGAGGTGCATTCCAGTGTAAAATTTGCTTTACCGAGCTAAGGTGTGTATTTGTGTCTGTAGTAACTCACAGAATTAATCAATTCACAGCACTCCCATTAAATACCATTAACTGTCACGGCTAATGTATGTGTAGATTTCCTTAAATATTTGAAACTTTTAATTGGCCCTCTTGTGTAGTAATAAACATCTGTCTCCATTTCTTTAGTATGTCGGGATTTGGAATGGGGAGAAGTCAGGGGTTTGGTATGAACTCTTTATCGAACAACATCTTCAATGGGACAGGTAAGCTGATGAGAGAGCAGCTTTGATATCCCAAGGCAACAATCATTTTTGGTTACTTGTTATAAGTCATCATTGTTGTCAATCGGTCAGAAAAAGGTTACAGGTCCCCATTTCATTGTAAAACTATGGATTAAATTTAATTTTACTGATTTGTGGAAAAAACTGTGCTTTACATGGTCTGGGTTACAGATGGGAGTGAAAACGTGACAGGACTGGACCTTTCTGACTTCCCAGCGTTAGCAGACAGAAGTCGGAGGGAAGGAAATGGCAACCCAACACCATTGCATAATCCCCTGGCTGGAAGGGCTCCCTATGGTGAGGGATCATTTTACTCAGCGGTAATAGAAAACTGACGGCCAAGTTGTCCTTAGAGATAAGGCAAGAACATTAATATGCACCGATCAGCCATAAGATTAAAATCACTGCCTGGTGAAGTGAATAACATTGAATATGTTGTTGCTATGGCACCTGTCAAGGATTGGGATGTATTAAGCAGCAAATGAACAGTCAGTTCTTGAAGTTGGTGTATTGCAAGGATGTGTGTAAGGGCGAGTGTAAGGATCTGAGCAACTTTGACTAGATGCTAAATGGCTAGACATCTGGGTTGGAGTTTCTCCAAAACAGCAGGTCTTGTGGGATGCTCCAGTGTGCAGTGGTAAGTGCTTAACAAAATCGGTCCAAGAAAGGACAACGGGTGAATTGACGACAGAGTCAATACGTGCTCCATGTTCATTGATGTGCGTGGGGAGCAAAGACTAACCTGTCCAGTTTCAGTCACACGGAAGAACTGCCGTAGCTCATATCTAAAGAAATTTTATCGACCGAGGAACCATATGAAAATGTGGCCTGGACTGTTGAATCACATTTTCTTTTACATTATGTGGACAGCCAGGGGTGGCGGGGGGAGAGATGGCACCAGGATGCACTATGGGATGAAGGCAAGATGCTCTGAGTGATGTTTCTCTGGAACACCTTGGAACCTGGTGTTCATTTGGATGTTACTTTAAACATGACCAACTTTCTGAACTTTGTTCAAGCCCAAATGCACCCCTTTATTCCAGATGTATTCCCTAAAGTATTATCCTCTTTTAGCAGGATAATACACCCTTCCAAACTGCAAAAATTGATCAAGAATGGTTTGTGGAACACCCTGACTTAAAGGCCTCCTATGTTCCTCAGATCACAGTCCAATCAAGCATCTGTAGCATGTCATTGAAAAACTAGTCTGATTCAAGGAGGTCCCACCTCAAAGTGTACAGGACATAAAGGATCTGCTGCTAGACTCTTGAAGGTCCTCATATTATGGCTGATCGGTGTATTATTGACTTGCATCCAACAGCTGTATTTAACATGAGTTTTCAAATTATTAACAAACATGTTATATAAGTGTGTCTATAAATGCGTTCTTACAGTTGGAATGGTCACAAAGCCATCGACTGAACAGTCTCAAGACTTCTCGATTCACAATGAGGATTTTCCTGCACTGCCGGGCCCTAACTACAAGGACCCAACGTTGAGCACGGACGAAAGCAAATCAGTCAGTGTTACTTAAATCCGATTGTTTGTCAATCTTTATAAAAATGCTAGCAGCGTATGCTTGTTTGGAGACATGATTCAAATTTGTATGTATTTTACGTATTGTTTCAGTTGCTAATTGGTTTGTTGTGTTATTACTTAGAACTTGAACTCATCAGCCAAGAGTAGCTCCAGTGCAGATGGCCCCAAGTTCCCAGGTGATAAGACATCAGCACAGAACAACAACCAGCAGAAGAAGGGGATCCAGGTCTTGCCTGATGGTAAATTTCTCTAGAAATCTATAAAGTGCTTAGACACTAAAAGGAGACCCAATAAACAAAACAGCATATTCTTTGGCAGTTCACACATTTGTCAAGTCTGTGCAGTTGTGTTGCATTTCCATTTCATTCTAAAAGCTGTTTGGATTCGCTGCTCGATTCTGTGTCACATCGAACAAGTGTCCTTTCGCTGTTTGGACAAACTTACCCAGCTTTCAGACAATCACTGTTACCAATGGCAATTATTAAAAAAAAAAAAGTCTGAAAATGAGTTTGTCCAGGGTTCACATTTGATGGATGTCTCATAACAAAAAATCTTGGTAATGTGTGGGGAAGTGTTTACTGAAATTATTCTGGAACATTATTCCCTGTCTGAAAAGGATAAAAATGGACCAGCCGGTTGATGGACAAGGTAAAGAAACGAACAAGCTTGTTGGTTAGGAATTAAAAAATGAAACAGCATTTTGAAGCTAGTTAGACTCGCTGCTGGTCGCTAGTTTAATGCCATTAAAATAGTTTGATTCTGTGATTTCCCCTGATATTTTTCTTGCCAAAATAAATGTTTCTCACTTTTGAAAAAAATTCTTTCGAACACACCGAGCATTGGCACTGCTCAGTCATACAAAAATCTTTCATTACACTGTTCATTAAGTACATTGTTAATACTTATAAACAATAATGAATCTAATCTAATCAGATTCATTTAAACATTGAATATTCAAGAACAAATACATTATTGTAGTGCAATGGTGAGGATGAAGGGAGCAGAGCTGGTGAAGGTGGAGTAGTTAAAATACTTTGGGTCAGCAGTCCAGAGTAACGGGAAGTGTGAAGGAGGGGAATGGGTGGAGAAGGGCAGCAGGAATGATTTATGAATGGCAGGTACCAGCAAGAGTGAAAGGGAAGGTGTACAAGATGGACAGGATCAGGAATGAGTTTAGGGACAGCTTCAGTTGGAAATTTTTGAAAAAATGTCAAAGAGGTGAGATTAGGTTGGTTTGGACATGTGCTGAATAGAGACTGAGTCTGTTCAGAGAAAGATGCTGATGATGGAGCTGCAGGGAAGAGGAGAAAATGAAGGCCTAGTAGGTGGTTTATGGATGTTTTGAGGGGCAGTTGGTGTGAGAGACGAAGATGCAGAGAATAGATGGACATGGAGATGGTTGATCTGCTGTGGCGACCCCTAATCAGGAGAAGCTGGAAGTAGAAGAAGATGATCGTTGATGGATTGAACAATTTAAACAAATAAGTAGGAAAACTGTAGCCTAAAAGTTAAACAGCAGAGTTGATTTCTGAAATGATCATGTTCTGGAACATAGTTCTGATATATCCACACACTTCCCACAGGCAAAGTGACAAACATTCCCTCAGGAATGGTGACAGACCAGTTTGGAATGATTGGGCTCCTGGCATTTATCCGGGCAGCTGAAACAGATCCTGGCATGGTTCACCTGGCATTAGGAAGCGACCTGACTACACTGGGACTCAACCTCAATTCTCCTGAGTATGAGAATTCTCAATTTTTTTGCAGACAACAGGCTTGTTTTTTCTTTCTGTTGGCTCCTTCCCTCTGCTCATGACACGTAGTTCTCTCTAAATTGTTTTTTGCTGGGAGGTCTATGTCTTCTTACTGCTGGCTGACAGCTTTATGCTTGGCTCCTTTCCTACAGGAATCTGTATCCTAAGTTTGCATCTCCTTGGGCTTCTGCACCATGTCGACCACAGGATATTGGTGAGTATCTGTTTTATTTATTTATAAGATTAGATTAGACCTTTGGATCGGCATTGTTTAGTACTTTTGGTAACTAGTTGAACCCCTTTTTTTCCCACCCAGACTTTCATGTTCCTTCTGAGTACTTAACCAACATTCATATAAGGGACAAGGTATGTGGCACTGATGTAAAATTACACCTTATCACTACTGGTAGACATGTTGAGTTTAAATTGGAAATTGAAATCCTCATCGATCACCTTTGCATAATGTCCTCCATGAAATGTTTGGTTCATGTTGGTAGTATACACATTTAAATCAAGAGAATATTAAGGTTTGCCTAGTTACCTTGTTGAACATTCACACTTGAGTAGAGACTAAAACAAGATTTATTTACAGCTGGCTGCAATAAAACTGGCACGTTATGGAGAAGACCTGCTGTTCTACCTCTACTACATGAATGGAGGAGACCTCTTACAGCTTCTAGCTGCTGTGGAACTGTATGCAGCACTTTAACCTCTCATTATACATGGAAATGAAGTTATAATTAAAGCAGAATGTATGCATTATTCCATTTAACATATGCATTATGTTGCACTTGTTTTGCAGCTTTAACCGAGACTGGAGATACCATAAAGAAGAGAGGGTATGGATAACAAGAGCACCAGGCATGGAACCCACTCTGAAGACCAACACCTATGAGAGGGGGACATACTACTTCTTTGATTGTCTTAACTGGAGGAAGGTAGCTAAGGTAAAATTATAGGTTATGCTTCCCTTTATTTTTGTGGTTTATCGCCTGTCTGCACACTTAAGGGTGTCAAAAAGGGTTTTATGGAGCGATGCCAAAGAAGAATCTTCTGTTTGGAGAAAGTCTACAAAATGTAGTTGTAAAATGGTACAGGGATTAGGATTATGCAGCTACCTATTTTCTTGTTTGCAAAGGCCTGTAATAATTATAAAATGTTACTAAGTACCCCTTTTCTTCTCCACTTTTAAGGAGTTTCACCTTGAATATGACAAGCTTGAGGAGCGGCCTCATGTGCCAACCACCTTCAACTACAACCCGGCCCAGCAGGCCTTCTAAAACCGAGTCGCTTAGCGTCTGTGAGCTCCAGGAGCAGACCTCAGGGCCAGCCAGCCGGCTTGCCCATCCACAACCTGGTTTTATTCCTCACCTGTCTGGACAAAGACTGTGGGAGGGGGGTGGGGGGTCTCCACCTTACGAACTGAGGGGGAGGGTCCCTGCCTTACAAATTATGTGCTGCCCAAAACACTCAAACACACTTTCACTGTTTTTAAATGCCCTCTTGCTTTTCTCTCTTTTCATTTTGAGCACGGGTCTGTGTTTTGTTTACGCCTCTGATCAAAAGCCCATTTGGTCTCTGGCAGGAGAACTGACTTGCAGTACAACAAACACACAGCAGTAAAAACAAAAACACAAAAAGGCTACGTTTCGTTTTCCGAAACGTACTGTGCTAGTAAACGGGACACAAAAATAAATCCAATACATGTGAATACAAAAGGGCGGAAGAAAAATGCAATGTTCATTGTTGCACTATTTAGTAATAAAAGAACACAAAAATTGTTTTGTGCATTTTTATGTGGGGGATAAAAAAAAACCTCTTCTCCTGTTTTTGTCCGGAAGGGTACACGTCCTGTTGTTAACATCATGGATTCTCTTCCTTGTCCTTTGTTCTCCTCCAGAACATTCCTTCGATCCGTCATCTTAACCCTCCTATATCCGGTCAGGTTTTCTCTGCCTAACTCCAATAATTACAAAATCAGACTGTTTTAGTGACCATTGTGGAAACAGCTTGTGGACCATCCTCAGCCAGGGGGTTGTGAGATTACTGAGCTACATTGTTCCAGGAAAAAAAACACTTTTCAGTCTTTGTTACGATTTTGTAATAAACGTGTACATTTTTTTAATTTTTTGGACATCACATGAATAAAGATATGTATGTACGAATGTGTATATAATATATATATATAGATAACTGTATCTATATATATATACATGACGTCTATTTTGGAAAAAAAAGTAACTATTCTCTGCTCAGCCTCATTTTTAGGAGGCGAGTAGTGGTGGCATTATGTGTTAGAAACAATAAAAAAAAATCAAAACAAAAAAAACAATAGTGTTAATAATGTTGAGCTGCCAGACAGGGATTCACGTTTGTTACCCTGTACACTTAAGACCAAGATAAGTAAACAAAAAAGGAAGGCCTGACTTTCTTGAACCAAGGACAAGCATACCCCGAAACAACAAGGGTGTACACATTTCAGTTGCAGCTGTTCGAATAGAAGCATTTCATAGGAAAAAGAAAACCGGTACACTGCTAACAAAAGCCTGACCAGTCTTGTATTTTCTGATCACGTTTAAAGCTTCTTTCTTTTCTTTGTAATAAAGCAGAATGGCTTTCCTGAACCATTGTTTTGTCTCTCTGTGGGAGGGGTCTGGCAGACGGAGGTGGCAGCACATCGGAGCTGGACCCAGACGGACAAGAAACATCTTCCCAACTTCAAACGTCTGCACCAGAGCTGCGTTAAATAGATGGGTTCTGTGGTGCACACAGGTTTAGTTAAAGATCAGAACAGACCAGAAGTTGACATGGACTTTTACATTACACTTATTTCTGCGTTGCAAAACTAAAGAGGCAAAACATTGTGTAAATTGAAGTCCAGTGAACCATGCCTTTAATAGTGTGTTGTGTGGCACTCTTTCTGGTAAAAAAAAAAAAGACCACTGTAGCAGAGTTAAAATAAATCCAGAGACTGTCAGTTATAAGAAATATTTTTTTAATAAGCTCATTATGGCATTACTCAAAGTTCATTGTACACAACCGATTTTACAAAAGGTGAACAGGGCACAGGGAGAATGAAGAATCAACATTCGGCTGGAATGTTTCTGAACCGACACTTTCCTCCATTGAGCACCCATTGTGTGCATCACTGTCCCACTACTGCATATTAAGGCTTGTGCAATGAGATGTTGCCACTTTCATTCAATCTTTCCACAGACACATTCATAATTCATACGTGCTGATCTGAAAGAAAAAACCACTCATGCCAAAAACTGCAGTTTTAGAGCATTTAGGCAGCATGAATCTCAGGCTCTATTACAAATGTTAGTTTGCTACATATCAACCACTTGTGATGTTTTACACCATGTTAGGATTTTATACAGACCATTCACTTTGTACTACAGAATTATGACTTTGCAACAGCACTGAGATGCTGCTTTGTGAGAAACTAGCCAATCCTGCAGAAACTGGTTCAACTAGTTATATAAATGTTAAGCCAGTTCTTGAGAAACTTCAGTTTGAAGGGCCAGGAAAATACACTTCTGCTTAGATTAATACATGAAAATGATCTGATTAAAAACGAAGATTAAAAGGTCACCAGAAATGCCACACTGCTTTTTGCAACTTCAAGGGCCGATACCATATTAAAATATTCTTTTATACACAAAAGAGATACCAATCATCAACCAACCACAGCTGCCAACCTTGCAAACACTGCAAGTGTAATAGTTCTGAAACGGGCAAAATCAGGAGAAAACAATATTGCAGAGACAAACAATAATGTATGGTGGTAGAACCCTTACTTTCTGAAAGTAGGTCTTAGATCATCAATGACAGTCAGTTCTAGTCAAATTAGGTTCATTACGTTCACATTGTACCTTATTACCAACTCCCATACAATACAAGACTGTTACCATCCAACATATGGTAATATCTACTGTTCCTAGTTTTCGTTTTTAATATCTCCCAAGACCTCCAGCGAGAGCTGTTCCTTAGTTTCATTTGGCACTGGATTCAGTGGAGACCGCAGCCTCTGAGGAAGCAGATTCCACTTTAGAAACGTCCTCTGAAAGATGAAATCAGTAATAAGAAAATCATTCATTACATGTATTTATTTTTTTCCCCCATATATATTAATATTCTCTAAAACGAACAAGAGATACACACAATCTATTACTATAGGAAATGTCAGGCTACCACATCAATGAACTACCACATGTTTTTTCCACTGTTATCTGTGCTGCAACACAGTCTGCTGTTTTACAACAGACACAAGCCTCTATAGCCAGAATGCTGTTAGTTAAATCAGAAATCTGAGTTAATTAATGAAAGTTTATCATTCTTAATATAAACGGATTGTGCTTGTTTGGACTTGCTAGGTCTCTATTTCAGTCAGCAGCCTTTCAAACAGTCAGAAACAGAGAAGTACGAAAGTTAGTGTGTTTTTGGGAAGCACTTGAAAAGTAGTTTAAAGAAAAGCTGCATTGTATTTATTACCAGAACACAGATTTGCAAAAAATAGATTTGCTATTTTTCGTTTACAGGCATGTTCAGAGAACCATTTAAGAACGTATAAGAAGCCCTATGTTTCCAAGTGGCAATTCACCCACCCCTGTCCTTCTTTTCTTGGGTTTCCTCTGCTGCAGTCTTATCAGCCCTGAAGAAGATCCGTGCACTGCTCAAGGAAAAGTAAAGCAGCTCAAACTCCTGCCAGGAGACAAAAGGAAAACAGTATGTATCAGCAGTGCCATAGGATCACTCAAAAACCATCCCCTCATCCAACTTTACAGGCACACCGTGTACCTGTAAGCAGACATCCAGTCTCTTCTGAGTTAAGTTCATTGTCTGCATGAGCTTCTCATCTTGGCTAGTGGCCTGAACGTTCTGTTCCTTCACCACTGCGTTCATCTCCTTCATGTATTTCTCTCTGACTGCCTGGAACCAGTGCAGTGAGTCAAACTCCTGATACTGGTCCAGCAGCTTCAAAATGTAGGCCACCCCTTAACAGAGAAAAGAAATATGTATTAGAAAACAAACACAAGCTCAAAAATAAGAGCTGAAAAAAATGAGATGTGACAGTCCCTACCCATGGCAAATCCATCGTCTGTGAAGGCTGCACCGTTTTTGTT
This sequence comes from Brachypetersius gabonensis, assembly GCA_037577145.1. Taxonomy (NCBI): domain Eukaryota; kingdom Metazoa; phylum Chordata; class Actinopteri; order Characiformes; family Alestidae; genus Brachypetersius; species Brachypetersius gabonensis. The sequence continues at coordinate 10,529,664 of JBBJLR010000133.1, forward strand.
CTTTTTGTTCAGTTTCTCCTTGCAGCTGATGGAATGCTCTACAAAATTCACGGTCTGGAATTAGGAGGGTAGAAGAGATTATGAGACATGGGAAAATTACAACTGAAATATGTAAGAAAACCAAAGTGGAGAATAACAAGAAATTCTTAAATTCTTTGGCAAGAGAAAGTGTAATAAAAAACACTTGACAACCAGCAGAGAAAAACAAAGATTTCTGCTTACTAAAGGAGGAACGATCATGTAGAAGTTCCTTAAGTGCATATTCTTCATGCTGCGAAATTCCGGGGCAAACACACCCACAAGCATTTTAAAATACTCTGTCCCCTCTGCAGAGTTACTGGTCAGGTCACTGAGGACAGAGTCCAGGAGGCTGAAAAGAAATAAATGGTTCCTTCATTGTTCATAAAATACATAATGTACATAATAAGCCGGAGTAAGAGAAGCCATGTTTCAATACCTGGCTGCTTTCTGTGTTTCCTCAGAAAGGTCCTCCTCCTTCACCAGCTCCTCAAAGTTTACAATGTCCTCGAGATCAGGAACAAACCTAAAGCCACAAAGAAATATTTGCTAAAGGTCATATTTATCGAACTCTTGAGTAGTAATGCAAATATGGGATCTGTTTATGCTTTTAACACGTACAGAGTGAACTGTTTTTCTCTGCCTAGGAGTGTTAATCTAGCATCAAGCTACTCTCTTATTTACAATTTTGAACTGATAGTAAATCAGCACTCCTCGAAGTTTTATAGCTACATGCCTTGATTGGTCAGTGTTCAGTGTGTTAACTCAGACATTTAATGAATAGATATGAATAATAAAGTTGGCCCAAATAATTTGAATAGTCAAGTTACTCATTTATAATGTTGGCACTCATTTTCCTATTTAGCATCCGGGTGATTCATCTTTAGGAATGGCAACACTGTTGATCACTAATTATTCAGATACTCAGTCAGAACACCAACAAGTATTTGTAGGTTACTTAGATCTGTCCTAATGAACAGATGATAAAAGGATAAAACTGTATTTTCTAAAGATTAGATGCAGATCAAAGTTAAATTAGGTAATCTATATGAAAAAAAGTGTGTGTGTGTGTGTGTGTGTGTGTGTACAGGCTCCACACATACCGGATAGCACTACTGCAGCAGTGCAGGCCCCCTGAGCGAATCATTCGAACGTACCCCATTGCATTACCTAAAGAAAAGAGACACAGATGCCAAATACAGACTAGCACGTAAAATCTTATCAACTGGTTTTTGTGAAATGGAAGAACAGTGAGCCAAAAAGGCCTCACCAATCTGGCTGATGAGCTGTCTGAACTGGTCCAAGTAGCTCTGACCATCTGGAGTGAGTCCCAGTTTCCTGATGCCCCGGTTGAACTTTTCAGCCCTCTCAAATGGGTACTATAAACAATTAATACCACAAATAAACAACCAATCACGCACACATTTTCAGAAACACTTTACTAGATTGTCAAAAACAGCTGGTCAATTTTCCACCTTCTGATCTGACTGGTCCTTGGTTTCTCTGAAGAACCGGATGTCCTTGATAAGCCTGGACTTGATGTGTTCGTCATACATAAACTGGCTGAAGATGTAAAACTTCTTCCGGAGGAACTGATATGTGAAGTTTACCTGAACAGAATCATATGCGAATGAGTCAATGCACTAAGCCTGTTCCCCAGGAGGGTATCAGGAATGACAGCTTTTTGTCTCTTAATTAGCTAATTAGCAAGTCACAGCACATACAAATGATTCTCAAGCAGAAGTTCACATACGGTAGTGTTCATAATGCCAGTTCCATGGGTGCGAATAGAGTTTGCGATGTGCCGAATATTGATGGTATTCAAGTGCTTGTTGTTACTGGTCCTCTCAATGAAGATCTACAAGAGTAAAGCAACTAATTAAGTGCTACTTCCACACAAGGATTTATGAGTGGAATAAAGAATCAAGCAGCATGGACAAATTATTAGAAAAGCTGGAATTACCTGGTTGTTCAGATTGTAGAGGTAACGTGAGACAAAAACATGGATGTTCCTCATAATTTCCAATACATCCAGTCCCTAACAGATATTATGACGACTGAATGAATCATAAATCACAACATCTTCACATATTGCATGTGTATGAAACGTGCATATTTTCCACATATTTCTAGCACAGCATTAAATACCTGTTCTAGGGTCTGGCTGGGGAGATGGGCCTCAGTCATGACCAGGCCGTAGCGCTGTGTCGCAAGGTTCCTCATCTCACTGTACGTGGCCCAGTCATGGAGAGCCACTGTTGTCAGGTTGTAAAATGTTTTGTCTAGGTAGTGTGTTACATAAGCTGCATGAAGAACAATCATTATTAGTTACATTATATTGACAATGCATTCGTAAACTTTTTTCATACCTATCGTCTTATCACTAGGTTTATTAACCTGATACGCAAATACTCTAATATTTCTGCATATTGCTTACAGTGTGGATGAAATAATAATCTCAGACCTCTAGCTTTCTTTTGAGTAATTAGCCCTCAATTCAACTTACCTTTGATGTCAATGAAGCGATTAAAGAAGCGGATAGGCTTGAGGGAAAAGAAGTGAGCCAGGTCCTTCATGCCTACTTTGAAAGGGTTTCGGTCGTCCAGCTTAAGATGTGTGTGCACAGAGAGTCGCAGATCCTTCTCTATCTCCTTACACAACTTATCCAACAAATGCTAATGAAGAGACAAGACAAGATAAAGTCTATGTGCTCCAATGAATCTTGTACCTTCACTGTGAAGATACGTAAAGAAAAAATAAATCAGGAGTGATCATCCGTACCTCAGTGAAGACTTGCATGATCTCTTTGTCATAGCACTCCAACAGCTGCTCAGAGGTCTCCATGTGTTTGGCATGTAACATAGTGGGTACGCAATCTCTGAGAGCACTGAACATATACTGGAGAACACCAAGGACAGTTAAAAACAAATTTAGTTTCAGTAAAGTCAGAAGCAAAGGTGGCAGGACAGGAAACTGCACTTTCAGTGGGAGGTGTTATTGTGAAACTGATGATTTTCAGTTCCTATAGGTTAGCTGTGGAATGTCAGTAGACTCACATGAATCCGTGCTGCATCCACAGCGTTGTCATACACATCGTCTAAGTAAATAGGAAAGATTGCACGGTGCCAGTAGAGAAAGCTGCAGTCACACTGTACTTTGATCCTGCGAAAAAGAAGCATTTCCTTGATGTTTAGGGTCTGCTTTTCTAAGCAACAATGACAAGAACACAGCTGTATATACACACCACTGTTAAAACTTCTATACGGAGTCTTACCTCTCTCTTAATTCACTGATCAGGTCCAGCTTTTTCAGGACAAGCTGTAAAGGCAGAAGCTCCTCATCCTTAAAGGTTTTCTGTTAAGAAAAATACAAAATATAAAGTACAAAATACGGTTTTGTATGCAGTAAACGGCAGGGTTTTAAGGAATGACTTATTATTTTCTCCACATTTAGCCTTGTCCTTCCACTGTGTCACAGTGTGAAGTCCAGTACACACTTCTATACAAAGAAACCCTATTAGTGATTGCTTCTAAAGTAGTCATCACAGGAGGACAATGTGGCAGGAGTTTTGATCATTTTTAATGACAGACACAGAGAATGAAACAGTGCTGTTCTTCTCAAAATCATGACACGTAGGGTGACATGCTTCTTAGCTTGTCTTAGATGACAGAACAAAATGGTCACATTAGTGTATGCAACTGACACACATTCACTTTAAAATACTCTCATGGTCTCATGGGAACCGATTCCATGGTCCTAAAGTACTCCACACACAAGCATCCTTTACCCTTACCATCTGGGTGCCCACACTGAGTGCTAGAGACACCACTAGTCTTCTCTCTCTGGTGCTCGGTCCATTCAGAGTGTTTTCAGCCAGAACCAGGGCAGACAGCACATCGAGCCTCTGCTCACTGTACTTCTTGTCAGAGATTACTCTTTTCTGCAACAGATATATATTTTGAAATACTGGGAAAAATCAATGATAATAGTATGACACACATACAATGGCTATGGAACAGAATAATAAACTGGAGGAACAAAGCTGGCGTTTGAATCAGAAAATGTATGTATTTCCTTAAGTAACTACGATCTTTCAGACTTTCTTTTAACAATTTCCACATACAATTCACCAAAATACAAATTTGTTAATACGGTGCAATACCAATACGAAGATTAGAAACATATCACCGATTTGAATGGTAAGTTTTAGAGGTTTTCATAAAGTTAGTTTTTTCCAAGCTGACTAACAAGTCAGACACCAAAGAGAACAGCCTTCACCTTTGCTGTAGCAATGGACGCTAGAGCCTGTGTCTGCAGCTGCTGAGTGATGTGTGATACAGAGTCTGCCACCACTAGAGACCGGCGGTGAAATGTGTGCTCTATTGCCTTTACACACAGACACACGATAAGAGAAGATAAAGAATAATTAATTTTTAATAATATATATAATGCTACACCAAGTTTTTAAATTACAGTATTAAAATCTATATTGTAGTACTATTATCTGAGTTTTTATTCCTTGCATCTGATTCTCATACATATAATTTAAAAAAATGAATTAAGATTACAAACAGAACAGCAATTCAGTCATACGTCTTTCTGGACTTGGTCCAGACTAATCTTTACCAGTTCACAGAAAAGTTTACCTTCAGCAGTTCCACAAGTCGACACAGGGCCTTCACAGAGGTCTTGGTCATGGGTCTCTGCATGGACATGTACAGGTTCATGGTGGTTTTTATGATGGTGCTGATGCTGTAGGCATACAGGATCCCCTGCAGTAAAAACACAGTCATATTAAAAGCTCCTTTCTCTTAAAATGAACATTTTCATTGAACTAAAATTAGAAAAGAAACAGCGGGAGTAAATATGACTATGAATTAAGATCATAGATTATTATTACTGAACCAATGTAAATGTGTTTTTTTTCCTGAAAACTACTAGGACTTAGGGAGCAGGTGTGAGGCATTTCTGGAGAAACATTAAAATGTATGAAATGCTTAAGGTGCACCAGGTGTGTTACAGCATAAACATATGCAGGTTGGCTTCCAAAACAGGATTACTATTTACCACAACAGCACTTAATGTGGGACCAGTTTTCCCAAGTCAGCAACCTGACCATTACAGCTTTATGGCAAAATTTCTGACTGGTCTTCTTTACCTGCACAAAGACATTGCACCTGTTGCTCAGGTCTTCTGTGAGTTTGTCAGCCCTCTGCTCTTTGGACAAGATAGCTTCCATCTTCATCATCCACGAAGTAACAAAAACATAGTACGACTGCACGTCCCTGGAAAAAAGAGAAGTGTCTGAGACTAATGAAAACTTTCAGTTGACGACAGATGTAAGTGGTAGGTATGACCACACTGGAGGAATGATGATGACTGCACATTTCAATCATAAAGAACATGAAGCCAGATTACAACTCCCGTGTAATCTCTTAGTTCTAGCTTTAGGCGACACAGAGCACGCAAACATATATATTCAAAAGTTTGAATTTGACCCCTGGTCAAATTATGTTTTAATTGTTTTCCAAGTTAGAAAAAACAAAAATGTACAAATAAAAGCCCAATATGTTCAATTAAACAAGATGTGCTGTTTTGCAGCTATATAGTTATTTTTATAGAGGTATAACTAAAAAGAACCAACAAAACATGTACATTAAATTAAATTAAGCAATGTATGTGTTCAAACTTAGAGTACCAATAAACTCACTTGGTTAATGTTTGTGCCTTTTGTTGTAAGAATGTATCTCTGTTGGTACGAATAGACTGGAGACTCTTTTTGTCCATCAGTTTAGCTGCGGCTGGAACTTTATTAATCAAAAACGTGTCTGAAAACCAGATTATGTTGCCAGTGAGTGTCACTGCAGGGACCTTGAAAGAGAAAAACAACAGTATTTTCAAAAACAAACTACATACTTTGTTAAAAAGATTTGTGTATAATCATAATCCTGAACAAACTATTAATAACAGAAGACAGACTTCTGCAAACTGAACATCAAATATGTAAGAGAATCACATAACCAAAGCAAGTGATTCATGAAGACAGTGTTAAAAGGCAGGTAGGTAAACAAACCTTTTTACACACATCCAAAAGAGCCTTATAGAGCTTCTTGTCAACGGTTCGGAAAATGTGGAAGTGCAGGACAAAGAGGCAACAGACTCCTGCATACTTATCTCTCTGGTCAATCTCTGATGGCTCCCCTGTGAAGAATGACACTCAGGAATTACACTAGAAACTGGCAAAACATGCAGCAAGTAAACAGATGATTACTGGACAAAAAAAAGTCATTAAGATACAGTAACAAAATGTACAACATGCATCAACATTAGACTAATTAGTTCATCGTTCAATTAATAATCACAAAAAGGAACTACAAACCAAGCTTTGACTCCACATTTGTAAAGATAGTGCGGATGTTGTGGGCAAACTCCTCAGCAAAGGCACTGTTTTTAGAGACTGACACACCCTCCCCTGGATTATTAAACCTCTGATCTACACAAGCCTATAGGGAACAGAAACAAATATATTTAGATTAATAATACATGCTTACATATAATATGCATCACTCTCCTAGGTACCCCCTGGCTATGGAACACTTTCTAGCAATATTCGGTTTTATTCAGGGGGTTTAAGACACAAGAAACTACAAGACAGGTCAGGAATTCTTCCTTTGAAGGCAGAATTTCAGTCATGTGATACGAAGCAGAGACTTGTGACCCTTATACCGCATGCAAATTCTGTTATGCAAATTTTCACATATTTGTGGCATAAACTCTTCTTTGTTTAAACTCTCTAATGAGGGACCCATGCCCTTTTAGTTCACACGAAAAAACTTCATCCTCTGTGTCTTGTACACACTTGACTCCTATTTGAAAACAAACTACTTGAAGCTTCCCCTCCACAAGATGCTTTGGTTTGGAAATTATTTCTTACTTTTGTCTTGAGGCAGACCTCGATCACAAGCTTACTTATAGCCACATTCTCACTCAGTCTCACCAACAATAAACATTCCTACCTAAAGAATAGCAAGGAGGCCTTTTAATGTGAATCTTTTTAATTGACTCATAATTTATTAATTGTGTGCTGTTTTTGTGACATTTTATACTCTAGCCTTTAAAAACATTTTAAAATGGAAGTGCTGTATAAATAAAGATTATTGCTAAACATGGTTTTAAAGTCACGGTAACCTGAAAGATCATGCTGTCCAGCAGCTGGCCCTCCAGCTTCAGTAAAAGTTTCTCAAAGGGCTTCAGCTTCTCTTCCTGAATAGCAAATTTGGATGGGTTATGATGGACAGATTTAAGCAACCTGTCAAAAAAAAAAAAGGCAAAACAAAGTTTTCCCCCTTGAATACTTGCCTTCAAGTAAGACACATAATATTTAGAAATAAACATTTTATTATTTAAGGACAATATAGGTAAAAGTTCCATGACGTTGTGGCCAACTATTATAAATGTGGTTTTAAAAAGGTGCCACAATCTCATACATATGACAAATATCCATCCATACTGCTTACCTTTTATACATCTTCCAGTGGTCTCTTAAAGTGGCATGGTTCTCCATTATCTCATCCAAAGTGATCAGAACCACCAGCAGTTCCCCAAGGTGCTCATACACAGTCTGCTCAAGCCACACATATCAGTACACACATAATTACACATGGAGAACGCTAGATGAACAAAATTATATGACTCAAAAGACAAATAACATTTCATTTACCTGAAAATGTACGCCAGTTGACTCAATAATTTTTGTGGCACCTCTACAATGAGGAACATAGAACAAGAATGAAAAAGCACCATTCTGAATTATAAAAATATATCAGAGAACGATGCACTGACACCACAAATACGACTAAAACACACCACAGTAGAAAAGAATTCTCACTTGTTGCTGCTGTACAGCGCAGCCAGCTGGTGAACCACATTAACCACAACCTCAAAGCAACGGGACACAAAGCAAGAAAGCTCCTGTGTAACAAGAAAGAAGGAGGGACCGGTCAGTAGAGCCTGTCCAAGGAAGGTTGTCTGGTAAACCATGCCAACTGCATGCGTAGATTTATTATGCACAAAAAACAATGCACCTGCAAAAAGGAGATGAAGCGCCCCATTTGAACCTGACTCTCTCCCTCCACCACACTGGTGTCTGACACTGCCAATCACAAAGAAACAAAAATGGAAATAGTAAAAGCATGCATGGACGAGTGAGACAGTAATGCATTATTAAGTTATTCTTATTAAGTTAACAATAGTGAATACAGAAAATAAGATCAAGTTATGGGAATGAAATGCAATGTATTGATCTATTACTTTTAGATGTGGAAGTAGTATACTGTTATTGAACAAAAGGCATTGCATTATTGTTGAATGAAAAGTAACATTGTTATTGGGTGTAAAATGAATGCATTGTTTCTGACTGAAAAATAATGCACTGCTACTGGATGAAAATGAATGTACTGTCTACAAGCAACCACTGAATCCTACAATGGGTCAAGTGAAAGCGAGAGCAGAAAATAAACAAAGTTAACCACCTCCTTCACCGTAGTACAGCAAACCATTGTAGAACTTTGTCTCAGCCTGAATGTGGGAGAAAATTAATTTTGAACATTATTATTGCTTCTTTTTTTTTTAATTCAAATTTCAGTGTGCTACCAGACATAACACTGCAACATCAGGTCTTCTGAAATAAACTGTCTCATACTCTGGCTTCATTACATACCTCATATTTCAGTTTCTTAACTTCACTGCAGAGAGCTGCATACACTGTGATGACTTTGTTCAGGACCTACACAATGAACATAAATATACATGGAAAAAACAGCACACATATGAACGTATGTAATTTTATTCAGAGCAGTCACAAGTATAAGCCCTACCTTGTTTTCTGTTTTAATCAATTCCAAAAGTGAGGACTGCTCGTAAGGAAGGAGCTGCAATGAAACAGAAAGTCTGAGGACGGTCTGTATGCGACAGCAAACATAGAAACAGGACACTAAGTATCCTGGAGCATTAGTTGGGTAATAGAATGACTGAGCACCTTCAAAGCTATAGGGTCCAGAGTGAAATCCCATACATCTCCAATGGAGTCGTCCAGGGCCTCCTCAATAGCTTTGAGTTGGGATGTGTAGTCTTCCAAGAACTTTCCATAGTTTTTCAGTTGCACTTCAGTATGAATTTCTAGAAAATGAAAGAGCCAAACTCCATCATTCAACAGTTTAAACAATTAGCATTAACATTCTGACAGTATAAGACTAATAACCATCTTATACATTCAGCTTCTCCTGATTGGGGTTGATTAGTGGATCAAGCATCTCCATTCCCTTCTATCCTCTGTATCTTCCTCTCTCACACACCAACTGCCTGCATGCCCTCTGTCATCACATCCATAAACCTCCTATTAGGCCTTCCTCTTCTCTTCTTCCCTGCACCTCCATCCTTCTCTCAACATATAGAGTCTCTTCTCAGCACACTTTAAAAGGTGGCATCTGGCAGATGCTCTTATCCAGAAAGACTTACTTTGTGGGCATCCAGTTCACAAGCCACTGTTTTACCCACTAGGCCACTACCACATGTTCTCCAAAAGGCAGAGCTGTCCCTCTAATAACCTAATTCCTTTCCACACTCATCACTTCCATTGCAAATAAACACTTTCAAATGTGAAAGCCCCAGAGCAGTGGTTCCCAAACTGGTGCTGGACTAGACTCTGGCCAGCACATTTTAAAGCTGTCCCTGCTTCCAACACACCTGATCCAACTTCTGTTTATCACCCAACTGTTCCTGAGTTAAAGAGTGAGTGTAAATATTACAGCTAGTAGTTTTAGTGGTTTAGTGGTATATTTTTAAGTCCAAAGCATCACATAGTAGACAAATATTAAAATGTCTCCCACTTTCACATTCTCTGAAATGACAGTAAGGTATAACTACTTCATTCACTCGTTGTACTCCAGGTTCTGTACACAACCTGCAATTTTGCACATTTTAAATAGTAATGACATATCATATGGTGTGTTGTAACATTCCCAGGACACATTGCACAGTTAGTTAATCATTCCAACCTATTGTTCTCGCTTCTGTCATATTCATGTAGCCATTCTAATGATTTATTCATTCTTTTTTCTGTAACAGACTACACTGAATAAGTCTCTTTTTCAACTGAATCTTGTATTTGATACCGTTCTTTTCTTTTAGTATTTTAAACTGTATGTTTGCACCAACCACCAAAGCCAATTCCTTGTATGTGTGCACATAAATGGCAAACTCTATTCTGATTCTGATTGCTGTCAGTGATGGTCACATGACTGACCGTGGTAAACGGATTGCAAAGCTAAAAAAAACGACCTGTAACATCATTTTGAAACTAAATTCTCTAAGAGCTGGGTTGTTCATTGCTGAATTTATAAGACAATTTTCCAACAAGCCACCAGTGTTTATAACAGTAGTCACAGTAGTCTCTAACAGTAGTCTCTCAATTCTCCATGTCACGAGATGCTAATTGAACATTAGCTCAGTTCAGCAGTGTGTTTAAGAGACTGTATCCCACTTTAATGACAATAAATGTGTTTTTACTCCGATAATCATAACAAAGTGGCACACGGGCAGGCAGCTCGACATGTCTGTCTATTTATCTGTTCAAAAGCAGATTAACGGTAAACTGTAAACACGAAGACAGCTAGCCTGGTTGCTAACGCTTGGTCACTGTGGCAGCCACAGACAGGGGGGTCTCAGGGACAAAAACAGAAACAGACTTACTCTGAGAGCCGTCATCAAAACGATCAAACTCCCAGTCAGGTGAAATCGACTCCACTGCCATCCTGCGACACAGCCCGGGCAGCTCAGCCGACAGACAGCTGCCATTCACGGGTTAGAGTCAGAGAAACCGCCCCTCTCAGCCCTCCAGTCCCATGATCTACTGAACAGCACCAGCTTCCGGCCTGGAGCTCACGCAGAAGTTCAGGACCACCAGAGACACTCCGCGTACATTTACTGTTTTGAATTAGGATTAGAATTTGAGCTCACACAGTAAAACTAAAAAGCAAAGGATCAAGACCTGCCACACATTTAAAAGATTACTCACCACATGTGTTTACAATTTAGAATTTGCGTTTGTATGAATTTAAATTTGAGCTCACTTGGTACAGCATTAAACTATAAAGGTTCAAGGTCTGCAACAAATTTGGAAATCACTGCCCACATGTGTTTACAGCTTAGAAATGAAGTTTGTTCCAATTTGAATCTGAATTAGAATCTGAAGGTTCAATGCCTGTAACCTTCACATGTATCTATTATTTGAATTTAAATTTGAGCTCACACAGAGTACAACTTTACACTAAAGGTGTTAGACATCTGGACTCGCCACGTGGATTTACAATTTAGTATTTTAGTATAAGGTTGTTTTGATTGAATTTATACATCGCTTTAAAATAATTTGAATGCATTTATTCATTCGTGTGTTTGTTTGTTTGTTTGTTTTTTGTTTATTCAATGTATCTTCTTATAAAAACAAAAATAAAGACTCGATGCTCTTCTGAAGGTTTGAAAACATCGGCCATGTGTGAGAAACACCGTGCTGAGCTCTCCGTGTCCACAGAGCGGCGCATGCCTGCAAAACCTGCACTGACCTGTAGCACAATTAACAGTGTGTTTCAGATGTCGAACATCTGTAGCATTTTTTACTGGTTTTGCTCATCTGTGTAATCTGGAAGCATGCTCATAGGGTAAGTATTTCTTTAATTCTCATTTTCATTTTTCTTTTTTTGTCAGTTTGTCATAACCTAGAGTAGACAACACGTTTTATACGTGGTCTTATTATTCTCTTTTTGCTGAGTTGTAAGTTGTCTCGTATGTCAGACTCCCAGAGGTCAGACTTAGCCTTGTGGTGCTGACTTTACACTGTCCTATTGTCCGCAGCAGCACACTTATGCAGTGGCATGAAGCGGGCGTGCTGAGTGAAGAGTGTTATTGTCATTTCCCCGGGCTTGCTCTGTCTTCTGGTAAGTTCTTTTGACATTTTGTTAAAATATTGTTCTGAGCTTCAATGATCAATAGATCATTTACACAGTTATCAACAGATAATAATAGGCTGCTTATGTAGTAATAGGTTGCTTACTCCAATTAGGTTCATTTATAATGATAATGATGGGACATGAAGATGGATTTCACTCTTTAATAGCTTAGCTACAGCCATGATTCAGTTGCAGGCTTACATGAATCATTAAAAATGACAACATTTGAAAATGGGGTGCAGATTAGGCATGGGTTTCACAGACTGTCATATCATGTGGTTCTGCTTTAGAACATTGTGGCCCTGCTTTCATCAGCTTCCTCATCTTCTTCTTGTCAGTTTTGTTTGTATTAATAACTCTTGTTGCATGTATTTTGTTACTGCAGTTACTAGATTGCTCCTTGATTTATATTGGTTTGTGTAACAGCCCCATTAAAATGTCCCAATAACATTGACTTCACTTTCATTCCCTTAAAACTACCTTAAACCCTCTGTGACAATATTGTTTAATATGAGTGCATTACTGTGCAGCATGTGTTTTATATGTCTAAGACACTGCACTTCTCTCAACCCAATTAAACAGGACTTTCTGCTCTGTAATGAAGCATGAAGCTGTCCTGTTTAATGAGGAGGTCCAAGATATGCTGAGGAAAGGATATTGTGCATTAATTATATGAGTGGTCATCATAATGTTGCCCAGCTCTAGTGCAGACATCCTACTTATCTATGACTCTTTTGACATGCTGTAGTGTGACTGATAGTATTGTTTGTTATTGCTTGCACATGCTTTCACGGGCATCTCATCACATATGATTCAAAGATGTTTTGGCCTCAAGGTTAAAATCAGGTGATGGGTAAAGTCATTTTGAGTAGCCTGTAGAAAGTGATGCAAAACGAGCTGATACTGATCCATAGATAATGACCTGCTTTGTCTGTACATTCCTACATTACCCTTTGCCCTCTCTCTCTCTCTCCCTCTCACTCTGTCTCTCTCTTTCTATAGGCTGAATGGCGACTAATTAAAACACTTTTTGAAGCATCATAGTAAAGCTCTTCAGCTTCATCACACTTTCCTCCTGTCAGAAATATAAAGCTTTTAAAACCCAATATTGAAAATGTACTTGTAAATGACAGGCAGGTTGGAGGAATTTACATGGATGGCTACCTCCTCCGGAGCACAAACCTCTTCACCGAAAACCAACAATAAGCCTTCATACTTCATATTTCAAGTTCTATGAAGGCCATGGATTCAGTTGGTGACCCTAATCAGCAGGAGGCAAATCTGACATTAGCAGATTTGGAGGTTAAAAATGTTGAGTGTCAGATTATTCCTTCACTACAGGTTGTAAGACCTGATAGGCCTTCAGGTTTCACTCAGTGTGTTGCTAGCAGCATAGAGAATGAGTACTCAGAGTCAGACCCCTTGCTTCCTAATGGCTGTCGGTGGTCCTCAGCAGCCTCTGGCGCTGTGCTTCAGCAGTGCGAGGAACAGCAACTGGTCTGTGGTCCGGTGATACCGAATGAATCGGTCTGTGCCATGGTGCTACAGATCCTGGTGCCTTTCCTCCTGGCGGGCTTAGGCACTGTGATGGCTGGCATGCTGCTGGACGTGGTGCAGGTAAGAAGACTATGGGGAGGAAACAATGCTTTCTGTAAGTAGTGATGGTTGAAAACTGAACACACCCAGTAAAGCAGTATGTTTCCTTGCAATGTTTATCTTAGTCTTTTTGTTTTGAGTTTTCATTGTCATGATGTAAACCACCATCTCAATCTCGGCCACGATCTCATAAATTAAGCAAAAGAGGTAAATGAACGATGGAACCCACATAAAAGCTACATATGTATGTATTTTTGCAGGTCTTCACCAGTCTCTTAAATGTAAATATGTTGCAGTTGTGCTGAGTGTAGTTGTTGTTTAGATATTCTGGACTCTGCAACACAATTTTCATTTGAACTGTTTTTTTTTTTCTCTCTCAGTTTTTCCAGATATGTTCTGTTCCACTTTTGCCAAACTCATACTAGAAAATGATGTAATGAATATTTTCTATTACCAGTATGCTGTACCCCAATAACGTTTGATGATACAATTTGACCATTAAGCGATAAACAGGGTAATTATGGGAGTCCACTGCAGCACTGATGCTAGACTTTTCACTCGTGAACATGTCCACTACCAAGGAGACTTTAAAAGGGCTGATAACAAAGATTTTATCAGTCTCCACTCAGGTTTTAGCACTAACTGCAGTGTCTGCAGAGGAGCCATTTGTGTTTGTCAAATGATCCAGTCAGGCACTTATATTTAAATCATAATAATTGATCATAGATGTTTCTTTTAAAGATTTGTTTTAATGCAGTAAGACATATAGTTTAAATCTACAAGTATTTCCCTAACTGTAAAAGGTAACTGCATTCTAAACTGCATTTTTTTGCAACATGCTTAGTTTTATGTACTTACTTAACATACTTCATTTCTGTATTCTAAATACGGATTCCCAGTTCTAGTATTCTCAACCCTGGCAATATAATCTAATACAATTAATTATAATAGAATTGATTATAATGTAATATATAATATAGAGGGAATATAAACTCTGGATGTATCAGTCAGTCAGAGGTGTCTCTCTGTGTTTTGGTGATGCAGCACTGGAGTGTGTTTCAGAGAGTAACAGAATTCTTCATCTTGATGCCATCGTTACTTGGTCTTAAGGGAAACCTGGAGATGACACTGGCATCAAGGCTTTCTACAGCGGTGAGCAAGGACTAAGCCCAGTTTCTTTTGCGCTCTCCCTTTCTGATTTACACATCTTTCATTCTGTCATTCTGCCATTTCAACACACTCCTGTTTATCTGTCAAACTACAGTATATAGTGCATTAAAATAGATGACATATATTTATATATTTACTTTCTAAATGTGAACTTGTCATTTCTGTGTCTGTTTTACTTATATCTGCCCTTGTCGAGGCACTGAGGGTTTCTGGTATGTCACATATAAGTTACGTTCTTTGTTCCCTGTCACATGGTCTTGTTTGCGGTGTGAAATCCTGCACTGTGCTGTGAAGAAAACAACATTTGTGGTTGAGCTTAAAGATCATCCTGTTCCAGTAGTTAAATGTCTTTGACTATAACAGAGTCTTTGTAGTACAAGCAGTGCAAAGACATTGTAGGATTTTTTGTTATACTTTGTTACTTTATGGAATACCAAATGAATGATTTATTAAACTGATTATTTATATTCATGCATTATGTTCATGCTGTGTGTTTGCTGCAGGTGAATACTGGCAAAATGAACTCCCCAAAAGCAAAGTGGAACCTGATTATTGGAAACCTTGCTCTCAAGCAGGTAAACACCAAGTTAAGTGTTTGATTTGTTTTTACAGTGTTTCTCAGACCTCCAGCATCCAAAACACCTGAATCAAACCACTGGGAATGACTTGATTGAATTCGGAAAGACTTGGTTAACACTTATAAAGTGTGCTAATTATCAGTTATATGCATGCAGTCTCAACCCCTGTCCCTGCCTGCCTTTCATGTTCCCCCAGGTTCAGGCCACTGTGCTGGGCTTTCTTGCTGCCCTGGCTGCATCAGCGCTAGGATGGGTTATGGATAAGAAACTTAGCGTTAATAGTGCAGCGTTGTTGTGCTGCAGTAGTGTGGTCACAGCATTTACAGCATCAATATTACAAGGTAAGAATACAATGTTTACATGGAATATGGAGCTGCTTAATTTAAAACAAATAATTCTGCTACAAATGTGTCATCTTCTTGGAGTCAGAAGTAGGGTATGAGTATCAAAATTCCATACTTTCATGGTGCTGAATTAGTGTCGCTTCAACATTTACATAGTCAGTCCTGTGAGCATCTGAGAGCCAATGAGCATGATTGATTTTAAATCTAGACTATTGATTGGCT
This sequence comes from Brachypetersius gabonensis, assembly GCA_037577145.1. NCBI lineage: Eukaryota > Metazoa > Chordata > Actinopteri > Characiformes > Alestidae > Brachypetersius > Brachypetersius gabonensis. Next base: position 10,545,594 of record JBBJLR010000133.1, read on the forward strand.
GTCTAAATCATTTTGTGTATACAAATTGTTAACATTTACATCCATTTCCAGGAGCTTGTACTCATATCTTGTTAAAGACACACCCACATTCGGATTGTAATAAAAAAACAAGGGAATAATCAGTAATCCATTACAAACTCTAGGTATTGGTATTAGTATTAAAACGTTTTGAACGACACTCAGCCCTAGTAAAGACAATTTTATGCTAGTACAAACAACGCAGAAACTATGACAGCTATGTATACCAATTCTGCTATTCCTTCATGTTCTGAAGTATCAGAAGTTTGTGGGTACCAGTCATGAGATTTGTGTTAAATGACATAGGGCTTGTGATTCTTTCCATGAAAACCAGTTTTTCATGGGGCTGGAGAGTTGCTCTGAATGACTGGATTGTGTGGATTGTTATGCGTGGGTCTGTAATGTACTGGCTAGCTGTATTTCAGTAATATTGACCACTTACATGACAGTTTCCCACAGGTGTCATTATGGTGGGAGTAATTATTGGCTCAGAGAGAGCAGGCATCAACCCAGATAACATAGCAACACCCATTGCAGCCAGTTTTGGTGACCTCATCACCCTGGGACTCCTTGCAGTCATCAGTCAGGGGTTCTTCTACTCTACTGGTAAATTTCGATTTTGAAAAGGATTTGTTTTGCTGCTATTTGAAATAGACAGGTAACTGAAGTTTTTATGTGTCACTTTTCTTGTTGTTTTATACCTCTTTTTCTCCCTATCTCTGTTTCCCTTTTTCTCTATAGAGCACTCCCCCTATGTTGTCTATGTGGTGTGTGTTCTCTTTCTGTGCATGGCGCCAGTCTGGGTTATAATTTCATTTCGTCACCCAGAGAGTCGCAAGCTGCTGTGTTGGGGTTGGGAGCCCATAATCACAGCCATGGTCATCAGCAGGTCTCTAAACACTGTAGTGATATATGAAAACACATTTACAGTTTATTCACCACAATATGGCTCATTTAAACAGAAAAACAACTTGTGCTTACACTGACTATACTTTAAATTTTGTTTAGAATTATGCATTTCCTCTTTTGATGTGGAATACTTACGCCAAAAACACTTGTCCTTCTGTATGTCTTTAGCCTGGGTGGACTCATCTTGGACAGAGCCATGACTGATCCAAACCTAATGGGAGTTGTGGTTTACACACCAGTTATTAATGGTCAGTGAAACTGACCAACTTGACAGCGATAACTATGGTAATCCAAAATATTAAACTGGGCTATTCATTTGACCAGGATTGGCTCTTTTGGTTCGTTTAGCTTGTGGACAGATTAATCTTAAGCATCCACAGAATTGAGTCTTATGATGAACCTTATGAGGCCATGCTTGCATTCCCTTCTCTTTGTTTTCATCCTTGATACATCACTTCCAGCGTCAGTGGTCTGCTTTTTTATGTAACTGAATGCAACTTCCATGGTTTGTCAAATGGTTAGTTATTTCTAAGCCCACTAGTGTTTTTAACAAGGTACCAGACAATTCAGACTTAAATTTTAAACATTTTACGTTTTTAGGAGATTTCAGAAATGTCACTCCCTTGTCCATTCAGCCAATCTGTGGAAACTAAACTACGAAAAATAGATTTTAATTCATTGTTTTTGAAATGTCACCAATAAAATGTATTTACATTTTATTACGTAAACCTAATTTGTAACCGTCTGTCCATTTTATCAGTCCATCTGTTTTTCTGCATCATTTGTTAATAATAAAAAAAATCATTTAGACATTGTAGACTAATTGCATTGTATGTAATCTTTGAACTGTTTATGTACTCTAAAGGTGTTGGAGGCAACCTGGTGGCCATTCAGTCCAGTCGTATAGCCACATACCTTCATTCTCACTGTTTCTTGGGGGAACTGCCTGAGGATGCCAGAGGCTGTAACTGCCCGTCCCGCACCTTTGTTGGAAAAGGTAAGCAATATGTTTCTGATACCATTTTAAGATGAACATTAAAGTGTTATATTTTATATATATTTTTGTAATACAGATATGAACATAGTGGATCCACCTTTATCATAGAAACATTTTTTCTATATTCATTGTCAACGCACCTAGTGAACTCCCCTATGTACAACTAAACTTATTGATAGTTAAGTTCAGATGAATTCTTGCAGTACTCTTCCTATTGTTTATGCATTATTTGGAGACTGTCTGCTCATAAAAAAGAATCGAACTAATTTAAAGAAGCTTTCTTTATAGAGAGGTTTGTTGCAGATATTACAGATATGTGTGAAACAAATGCTATTGTGTATTGGCAGGGCCCAACCAAAGGTCGGCTCAGGTGCTGATGCTTCTGGCTATCCCAGGTCATGTGATCTTTCTGTACATTATTGATCTGATACAAGACGGCCACACAAACCCAACTCCAATCTTCATCACTCTTTACTTAGTAGCAGCCTTTACACAGGTTAGATGGGACGATTTGTTAATGCCATATCATAATGTTTATAACTTTTATCGTGAAGTAGAACACTCATCCTCTTCTTGCCCTGTATTTATGTTCTCTTAGGTGTTTTCGCTGTTGTGCATTGCTGACTGGATGGTTCACTGCTTATGGAGGTTTGGCCGAGACCCAGACAGCTTCTCTGTTCCTTACCTGACAGCTTTGGGAGACTTGCTGGGCACTGCCCTGCTGACTTTGTGTTTTTATCTACTCCAGGTTATCAGTGATGCTAATGATGATTTGGGTGACTGAGTGTTACTTACCATTATTTTAAAACCTTGTGCCTTAAATTATGTGTAACACAGATACGCACACTTTTCATATTTTGGGGTCCAACCACTGAAAAGTAAAAATGAAGGTAACAGGCACACATGATTTTAAGGTAGTCCACCAAGTTTGGTTCCGGAATGCTGCTTAATCAATAAACTGATATTTTGCATGCTGCCTCTATGAGCTATGGTATGCAAAATTAAAATTTGGTCAGTAAGAGGGCATTTGGTAGGCTATGACATTTTTATAGTTATATGCAGGCAATCTCTTAACACCTTATAACATTTTACATAAATGTTCATACGCTGGCACTATTTATATTAAACACATACAAGTCTTGCTGTGTTTTGGGGGGGGTTTTTATCCAGTGCACTGAGCCTCAGAATTCTGCAAACAGTCTGTGGAATCTGAAAAAAAAAAAATCAAAAAGGCTTTTTGAAGTACATGAATCAGTCAGTGTGGGTTGAATTTTTCTGTCTTCAGAGGATTTAAGTCTATAAGGGTTTTCATTTGTGACAAAACATCAAGAATGTTTACTGAGAAACAAAGTGAAAAAGTACACATCTGGACTGGTGTGCATGCAGTCACGCATACCCTGACATGAAAAATGAAGAAAATCTGTTGATGTATGTAAACGGTGTGGGAAAATTGAGAGCTTAATATTGCTTGAACCTTTGTCATCTTTGTTCATATTGTCTAAAAATTGTTGTGACTTCATCCCCTAAGTTGCTCACTGGTTAGATTATCGTCTGTCTAGCAGAAGATTTATTTATTTTAGTTCTTATCAGTGGAATAAAAGGTTTTTAATTCAAATTGTGCTTGTGATTGTTAATGTGAGCTATGTTGTCAAGAAATATTTTCAGTTATTGGTCTTTGTAAAACCATGGCCCTTCTGTGGCCAGTCTCCTTTGCATTGTCTGATATTCACTAAACCTTGTTGTGTATCTTTTGGAATCATGAAGCATTGCTCAGTGCCTCACTTTTGGAGGAGAACATTATTCACTGAACATTACCATAAGAAAAGATAGGATAGACCATTATTACTCCCATAAGTGGGGAATTTCCATTCGATTGTATGAATGCCTACCTTTATTTATACAATTCAGAAGCTTTTAAACATTAACTGTTGAAATCATGAGCGGTGTATTTTAGGTAACGTACTGAACCGAATCACTTCCTCAAGTGATTCGGTTCAGTACGTTCATTTAAAAGATCGCGAACGACACAACACTACTTCCCACTGCCATTCCTGCCATTTAAATTGCAAAATATACTACTACTAGCCTATTATTGTGCCCTATTATTATTATTGTTATTATTATTAATACTATTATTGGATGCGCCAGGCAACAAGAAGCCCTTTTGCAGATCTCTTTGTTTTGGGACATTAAAAGCCTTTGAGACTGATGAGGAATTTTTTTTCTCTTACTATGAAGTTTGGCATCTTAAACAAGTATCGAGAAACAGCTCGCAGCCAGAAGGCTACTCCGCAGCCATCAATGTTTAAGAAAACTACCGAAACCATAATGTTTATTTTTATTTTTAGGAAAAATAATTAAATCATAATTAAACTGAAGAAAAAGACAGCCTTTCCAGAACTTTGTCTGCCCAAGCTTGTTCAGCTCCACCCATCGTTCCTCATTTTTTTCCCATCGGATCTGCATCAATTTCATTATTAACCTTTAGTGCCATCAGTTGACAGAAATCCATCATAGCGACGGAGAACTTTAATCCATCACATGACAACTGCAGAGTTTCAGAAAGAGGGAATAGTACATTTAGCACTGCATGGATCATCTGGTGTGAGACACAACAGATTTACACAGACAAGTAGTTCTGGAACTAGATATTTTGATGTGTATTTACCCCTAGAATTGTTGTTTGAATGACTATGCAAACAGCAATAGGAGGAAACAACACATTCTGAAATCTTGAAAGCTTTTACTGATGACAATGAGTCAAAATAGACAAATATGAATTGAATAAAAAACAGATGCTGCAGGTACGTCTGATACTAAAACAAGTACATTCTCTATGCCAGTGGTTCCCAACCTTTTTTCCTTGAAGCTCCCCTTGCCTGTGTCCAAGACAAGCCAGGACCCCCAATTCCTACCCCCATAGATGCCCAAAAAAGAATAAAATGATTAATTACAAACATTTATTTTCAAAAAATAAACAGTGGTTGTAGGTTTTTGCTCTTGTACTCTTATATACACACATACTTTTATGTTTCTCTCTTTAAGAAATTATTGTGTACAATTATAATTTTGGTAAACTCAATTCAGACAAAATTCTGTGCACCCCCTAAGGGGGGCCCGGACCACAGGTTGGGAACCACTGCTCTATGCCATTTGAAGTAATACGTATCTTAATGTCACATCAGAAGACCTGCAAACACATGTATCAGAATCAGGGAAAGCAAGTTATACAAAAATATTTGCAGTTCAACAGAAAATTAAGAAATAAACTGTGCAGAGAACGAAACACTGACAGAACCTATTTGTTTCTAAATACTTTTATTCAGATGAGTCTTTACTTTGGTAAACGTATGGACTGGCTTAGTTGATGACTACATGCTTTTTGGCAGGTTACAGTCTTAATAAAATGATCGTTCTCACTGGAGCATCAGAAACTATAATGTTCAGGTGTTGGTTATTGCTTTCTAAAGTAATTTTATTTCAATGACAAATCAGGAACACTCAGAGATGCCCAACTATATGTTCTATATTATTATTTTACGAGCACATACAGTGATATTTCCTACAGGGGAATTTTGAGGACATGTTTAAACATTTGAAGGGTTTTTGAATAAATGTAAAAAAAGCTATTAAAGATAAGAACAGAGCTTTTAAAGAGTATTAAAAAGAACACACAATATCCAAAACTTGATTGAATTTAAGAAATCTCAAGCAGTAGTAAGGAAAACTGTAAGGTAGGGTAAGAATGGCTGCAGGATGTTCTGTGACTGTGAGGCTGTGGGGCATGACAAATGAAATAAAGGGGAGTGGAAAAGACTATGGCTATTCTGTGTAGAGATAATAGCACAGACATTAAGTAAGGAATACAGTACCGAAAATCTTAGTCAACATGAAATGAAAGCAAGAGTAGAAACAGGTGTGTATCAGGAGTGACTTTGAGAATGAAAATGTGATAGGAGAGGTGTTGAATGAACTAATCACAGTAACTGAACTCCGTAATGCACTGAGAAAGTTAGGTAAAACATCGTCGAAATGGGGGGCTTTGGTAGGGACGATGGAAATTACTACTTTATGTTGGAGAATCTAACAGACAAAGGAAAGGAAGTCTTGTTGTGTCTCTACAATAAGGTCTGGACAGAGGATTTAATTCCTAGACCATGGAAAGAATCTATAATTCTCCCTATTAAATAGCCTGGGAAAGATCCAAAGAATCCTACAGACTAATACTGCCCTACAAAAGCAAAAGACCTTAACTTCCCGGAGTGTGAAACTGAGAAAAATGACTTTAAAGTTTTTTTAAAGGTGAAGTTTGAGCTTAATTTTTTTTATGTAGATGAATGTGTTCATTATGACAACTACCTGGCAAAGTTTCGGTGTCCTACCTATCATACAGTTGGCACCCACAGTTTCACACTCTGGAAAGTTAAGGTCTTTTGCCTTTGTAGGGCAGAGTAGCACTTAGATCTCAGCTGGGGAAAACAATGGAAAGAATAATAAATGTCAGGCTTACATATACGATTGAGACTAAAGGATTGATACAAAATTATTAGTGTGGTTTTAGAAGAGGCAGATGCACCATGGATCCTATAGTGTATTTAGAGGACACCATAAGAAGAGCTCAAGTGAATAAGGAACCAGTTGCTTTTTTGACATTGAAAAAGTGTATGACATGATGTTGAAGGAGGGCCTTCTGATTAAATTAAAACAAATGGGGATCAATGGGGAAGAGTGTTTACATGGGTTAAGAAATTCCTGTCAGGCAGAACAATAATGGTGAAACTAAATGGGGTGATAAGTGAGCAGTTTTAGGTTGAAAATGGTATCCCACAAGGGAGTATTGTCAGTCCTTTATTGTTCTCCATCATGATAAATGAGATTTTTAAGGAACTGGAGAATCTTGTGGATGTAGCAGTGTTTGCTGATGATGGTTATTGTAGAATAACTTATAGAAAAGGGAGAAACATAGAACATGTGGTGAATAAGATACAGCAAGCAGTTAATGTATAGGATAAATGGTTCATTAGATGGGGTTTTTGGATCTCAGTTGATAAAACAATGTTCTTTTCGAGAAAAAAAAATAGCTAAGGACATAAAAGTGAAATTATCTGCTAATGAAGGTTTGACTCTTTTAAATATCTGGGCATGTGGTTTGATCAAAGGTTAACATGGTCAGTGCATGTACAAAAATAATTGATAAGTGCAGTAAAGTACTACATGTAATGAGGATACAGGATTGATCAGGTCAGGTCTTGACTATGGATGCATGGTATATGGGTCTGCAGCCAAAACATTGTTGAGTAAGTTGGATGTGATCCTGAGTCAAGCATTAAGGTTATGCTGTGGTGCTCTCAAAACCACACCAGTGGCAGCTATTCAGGAGATGGGAGAAAGCTGTAGGAAATGAGTTCGCTGATAGACGTGTTAAGCAAGCAGCTGGAAATTCTAACATAGACATAGATGTCCATTAAAAAGCATGGTTAAACAACATTAAAAGCATGGTTAAAAATATAGTTAGGAGTAAATGGCAAACATGATGGGACAATGGGCAGACTGGCAGACAGTACTATAATATCTAGAACAAAGTGAGAAAGAGCAGAAATATGAACAGAACTAAGGAGGAGAAAGATATACGGTACTTTCAAGAAGAAGGTATGGACACACAAGATTAAATCATATTTTGTAAAAAATAAAGAAGCATGCTGATGGCAACTGTGAAAAGAAAACATAATGTTTAACTTACAGGACATTCTACAAAGAAGCTCAGGTGAAATGTATTTAACTATGTATTTAATTTTAGTTTGTTTTGATTAGACTGACATGCCACACCCCAGTCCAGCTGGTGGCGGTAATGCACCACTCGAGTTAGTTGTCAACCGCCATACAGCTGAAAGAAGAAGAAAAAGATAAACAAAGGTGTGCGCTTCAATGGCCAAGAGTTTATTATCACATCGTGACGAGTTGGAGTATATTATTATAGAGTAACTAAAGCACGGGGCTGTGATGCGAGCTGTAGCCGTGGACTCCCTCCTGCACCTGTAAGTGTGAGCTGGTGTGAGGAACTCGGGATTTGTAATAGTAGATGATAAAACTTCACTCATGTAAGATGCCGTGCTGACCCAAAACCCAACTCTCTCCTCAGGAGCGTGGTGAGTGTGTCTCACTGTGTTGAGCAATACAGAGACTGTATTAAAACACTGCCATGCAATGCCAAGGACAGGCTGGTCCGAGTGATGACGGCTAAGGGCACCATCACTGACTCCAACATCGAACAGGTAAACACACTCCGCTCTTCAGCTCTGCGGCTCTTCAGCTCTGCTGTCCACACTGTAGCAGGCTTTCTGTTAATGAGGTCATTCACCAGTTTTGGGGTTGCAAGATGAGATGAGCTTGAGCATTTTTATAGCAGCAAAGTGGACAGAACAAAGACTATACAACACAACAGTGTAGTATAAAAAAGTACACTATACAGATGCTATGCAAAACAATAGATATACTTAATAAGAATACTTAATTCATTTAAGATTTATTTTTTGTATTCTCTCTTTCTTGGTCTTCTTATTCAGTTTCTGCCAACATTGGTTGTTTATTTATAAATTACTTGTAATTATGGTACCAGTTAATTGGTAATTGCTGTAATTGTTGTCTATTATTGTTGACAATGTATATATTCATTTACTACTGCACAGAAGTACTACATTTTATTTTTCTGTATTGGTTTTGCATTTGTGGGTTTGAGAAACATGCTATGATTGTTTTGCATCGTTGTTGTTGTTGTTGTTTGTTGTTGTTGTTGTTGTTGTTGTTGTTGTTATCTACATTGGCGGATATGTACATTTAGAATTTTGGGTATTAGTATTGATGCACAGTTTTCATATCAGTGCCTCCGTAATTAATTTTCCAGATTTTCCTCTGTTCGCAGGTTCTGCATGCAGGAATCCGTGTTTTGGACCTGCAGAACTGCAAGATTTCAGATTCTGCACTTAAAGAAATCCACTGTCCACAGCTAAGGACTATAATACTCACAAGATGTGGTCAAATCACTTCAGAAGGTACATAAACATTAAACTCTGTCCATTAGTAAATTGCATAATTATGTTAAGTCCTCATTTTAGGGTGCATAATAAACTAAATCTAGATATGCTGTAGGTTTGGAGGCCTTGGCATCTCACTGCCCATGTCTTCAAGTTGTTGATCTCACTGGATGTGCGGCTGTAACTGATTCAGGAGTTCTAGCTCTGGCACGGAATTGCAAGTGGCTAGAGGTCATTTCCCTCATGGAATGCACTGGAGTCAGTGATGTAGCTTTGATTGAAATAGGGGCCAACTGTAGGTTTCTGCACAGCATCTACTTCGGTGGGACAGAGGTAACACACTTCATGTGTAATAAGATATAATTCACTAAGTTCTCATAATTGTTAGTATTTCAGCTGCAGTCAAGTATATAATCAATGGTAATGATTAATGGCATTAGGTGCATCAGTGACAGTTTGATTTTCCATTATCTCTTTGGATTATCATTACAGTAACATTTGCTCTGGTTACTTTAACTGTACTTTAATGAAATGCTTGAAATGTTTCTAACAGGTCACTGATGAGGGTGTTCTCGGTCTTGCAACTGGAGTAGGCAGCCAGAGTTTGAAGGTGTGTACTCATTAGTGTGTGAATTTTTTAATGTATGTCACACATAGCATGGCAGGATGAGATGATGTTGACACTTTTCATCCTGTGGCCTTGTTTACGGGTTTCATTAAAATGTGCTCTGTATCCGGCACTTAATTGCTTTAAATAAAGTCAGCGTTCATGGACACAAGTGGTACCGACGGGAGAATTTCATGGCAAAACCCACTGCCAGCCGAGACGGTACCGAGGCTCGTCTCTCATTTGTCAAAAACTGACACAAACCCTGAGTCCTTTTTTACATTGTTTGTAAATGTGTGAACTGATGAGTTAAACACAGAATCTTTTGGAACACAAAAAGGGCACCTGTTACATCTGGCATGAAGTTAACACCGCAGTTTACAATATCAATTTCTAACAGTCAAACATGGAGATGGTACTGAGGGTAGGATGTTTTCCTGCAGCAGTGTTTAGACATATGCTGGTGCAGTGTTTTCCTGCACCAGCATATGTCTAAATGTTACAAACATTTAGACATATGCTGGTTTTGATTTGCTGGACAGCAGAATTCATGGGAAACTGTTGGATAAGACACTGTTCTTTATTAGTGGTGTTTTTTGTTTCTTTTGATCTGGCCTGTTATGTTTGTAATGCAATGTAAACACAGCACTGAGAAATGATATATAGTATAGTGTATATATATATAGTAGAAATCTAAAATTCCTTCATTTGTTTGTTACAGGAATTACAGATGGTACGATGTCGTCATTTGACAGACAAGGCTGTGGCTGCTGTTTTGTCAAACTGTGCCAACATCAGGACATTCAATTTTCATGGATGCCCACTTATTACAGGTGTGCTTTAGGATCTAGACTGCTTTTTGCTTAAAAAAAAAAAAAATTAAGAAAAAGAGTAAGTTATTCAATGAAAAACCTGAAGTCATTTGTTACAGTAATTCATTAACAAATTATTTCATTCTCAATGTAAAACAGCTTTCCTCATTTTCTAGAATAATCTGCAGCTATATTTGTTAAACATATATAACACTGTATTTATATATGAACCAAAATTGGTTTCATATTAACAGTAATTCCTAACTATGAAACGGTTCTTGTTTAAAGTCAAATGATCTCTTGCATGTCTTTCTGAATTTATGTCACTCAAACTGTTTTCCTTAACTTTTCTTTTAGATCAGTCATGGGAGGCGCTTCATAACCTTATCGGGCCAAATAAGATTCAACAAGTTTCTTGGACTGTGTACTGAGTAATTCATCCATTAAAGCTACAAACAGTATGTCACACTAAAATCCATCTACAGTGGATGAGAAAGATAAGTGGCTCTTAAGTTCAGTGAAAGTTTCTGGTATACAAGTTAGGTGTCATCCTCTGCTACATATTAGAAGTCTTTTATGAGCATGAAATTCAATAAACTTCCTAACAATATTCAAAGCTGTTTAAAAATGTAATGCACAATTGGCTATAACCTTCCTAACTGTTTGTCTGTGGTAAAACATCATAACATCAAGCCCATGTAGAACTTATGTGATTTCCATGACATGGATAAGCTTAAAATGTGTTGATTTGTGAAGCACTGTATATTTCTATGTGTATTTATTTTATAACTCAAGCTGCTTGAAGTGTATTTTTCTGAACACATGTAATTTTGTTTATTAATTAATGTACAACAATGAGCTTGTAATAGTGTTGTACACCAACTGAATCCTACATTAAAAACAACAGAAATGATCAATTGAGGGATTTTTTTTTAACGGACAGTTTTCTTCAAATCACATAAGCCCATACACCAGAAGTGGCAATACCAAAATATTGTCTTGTAAATTCAGGAGTGGCGATGATTAACCTTTTTTCAGCTTAAAATAACCAGCACTTAATGAACTAAGCATTGCTGTTATCCACTGAATGTCAGTAATTATAGAGTCATATATTGTATTAAATTGAACGCATCAAATTCTTAATCATGTGTTTTTATGGTACAAATAATACAATTTCATAGAGAGGTAAATCCAGATCATGTATAAAAATACAGTAGTGACAACATTTTAGTCAGGTTTGTAAAGCCACACTGAACTACTAGTTAATCCATAGTTCTCCTCTCTAGCAGATTCCGGTAATTCAAACTGAGCCTGTTCGTGCAACTGGTTTTTGATATTGTGGCTTTCAAATTGAGCACGTCCTGGATCTCCAATAAGGATCTGCGTTCCGTGGAGCTTGATGCACGTGCAGAGCCAATGATGTAAGCTATCTGCTAGAGTCTCATCGTAGAACATATCTCCCAACAGGACGAGGTCCCAGTTCTCCGGTTCTTGACCCATCATGTTTTCAGTCACACAGGGCAATGGCTCCAAACCATTCAGTTCACAGTTCATCTGGGTGGCAATCACGGCAACTAGAATGATAAAGATTTCAGGTCATTTGATAGAATGAACTGTGTCTAAGCTATGCAAAATGTTTGTGTTCAACACCCTTAGCTTTACACAGTATTATAAGATTTCTTTATTGAGAAGGACATTTCAAGAATAGTCTCACTTGGATCGATGTCATTGGCCACCACATGAGCAGCCCCGCTGAGCTTGGCCGCGATTGCTGTTGCTCCACAACCACATCCGAGATCCAGCACTCTTCTACCCAGCGAGACCTCTGGGTTGTTTAGGAGATGCCTGCAAAACACGAAAACGCAGAGGTGGTTACATGCACTTTAACTTATTTCTGTCCAAGAACAGATTTCTTGTGTTTTGTTTTTTTTGTCAGGCATACATAAAAGAGCAGTGTTGTGGTAGGGAGTGGAAAAATACCTTTTCCTCTACTTGACCCATTATTTTAGAAATAGTTTCATCTGACTATTGATTTCAGGCTACTCCATCTGGTTAGATGAGACCTAACCCAAGTATGCTGTTTTGTGCGACACCATGGTCATAGGAGAAGGTAGTTTAGTTTCACTGTGTACATGAATGAAATGGCCAAAAAAATCTTCTTGGCTTTAAAGTACAGTGGCCCACACATGAACACATCACATCACAGCACACAGCGTGAACTTTCTCTTTTAACCCATTCACCATGTGAAGCAGCAGGCAGCCAGGGATCTGTGTGCAGGGAATGTACCTTGCTTGATTGTGCCTCAGTGAAGCCACAGTCCTAGGACTCGAACCCACTGCCTTTCAATCATAGGGGCAACTCCCTAACCAATAGGTCAACAGCTGCCCCAAAGTCAAACAGGTTTTATTGTCATGTCAACCATATACACATAGTACACAGTGAAACCATGGTGCAACACAAGATCAGAAATAGCACAAGATCACAAGTGCATACAGGACAAGAAGAGTGCAAGAAAAGACACACGAGCAACAATACAACTGGACAAGACAACATTTAGTGTAATCGACAGCAGCTAGTCTAAATAAATACAATATTTTGACAGGTACTGTATTCTAGTAGCAGAGAATTGTGTGCAAAAATGCTTAACAGAGATAGGCGGCAATAAATATAGACTGTGCAACTATAGCAGAGAAGTCTCTACCCTGTAGTGTGAACTATCCAATCAACGTACTTTCGGATAAAGAAAAGTGTGAAAGAGTCTTGAGTGAAGTTACCTGGCGAGTGCCTGTCCTCCAGGCCAGTAAATGGCCCAGAAAGGCTCAGGGAAAGGCCACAGCTCCGGTCTTTCAGTCCAAAAACGGCATTTCGCAGTAAAGAGTCTAAGAGAGATTTCTGGCGTTAAACTTCGGCCTTTTACTATCTCCGTGTTTTCTTCAATGAATCGCTTTATTTCCTGCTCTGATTTGAAGTATTTCCGAGAATCCTGTTTCAGAATCGCGTCCCTGAAGCGTAAACACACAGAGAGTCTTCTACTCATCTCCAGTAACTGCTTATCACCGCCGCTCCTTCTGAGAGACTAACGAGTACAAAACGACCAGTACAGCAACTTGACAACACCAACACTTAGGTGCATTTTATAATACATATTAATCTGGCTTTTGCTCTGAGGAGAGCAGATCACACACACTAGTGCGCACATGGGACTGCTGCTGTAGTCAAACCGAGCGTGTTCACACAACACACTTCCTGCGCAGTTTGGGTGCGTAATATTTCAAACAAGCACTGCCTGAAGAAATCCCAGAAAATACTCAGTCACCTTCGGTTTCAGGGTTTAAAAGTCTGTTTAACCCCTATGGATTGCTTACTTTGATTTTACTGACTTTAAGATGACATCGTAAGCGTCACCTACGTGACGCCAGGAACACAGCAGTGTGTGGGGATGGTACCTTGCTCAGGGCTACCTCAGTGGTGCCTCTAGTTTGGGATTAAAACCCACAGTTTTCTGATCGGTGCAGCAACTCCACCAGATGTTTCATTGTAGCTGCTATACACTATAAGCTGGGTATGATGAAAAACAAGGCTTTTTTCAGTTATTTCATGGTTTGCATTTGTCCCATGAGCAAACCTAGTAGTAGTTGTAGTTAGATAATTAAAGCATGCGGTCTACTTGTTGATAAGAAAGAAATGCACAACCGTTGTACTCATTCGCAGCATTTACCTAACAGCCGCCATAACCCTAACCCTAACCCCCTTGTACCAACAAAGCAGCTTTGACCCATCAAGGTGTGGACCTGATAAGATCTCTGAAGGTTTGTTGTGGTGTCTTGCATGTCTTGTAAGGTGAGGTGGGAACTCTATGGATCAGACTAGTTTGCCCAGCATATCAGCCACAGATGCTCTTAGATGGTTTTCAAGCTATTCCTGGAAAAATAGTTGCAGTGTGATGTGGCAAATTATTCTTCTGAAAGAGACCACTGCTATTAGGGAATCCTGATGTCATGAAGGGGTGTACTTCGTCTGTAGTGATGCGTAGGTGGTTCATATCAAAGCAACATTGACATGAATGCCATGACCCAAGGTTTTGTAGCAGAACACTGCTCAGAGCATCACACTTCCTCCGCTGGCTTGCCTTCGTCCCTAGAGAGGTGAAACAAACATACCCAGTCATCCACATGATGTAAAAGAAAATTGAGTTCATCAGACCAGATCACCTTCTTCCATTGCTCCATGGTCCAGTTCTAAAGTGGTGGACAGGGTTTGGTATGGCCATTCTGCCTGGTCTGTGGGTATGTAGCCACAAGGCCCCAAGTGTCCTGATAGCTTTGTATCACTGCTAGCATCAGTGTTTTCATCAGTTTCTGCTACAGGAGCTTTTTCTGTGGAACTGGAGTGGCCTAGACTAGACTCCTCACATACATCTGTGAGCCTTGGGGGCCCATGACTCTGTGACCTGTTGTCCTTCCTTGGGCCACTTCTGTGGTACTAACCACTGCATACCAGGAACACCTTACAAGACCTCTGTTTTGGAGATGCTTTAATCCAGTAGTCTATCCATCTCTATTTGGCTCTTGTCAAGGTAGATTAGACACTTATACTTACTTAAGGAATAATGTACACACAATTAGGTTGAACAGGTGGATTTCAGCTCATACAGACAGTGCATTAAATTTGACAGTGAATTGTTTAAGCAAATGCCTCTCATCATTACCCTGTTCTTGGCTGATTCAGGTCATGCTTCGTTTATGGACTTTATTATGGAACTCCAGCCTGGTGTATAAATTCTGTGTCTGAATGTAAGACCCTCATAAGATTGTTTGGGCACTGGTTGCACAGGCCTTGCAGGTATGTGTGGAGCCCTGCCCACTTCCACTATCAGTGTGTTGAGCCGATTATTCATTGACAAGGAAGGCCGGACACACACTCTGTGTTCTGTATATGACCATCACCATGGAAACCTGCCGCCAAGGCTGGAGCTGCAGCAGCCTGTTTGTATAATAAAGAGTGTGCAGAGACAGCTCTGAATGACAGAGAGGGAGAACAAAACAACTCTAGTCAGCACTAGCAACGGTAAACATTCACCTGCTGCTGTGTATCCGAAGTGGCTGTTCTGGAAAGATGATCATTATTGCTTGATTGTTGTTTGTTTGTATGATTTGAATATTTGTTTATGTCTGGCAACAGCAAAGAAGTTTCCATCTGGATTACACATTATCACGTAAGTAAATATTCATGTTTCCCATTGGAGACAAGTTGACTGTTTTTCTCTACTGCCGGGCCCTTAACCTTCTTGTGAAAGAAATAAGGTATTCTTTTGATACCATTGTGCCACCTTCCATGCGGAGTGTTAGAACTCTCTAGGTTATGTGAAATATTACAGGGCATGATGCACTGGGAAAAAAAACAAACAAGGAGTTTCCCTTTGCTATGACAACACCGTCCAACTGCTGCCTCCTTACAGGCCACCCAGCACAGCATGTCTTGTCTTCGTTCAGATCATTTGTGAATATGGCCAAGTGGGGCGGTGAGGACAGAATCTTTTCTCCAGCAGAAGACATGGACGTCTGGGATTGGGACCGTGGCCTGAATTCTCACAGGTCTTTAAGCCCTCTCTCACAGTTCGACTTGTGGGAGAAGGCTCTTTTCAAATCTCGGGTAAGTAAAGAATGGACTCCTAGATTATAAGAACAAAGTCTAGGTTTTTTGTATGGAAATGTAGTGTATGTTCCAAAACATGGCATGTATTTGCTAAAGTTCCCCGTGGTTTGTATTATGTTATCTTTGTAACTGAATACATGATTTTCTTTGAAGTACATAATTGTCTCTGAACTCTCTAATGTAGCCCCATTGTTCTGTAAGTCCTCAGCATGGAGTTGTATGGGTTTGTCTGGATCAGGTCACCGTGCCAAAATCAGCTCCAGGTCAGCAATTTCTTGCTGTAAAGTCGTTTCCCCATAACTTTATGAACTTTTGTCATGAACTTCATTAGCTGTAGTGTTTGCTCATTTGTCAGTATTTGCTAGATTATGAAGAATAAATGTGTCAAAAAGGGTTCTTGGGCTATTATAGTATAATATCTTTTGGCTCTCTTATGAGAGTGTGAGGAACCTTTGACTATGAAATAAAAAAAATCCCTGCATAATATCCACGCCAATGTCTGTTTAGTAACCTTTTGTTTATTTGAGAGTGTTCTTGAGACAACCATAATGTTATTTTACAAACTGTCCCATTGTGTGTTAGCTTTCTTGGCAGCAGGTCTGGGATAAAAGAGAATGAATCTGCTGGCATGAGAAGATGGCAGTCTGCCTCTCGTCTAGCGCCTGAGGGTGCTCCACGATCCCTCTCTTCTCAGGGGGGTGAGCTGCGAGCGGCCCTGGAGGAGAGCGGCATGAGGAGGGCAGAGCTGGTCCAGAGGCTCAGGGAGGCTCAGGGACGCCTGGACTCCCAAACAGACCTCCTAAAGGCCAAGGAGACCCAGCTTCAGCGCAGCCAGAGCTCTACTCAGCTGCTGGACCTCAAACATAAGGTCAGGGAAGGGGATTGGGAAGGCTGACTTTGGGGTCACTTTCTCAGACCCTAATGACTAAGATATTGTTTCAAGCTAATTCACAATAGTCCATTATTGCCTTTATCTGGTAGTTTTTAAACATCTTTTGAAAATCTTTGTTATGTTTACTTTAGTGCCCATCTTGTGAAAAGTTACCATTTGAGAGACATTTTGTTCCAACAATGACAATATATGTAAAAATGTTGCAGTGTTTAACCACATATTCCTGTGCGGCTTGTCCTCCACAGCAGCTGGCAAAGACATTGAGTGCTCTTGAGAAGGAGAAGGAGGCAGCAAAGCTAAGCCATTTTGAAGAGAGACATCGCCAGACAGAACTGCAGGAGAAGTAAATATTTACCAAAAACCATACTATACACGTCTGAGTTCTGTTCAGTGAAACTAATGTGTCTCCTTGGTAATAGCAGTTTAGCATGAACACTTGATTTGAGCTTGTGTGTACAAAACGACTGTGTGTGTGTGTTTGTGTGCGTGTGTGTGTGTGGCTAAAGGGTTTTGCAGCTGGAGATGGAGTTGGTAAAGATGAAATCTAGCCTGATGAACTCTGATGAGAGTGCAGTCTTACAAACAAATCCACAGCTCAACAAGACCATGCCTGTAACAAAGGACGACTTCCTCAGAGAGGTAAAGTTCATTGGCTGTTAAAAGAAAAGAAGAATGATAAATGTTAAATACTTTCCCCATAGTGATGTTATATTTCAAATTCATTGCAACTATTGTATTTAAATGGTCCACAAAAGACATTTTCAAGCCTCTCTCTATCCCTTACAATTAAAAATGCTATTACTGTTTCTTTAAAGCTGATATATGTACAGTAAGTGAACGCTGTTCTAAATGGCGTCCCTGAATTGTGCATCGTTCAAAATGCAGACTAGGCCAAAACATTATAAGCTGAAAAAGATGGATATATACAAATGTTTTGATATTCCAAAAAGAGTACATTCAAAATAGGCTGATATTGGACAATTTGCTATGGAATCCCAATACTTTTGCTGGCCACTCTGTGTACTGATACATTCAAAGAAACCACTTTGAAATAAGTCAGTCAGCCATTTTAACCTCAAGAGTGATTCTCCTTAGGAACCCTTTGAGTATGTTGTGGCAAATAAAAGTGGTCAGTAACAACAGATTTGCACACATCCCACTCTTCTAAAAGTTCTTCCTAACTTCTCTAAAATGTCTTCAGTTGTGTTGTGTGTCAGGGAAGCATATTTAATTGTACATGAAAGTCTTTGAACAGGGTTTCATATGTGATGTGTCATTTGAATTGTGGTGACAGGGACAGAAACAGGCCGAGAAAGAGGTGAAGAAACTGAAAGAAGCTCTTAAGGAGGCCGAAGAGAGAGCAAAGTCACTGGAGGCTGAAACAGATCATGCCTTGAAACAGCTCTATTCCTCGAAAGAGGTCAGTTGTTGACAGTCCTTTACTGTTTAATGACGTCACCGATTTATGGTCAATTTCATTTAATTACATTTACTCATACTGCAGTAGAATGTTCTCCAAAGTGAATTATGTTTATATAATTACTTATATATACTATACATGTTTATATAGCTGTTAATATCTGTAGTAATTGCTGTTTATTTCCTCCTCGTTGGGTTTTGTTGTAGGGTCATCGCAAGGCACTGAACCAGGCTGAGCAGCTGAAGCAGAGGCTCAGCACATCCATGCAGGCACAGAGTGAGCTGCAGGATCAGCTCAGTGAGGGCCGCAGCCGTCTGGGCCAGCTGGAACTGGTGAGAGATCATGACACACAGTAAAATGTATCAAAGTCAAAGTGAACTTTGTCAGCTAAACCATGTACAAGTATACGAAAAGCTCAGGTTCCACAGTGTACATATATTCTAACAGACATAAGACAATGTGATACAAAACAAAACAGTGCAAATAAGTTGTATAAAATAAGGTAGTGTGCGGACAGCTCACTGCTTATTGTATTTAAATATAAGTAAAACAAAAATGTGCGACGGTTGAGAGAATGTGCAAAAGGTTTGACCAGTAATAGTAAGAAACAAGTGTAAATAGCAGCCTGAGTATACAAAGCTTTGTGCAGACAGTACAGACAATATGACCAGTATGTAGACAATAAAACTTGTATACTCAGAATAAACATGTTTGTGTTTTATTTCGCATTATTTACTCCATATGTCTCCTTTCCCAGGAAAAAGACCTGCTCTCCGCTAAGGTTTTGAGACTGGAAGACAGTCTAGAGGATCTGAAGGCAAAATTATCTGGAGCTTTAGTTGATAAAGACCGACTGGTTCAGGTACATTATGTTTTTTTAATCTTTTTTAGTTGTTACTCTTGTTGTTTATTCTCTATTCTTGTTCCTGTCTCTGGGTCGACCCGAGGAGGACGGGTTCCCCTTTTGAGTCTTGGTTCCTCCCGAGGTTTCTGCTGAGGGAGTTTTTCGTCGCCTCTGTCGCCTCTGGCTTGCTCACTAGGGGCTCGGACCTGGACTATGTAAAGCTGCTTTGTGACAACCTGGTTGTAAAAAGCACTATATAAATAAAATTGAATTAAATTGAATTGAATAAATGATGCATGGTTTGATAGATAATGAAATCAGACCTCTCCTGTAGATAATCAGTGACATCACCCTCTAGTAAATCAAAAACTGAGAATGAAGATGGCTGTGTACTATCACATAGGAGAAGGCTGACATGCATCAGAGGACCCAGGGTTTGAAGTTGGAGCTGCAGAGAGCCCAGCTGGGTAGGGAGGGCTTCACTGAACAGGTGTGTGAGCTCCACTCAGAGCTTACTCAAGCCAAGAGCCAAGCCAGTAGAGAGCAGCAGAATTCCATACTAATGAAGGAGGAGCTGCGTGCAGCCACAGAGGTCAGACTGCATTTTGTCATCAACTGTTCTTAAAGTGCCAGAAAGTGTAGAGAGTTGATTCAGACATTTCTAAACACACTGTGGCATATTGTTAGATGTGACGCGCCTCATTTACATGAATTATAACACACTTATGCACACATGCACTCATTTTGAGGTCCTCACTGATGCTCTTGTGGTGGAATGGAATCCTCACAGTAAAGTGGCATCTTCTAGTGTATATCCCAGATACTGCCAGAAAAGTAGAGTGAAATAAATATGAATGATGAAATAAATAGAGTGATGAAGATATAGTGTACCTTATGTGTGTTTCTGTCTGTATGTTGTACCAGATGACTGTATGTTATCTTAGTGTACAGTAAGCTATTCTCAGTGGAGTGGAAATGAATAAGGATTTAGAAAGGGAAAATATAACACACTCAGATAGAAACTGAAAAATAGAAGTATCTTATCAGTGGTGTGATCATAGTATGATTTTTTGAATGTGTGCACTCAGGTGAACGAGAAGCTGTCAGCGGACCTGGCCACGGCCACAGACAGACTTCAAGAGACACTCAGTCAGCTGCATGAGCTGGAGGCAGAGAGGCTGATCCACACCAACCAAATTGCAGCTCTGGAGTCTGAGCGCTTGCAGCTGATTGGGGAGAAGGAGGAGCTGATGGATGTGTTTGATGAGGGAAATGAGGAAGAGCTCAGAAAACTGAGGGAGAGATGCTATCAGCTCAGGTCAGTTTGAGTCAGACCTGAGTATGCAACAAATAGGGAAAACGTTAAGGAATAGTTGATGCTACTTACAGAATTTTCAACATAAATTAAACTATCTGCCCATTTCATGCGTGTAGAGAATTACAGGAGTCTTTGGAACATGAGAAGCAACACTTTCAGAGCCACTGCCAGGGCCTGGAAAAAAAGGTGAAGAACATGGAGGCGGAGTGTAGGTGTAAACAGGAAGAGCTAAAGCTTGTGAAGCAGGAGTTGATGCAAGAGAAAGAGGAGCTGAAAAATGTGGCATCTCACTGGAATGAGCGATGGCTGGACGTTTCAATGACACTTCAGTCCACTCAGGCAGAACTTGAAGAGACCAAGCAGGAGGTTGACGCAGTAAGCACTGCACCACTCTGCTTATCTAGTACTGTTTTCCATCAACAATGCTTTTCACAATCAATGAATACATATTTATCCAGCATTCACTCTGTGTTAGCTCCCTTGCTTTCCTTTTCAAAGTGAAGAAGTTTGATAATGTATGTTCTCAGCTGAGAGAAGAGGCATCAGGAAAGGCCACTAAGATGGAGGTGCCGCTGAAGGACAGTCAGTGAGTGTCTGTGTGAAGGGTGTTGTGCATGTGGGAGGTAGGACAGAATGTTGTTTTACTGATATTAAACATATGTGCCTCACAAGGGATCAGATCCAGAGCTTGCTTGAACAGAAAACACGCCTTGAGACAGAACTGGACAGAGTCAAGGTATGTGATCTGACTGTTACTCCACATCACTGTCACAGTTGGACAAAAATCTACAAAATGGAAACTTTAGGAAGACCTTTTGTCAATTCCAAAAGATCTTCTTAAATTCCAGTGAGAGCTAATGTAATGAGACTTTATTCTATTTGGACAATTTCTTTGGTACATTTATCATTACATTTTCACACAATTTAAAAGGCACCTGGCTTCTTCAAATTATGTCAAAAATGAAAAGTACGATACAAGGTTTTGTTGCAGTAGTGATATCACACTGATAGTGGGGAATTCATCTTTCCCCTCACAGCTATTCTGCTTAGTTCAGTGCATCATGACATTTTAGAATTCACCATTGTTTTTTTTTTTTCATAGAATCTCTTTAAAACACTGAACTCTGTTCAATGAATAAACTGTTCATGCAGTAGTGAAATAGAGAAAATAAAACCAAATGTTTGCAAACCATAACATTTAAAAATACAGAAATTTGTATTTTGACCAAAAGAGTGCACAGTTTATTCATAATGTATTATGATAATTGATGCTAGCTGGTGTCTTATAGGTATGGGTGTGGATTTCACGATATAAACCTGGAGCAGTCTTTGTGTTTTCAAACAGAAAGACGCTGGTGCTTTGGAGCGGGTGGAACTGGATGCATGCAGACAGCAGCTGGATCTAGAGCGGAGCAGAAGTCAAAGTCTACAGCAGAGATTGATGGGAAACCCTGTATGTTCTGTGCTTTTCACTCCAAAAGACTTCACTTCAGTCATCTGGTCTGGAAGTGCATTTATTGCTGTCCACATTTTTAAGAGTTTGTGGTACTGTACTGGTGGCTACAGGGGTCTGTGGTGGAGAACGATGGCGAGCTGGTGCAGCTGAAAGCTGAGCTCCAGAAGGTGCGGGACACACTGAAGAGCCGGAACACTGAGCTAGAGCAGCTGCAGTCTGCTCGGGATCAGGTGAAGCGCACATACCCAGCACTCTAATGCTGAATGATGTGGAGTGTGTAGTTGAGAGAAATCCTGAATATGAAAGCTCTCCTCTGTCATGATAGATGACCCAGCTGGGCTGTGAGATGCAAAAACTGGAGCAGCAACTTGCTGAGCGAGATCAGGAACTGAAAGAAAGGTGAACATATCTTACAAATGTTTACTAATCAAAAAATGTTTCTAGTGATAGATATTTTTTTTTTTTGTCATCCCTGACATATTATGCTATACTACTTTGTTGTTTGATGCTTTAGTCAATGCTTTATATGATTCATCCTTCGGTATCTAGGGATCTTACTCTGAAGAATCTGATGAGTCAGAGAGACACTGAGGAAAATGAGGCTCAAAACAAGATAACGTCTCTAGAGAGGGAGGTACAGTGCTAACAATAGTATTTTATCAATAGCATTTTTGAGAGAAGGACTGACCTCAAGTCAAGTCAACGTTTATTTATAAAGTACTTTTGTAAACATACATGAATAAGCTACCTGCATGAGAGCTTATTCATATTTTTTCATTTTGCTTCTCAGCTTACTGCACTTAAGGAGACGAAGACTGACCACTCACTGTGCAGTGAAGAAGACACTCAGGCCATCAACTCCCTGAAAGCCCAACTAGAGAGTAACCATTCAGGCTCCATTCTCATCATGTAAAAATAATGTAAGGGCCACAGTATACACAGAAAGAGTGCTTATGCTGTGGTTTTATGTTGTGGTAACAGAGAGCAGGAAGACAGCTGAATTGCTGAAGGAAGAGAGAGATCAGGCTGTACAGAGACTAAACACACCTAAACCTCCCCAACAGGTGCTGGCTGAACCTTATTTTCAGAGCCTGATTAGTTCTATTTTTGTATCTAAGGTTTAAATGGTTTACAATTTCTCTGTCTTTCTTCAGGGTAAAGAGCAGAGAGCAACGGAGACCAGAAAGGAGAAATCACTCAACTCTACCCATGTGGACACTGACCAACAGAGGAGACTCATCACAGAGCAAGTGAATAATACACAGTGCAGCCTATAAGTAAATGGTCAGTGATCATTTTTGATCTGTACATGCTGGACAATGCTACATTGTCCAAAAACTCTACGGACATCTTCTTTGAGGGAACTGTAGATCAAGAATGAACTCTAGACCTTTTGATAGCTCTTTTATTCTGGAACTAATGATGCTCCTACACACCACTGGCCCGAAAACAGTTGTGTGCAGGAATCAAAGCCATACAAAGAGAAATATCACTGTCTAGTTACTCGTGGATGGCACTTTATTACCACATCATGAGTTACACCATTTTATAATAAAAAAAGATCACCTCCATGTCACCTTACCTGTGTCCATTTGTGCCACAGCTGAAGAGTCTATTTAAGGAGAGAGAGCAGCTGGTTGGTGAGGCGTCTCCAGTGCTTCAGAGAAGAGCTGTCCCAGCGGTGGACCAGGGCCCAAAGTCTAAAGCTTTCGAAGTAGGCAGTTCCGCCTAGTGTACTTTAATTATAAAATTACCACAGCAAATCAGTTGTATTACAGTACACCCAATATTAATAACTACATAATGAATGTTCTTCAAAACATTTCCCAAATGAGAATTCTGCAGACACACTGAGCAGTGAGAGGAAGGGGCAGCTGGGGGATCGGGGAGTCCAGCAGAGGGCAGGAAGGAGCCCTGAAACCAGTCCAGAGCCACCAGCTTCTGAGAATAGACCGCAGGAGGTCAACTGCACTGAAACCCAAGTAAGAGATGGCTAGAATGATACTGAGGATAAGGATTTTTCCATCTGCTGTGTGAATGAACAGATAATGATCATGTGGAATTCATGTATTTGCTCTTCTTTTCTTTGTGTTTGTAGAGAATTTATAGTGACCATGCACTTTCAGCCATGGAATTTTTTTTTTTTTTTTCTGGTTATGGGTTTTATAATTTGCGGGAGAGCGTCTGTGTAAAATTATTTTATGCACTACTGACCACATTTAATTCAAAATTCCAACAAAAAATGTAAAAATAAGACTTAATAAATAATTTGGAAATGTTAAACTACACAACACTTACATTCATTTACAGTTGCTACAATTAAAATAGTGATATTAAGTGAATGGTGTGTGCATGTGTTTTTGTTTCATCCCATCAGACACTGAGAGGAGCTGCTGGAAAACAGCACATAGAAAAGCTGCTCTACAAACACTACTGCACATACAGCACATATGGAGGCATTTCTTATTTTTTACACACTCACACTGCAATCTTTAACAAAAAAATAGCAGCCTGTGCATTTTACACACACACTGACATAAACTGTATAAACATTGAACAGAAAAAGGTTTTTTTTTTCCCATGGCTGTATGACAAGGACATATAGCACAAAAACACAGATAGTCATTTATTGGAGTAGTCCTGGATGTTTGATGCTGTGGCACGATAAACATACAGTGTCACATAAGCAGCTTTGGTGCGTGTGTGGAAGAGCAGAGCCCCTGGATAAAACACAGCTGACACTGCTCCCTCCTCCCTGTCAACAGAGGAGCATCTGGAACATCTAATACTATAAAGGGTCATTTCATCACTTCTGCACTTAGATTGCTGGATTTGAGTTGATTATTTTAGCACCTGTCCCTGAATAATGGAGTCGGTTTAAGTACAATGAGAGCAACATCTCTGCTATATGCCTCCTCAGCAGATGTCAGCAGAAATGGAAGAGCTAAAAGACAGAAGTGAAAATCTCCTTAAAGGTGATGTGTGACGTCCAATCACAATAAGAAATCATATCTGTTTCCACTGGTCCTTGATCATGAATCCATCACTGTTACAGATCTTCGTGTAATTTTGTGTCCACATCTGTGTTTGGGTGTCACTCCGTTCCAATTAGAGAATGTTATTGCATTTAATACAGTACCATTTTTCCAATATTACTGTTTCTTGCTTTACAGCCGAGTTTAAACAACAGATCCAGAAATTAAGTGAGCACACCCTAGCCGCTGTATCCTGCTTGCTAGGCTTCGTTAATGAGGAAGAGGAGGCATCGCAGAGGAGGCTGCCCCCATCATGTGTGGATGGTACATTCCAAGCCCGACAGGTGGAGGTGTGTGACTCAGAGATGGAGGAGGATGACGACTAAATAAATGTATAATGTAGCCTGTGTGGATTGATTGTTTTTTGATTTGTGTTAATAACTTTGTTATTAAATGCACTTTATATGAAGTTCTTTGTGGTTTTAAATGTCAGTTTTATGAAACTATTTTTGTCACTACATTAAGATTTATTACAGGCTTGATGCTAAAGATCGGAAGTGGTTTCATGTATTTTGTTCATAGTGTCTCATGGCGAACAATGAATTCTTATTTGTACTTATTGTCTAATAAAACTTACTAACAAAGAAATCACATTTTCTTGCACTTTTTGTATATAGAAACCTATATATATATATAAAAAGTAGCACTTTGTCATTGGTGCATAGTGATGTCGCATTCATTTGTCTGTGGCACTGATTTTTTTTTAATATATCATCCTCTCACCTTATTGTAGAATGGAAAACTCTGGAAAAAATTTTTTCTGTACAGTTTACAGAAAGTTGACACATTTCATGTCAGTTTGCATGTTTATATTTGCAGGTTAGTTTTTTTACACCATTATGGAATTTTCTAATTTGTTCTGAAGAGGGAAATAACATAATTAGTATTTCATATTGAGAAAAGCCAGACAGTGGATATTTTGCTGATGATCTACCGTTTGCAGGATTAAATCAAATATCAGTGACTCAGATCTGTTTGGTCACTAAAAAACACGAGAGAAAAATGATCAATAGGTTAAGTAATGTGTCAGGCTTCATTTGTCTTTATCAGTTTGGATCTTGTGCTGCTATGGATCTCTGGCTCTCGCTGGGGCTGTTAAAACTGTGATTATGTTGAAAAACATCAAAAATAATGATTTTTCTTTTTTGGTCTGATATGAAAGAAAAGGTCTTCAAAATTAATCTCTCAAAGTTTCATCATAGAAATAATTGCGAAAATGTACTTCAATGACTATTTAATCTGAGTTGTAGCTCTCAGATCTTACAAAAGAATGTCCAAAATAAGTGCTGTTTTCGCCTGTCCTCTGAAACGTCACGATCTCAGCTGTCCACGTCTGGTGTTAAAACGTCAATCCCTGATCTTTTTAAACCTATCAAAATGCTTAAATCATGTACGCGAAATCTTTTCAGGCAATAGGAAGCCCTGTTCACAGCCTTGTGTCCGCCTACCCCTCGACAGATTAGCAGTGTTCTGTGTAGCCTAATGCTAGCAATGCTAACAATCTCCTCGCAAAGATCGGGTTTAACATTTGTATTTTGGGTCAACATCATCAAAGTTGTTTAGAGTGAAGTGTGTTGTGTTGTGTGATTGCTTTTTGGTATAATGTCATTGTCGAAATAATGTAAAATAGCTAAAGCTTAAACTCAGTGGATGTTTCCAGTCTGCGCTCTGCTGCTGCCAGCAAGACTGAATCAAGTTGGTCAATGAGTTCTTTGGCTCCAGTGATGTGTCTTTAGTCTGATTTAATGTATTTTTCTAAGTATCTAAATGCCTGTAGTAAAATTTTGTTGTTGAGTACTGGGTGCATATGTCTTTGAATGCTATGGATTGTTAAAGATATCAACAAAAAAACGACAAAAACTTTAAAAGTGATTTCTCTGTTTCAGTTGGAAAATGGTGCTGTGCTTCCATAATTTAAACGCTCTGTAACTTGTAAACAGTTTAAGATACAGCTTTGACCAATATATCATTTGAAAGATTATTTTCTCGTCTTTTTAATTATCCCAAAACCTCAATTTTGAATTTTGGGTCACTGTGACTCATTTTGCCAGATCAGGTCACAATTGTAAAAGTATATAATTTGTGGGAGTATGCTATTGTTCTAAACAGTGTATTGAAATGTAAATCAGGAAAACATTTTGGAAAACATTTTGAGTTTGAGGTACGGGTGGCCTGAAATATTTTTCAAATATTTAAACATTTTGGTGTCACAATGGTGTCACAATCTGCACCCCCTTTAGAATACTTTCGCGGGGGTTACGTTCCAAGAGCACCCGCGTATATTGAAAAACCGCGTTATTGTGTCAGAAATGCCTATTCTGGAGTGTAAACCCTAAATATGCCCCCAAATATGTTCCCAGAACATTTACATTTCATTTTAATCCATTTAATGCATTACCCATAAAGAAAATGTAAAGGTAAATAAATAATCAGAATCAGAAAAATTTATTGCTTCAAAAACATTAGCATTAGCAGTTAGCATTAGCTGCCCAAAAGACTCATACCCAAAAGAACAAGACAGCTCTCTGTGCTGATGCTCAGTTAAGTCAAGGATAAGGTAGGAAATATTGATTTATTTGTGTGTGTGTGTGTGTACAGTATAGACTCTACTGTAATTCAGGGCCTCATGCAGAGGAGGCTCATTCCGTTCAGGTGCCCAAACATAAACAACAGCACAAGGACGATGGACATGGTGGACGAGGCCCAGACATCACAAAAACAAATCAGCAGTTTCCGATAACAATTATTAGTTTGGTTCTCAGAAATATCTGCAAAAGACTGAAGCAGTAACTGCTGAACCGTAGTTATATATATAATATATACACAGTTGGTTACTGAGAAGGAGGGCTATCACATTCACATAATACTACATAATATTTTCCCAGCCCACTCATGAACCATACGTAGCAACAGTGAGCCTATATGAATCAGATTACAGCAACTACTACAATCTGATTAGCACAGCTGGATACTGCCAGATGCTCTGACCCATGTCTTCCATAAATGTTAATACCAATGTCATTTGGATCAAGGGTCTTGCTTTCAAGTGCAATGGTTAAAGTGCAAAATATCAAAAGGCAACAACAGCACTGAGCATAGAGCAAGCGTTTTCAAACTTTATATACAAATGTCTAATTTCTACATAAGGTCCAGGACGACAATAAATAAGCAACTCCCTTTTATTTAATTTGCTTACAACATACAACCAAAAGAAATAGCGCTGTCTGCTTATAATTGTTTGCTTGTGAACCTCATCAACACTCTGTTTTGACAGTAAAGTGTAATATGCCCTGTAGTTTTATGAAAAGATTTAACAAAAACCTTGATTACTTTTATGCCTCAACAAATAAAGTGGTGACGAGACATAACGCCTTATTCTCCAATGACTCTTATAATGACGTATGTATTTTGCTCACTCGTGCTCGCAGGACCGCACATGAATAACTTAGCCTTAGCGGACTTGCTAATGCGGATGCGAAGCCTCAGAATTGAACCAGGCTAACATTGCGTCATAGGTGCGTCGAA
Source organism: Brachypetersius gabonensis (assembly GCA_037577145.1). Taxonomy (NCBI): domain Eukaryota; kingdom Metazoa; phylum Chordata; class Actinopteri; order Characiformes; family Alestidae; genus Brachypetersius; species Brachypetersius gabonensis. Next base: position 10,574,114 of record JBBJLR010000133.1, read on the forward strand.
TGACAACGTTGCTTCGGTTAATCACAGGCCAAGTTCACCATAAAAATCTAAAATATGTTATATTTTACCAAACTATTCATTTTTGCGACATACACTTAATTGCATTGTGTAAATGCATTCCTAATATGATGTATGGACTGAGTCCGTAATGACTTGCAGTTCGGTTCGAATACGGAACAGGGTCCGGACTTGGAGAATAGCTGCCATAGCCCTAGAACCAAACATTTTAAAGAAACTCATCCTTTTCTGATTTTTACTTCTATTTTTTCTGTAATACCTTAAGAAGCCCTGAGATTTTGATCATCTGTCAAATGTACATATGAAATATCAGTGAATGCATGGTGACAGCTTCAGAAGTCTGAGCGGATCAACACTGGAAAGGGAAAGGATTGGACTGCTGTCTGGAGGATTAAACTACAATGTCATTAAAAATGAGATGATCTCCCGTGGAACTTAAATCCTGTAAGACAATCATTTAATCCAAAACATTAAAAGCAAACATCAAGGCTTACTTAACCTCTCCATTGAAAGGCAGAGTGTGTATAAAACTCAGCTCTTGCATAACAGTCTGACATGCAAAATTTCCTAGATGCAATCTATTCTGTTTTCTTTTCCATGTGATAAAAAACATTGTATATCATGTGTGCACTAAATTAGCTGTTTTGACCAAGAAAAACAAGAAAAAATAAGGAGAATACTATTTAATTAATGTTATATATATACAGTGAGCCTCGAAATTATTCATATCCCAGACATATTTTCACATAAAGTTGATTTTATTCAACCAGCAAGTAAAATTTAAATGGGAAATGACATAGGTGTATGCAAAAACATAATACAATGATGTACTAAAGACATTATTGAGGAAAGAACATTTCTCAGCTTTTATGTACAATTATGCAAAAAGTGGCATGTCCAAAAGTATTCATACCCTTTCACAACTACCCCTGTGTTTGGAAAAATCCAAAGCTCCATATCATTCCAAATAACCCAAGCTGTTCTACAGGAGCCTAATTACCCTGCTCCATTGGAAAC
>JBBJLR010000133.1:10584359-10602953 GCA_037577145.1 Brachypetersius gabonensis
GACATGCCACTTTTTGCATAATTGTACATAAAAGCTGAGAAATGTTTTTTTCCTCAATGATGTCTTTAGTACATCATCGTATTATGTTTTTGCATACACCTATGTCATTTCCCGCCTAAATATGACTTGCTGGTTGAATAAAATTAACTTTGCCTGGAAAATTTGCCTGGGGTATGAATCATTTCGAGGCTCACTGTATATATATATGTATATATGTATATATATTTACAGTAACTCCATTCAATACTACACATTCACATCTGTCTGACTTATCCAGACATACCAACCTTATTTTATGCTCATATGAGGCAAACATCTGGTGATGTGGGTGTACAGAGTAAAATGAGTAAAATTTATCAGAGTTCCATTTGTTAAGTTTCATTGAGTTAGTTTAGTTTAGGTATGTGTGATTTAAGCCAATGTTTTTGCACTGCATGATTAGTAGCTGGCCAATAATCTCTGTCTCTCCTTCCAGCTTGGGAGCTCATATTCTAACACAAATGAAATATAACCTCATTATAACTCAGAACAAAATATTGACTTCATATTGAGGATTACTTTCACAGTACTGAAGTATAGCTTAATTGAGTGAGTACTATCACCCCTGCACAAACTAACAAGCATTCCTGATTTTGAGCAGGTATTTTAGCAGGAACACACTAAAATAGTCAGCACAGGGGGCTACTGGACTAGAGTTGGGGACCTGTGGCTCAATCTAAGACAGGAAACAGTTCCACTGAATCGAACATGACTCTACATCCTATCCACAGATCATCCTAATGGTCTAGTGCAGGCAATGGGCCTATCAGATATCCAGTCTATTGTCCCACAGTGTACTTCCAGCGTCCCTAGAAGCAAAGCTTTTGCAGCAGATATTTCCTGGGTGAACACGGCAAGTCTGAGTGTACAGTTCTGGAGCTCTTCCAGAGTGCTGACCTCAAGCACCAGGCTGTGGCGCTGGCCAGACACCTCCAAAGGGCCTGACCAAAGTGGAGGCAGGCTGGCCTGAACCATTACCCCTTCCAGCCTATGCAGTGTCCCAGTAAGGCTGAGCAAGGCGATGGTAATGGTCCGCTGTGCTGGGGAGAAGGTAAGGGTAAAATGCAGGCAGGGATCTGGGTTTTCAGTGCACAAATTTGAACCATAGTTGGGGAGCAAAGGTGTTTGCAAAAGCCGGCCTTCAGTTTGGACGCCAGAGAGAGCACATGGTGATACTGAACTTGGGGTAGTGAGTCTTATGCTCTCACTGTTTGGGCGAGTATCCCATGACACAGTGCAGTGGCGTTTAAGTACCTTCTGGGTTTTTGCCAGGAGTCCAGGCTTTGAAAAGGAATGAAGTGAAGAGCGGCCGGTGGTCATGGGCCTGTAAAGTGGTGAGGAGAGTGTTGGTGAGCTGAGCCTTCGTAAAGGAAAGCAGGACTTGGACTCTTTGTTGAGTTCTGAAGTAACTTGAGGTCTTGAGGCAAAGGACATGGCACTAAAATCATCATCCGATGGCGTGGAGCTTCCAAAGGCCGATGGATAGTCCGACACATCCTGTTCCAGCTCATCGTACTGAACTTTGATGGAAGTGGCCTCTAAGGAGATGGAAGGGACTACGGCCAGGGTCACATGATCAGCAGCAGGCGGCAGAGGTGGGGATGCCCTGTCTTCTTTGTTTTCAGGATATTTCGCTGTGAAGTCTCGCCAACACAGGACACAGCCCAGGATCAGAGTCAAACAGAAGACCACCAAGCCCACTCCCAGCAGAATCTGGAGGTGGACTGAACAGACAGCACAGTTAGAAAGACACACTAATTTGCAAATTACAAAAGAGAGAACATCTGCTTTGCAGTGTTCCTCTACAGACAGATCTACATGCATTTCTGAACAAAGGACAATTTTTTGTGGAATCGTCTGCAATATAACAGATCCAAGAGGACAGTGGCTAATTTGAAGTTTTTGAGCGATCTGGACTGATGAAGCTTTATTATGTACTTTGGTTCATGTTAATTTGAATAAACTGACTTTTGAAGTGAATTAAACGACATGAACCACAAAGTAGAAATTTTAGGCTGAACGACAATGTTTTTCACATCTGAAGCCTGAACATTTCCAAACATTCCAAAACACAGATGAGGAATAATGTGTTTAACTTAAAAATGGAGAAATGTTTCCCTGCCATGCTTAAAGATTCACAGATATGGAGACCAACACCAACAGGTCACAAGTCATTATGCTATGAAAGAGCAAAAGACTGTTCTGAGACAAAATCTTCTATTGATGTCTGTCCCAAGCTGGGCAAACCTCCTAGGAAACCACTACCGTGCAGAGAATGGTGGTCTTTAGCATTCTGAATGCAACTTATGAATCCCTTCAGGAATGTTACATGAGGTACAATAATAAATTCTACTATGGCCTTTCAGATCTGGAACTGGACACTACTATATCAAGCATCCCAATGTATCTCAACATAGGACAGCAGACAGCAGAAAAGCCAAGACCTACCTTCCAGGTGCTTGGTAAAGAGAACCTGAATTAGCAGCCACGTAAAGAGCATGACAATGATGCCCTCGATCATTCCTTTACAGCAAAAGATCAACACCGAGTGTCCCGAGTAATCGTCACTCTCACTGGACATGATGGCAATTCAGACACTTGCCGTCGCTGCTGTAGTCCCGTGCTTTTACCACATCCTCAAAATAAGCCCATGCATCACAGAAATGACTAGAAGACGATGCCAGTGTCTTCCAAGCTGGCCTCCGGCTTGGGTTGTTCCTGTTCCATCTGTAACCATTGTCTCTATGAAACCACAGTGAATTGACCAAAGATATGGACTCGCATCAGGTCTGTGTAAAATATCCTGATTTTTGTTACTGATGTGAATGTATGGTGTTGGGGCAGAAACCCATTCTTCTTGCTCCGGGTGAAGCTTGTGTTCAATCAGCTTGTTTATATGAGCTGAACAGTAATCCCCTGTGCTGATGTGAGAGTGACGGCGGAAGACCAAAGTTAGTTGCAGTAGTGGAATGTGGGTGGGATCATGCTACATCAGTCATGGGCACATATATAGATGCCTGCCCTCTATTTACCTACCTTCTAATCTGAACCAGCCCATGCTTATCTTCGACCCCCCCCCCTCCCCCCCAAACCCTGCCCCCACTCCACACATACAGAACAGCTGTCTCTTCCATTAGCAGCTTCTCATGTCATCACTGTGTAAGCACGCACAGCGCAATGGTATAAAAAACAAGCTGGTTTGCACGTGTAAAGTCCTGCAAATGTGCATGTGTACAAATATGGTGCAACTAGAGGGCAACTGAATGATTTGCTGAAAAATCAAATTTACTAAATTGGCTGTTCCCCAATGGCTCCCCAAGATGCTACAGCTATCAGTGGACAGGATTCCATATGAGCATAACTGTTTCTCTCTAGTTGGGCAGCATGGACCACCCTCCCAGCCCAACACAGGCTTCTGTTAGTACCAGCATTGCTAGTCTGAATTCTCCTTGAAAATTTGTTGATTGGTCCAACAGTTAAAAATAATGAGGTGGCACTTTAAATCTCACCCTTTGAGCGCAGGCAGCACCGTCATTAGGGGAATCTTTGCCATCTGGTGGATTTGAACATCACAAAAATTAGGGACAAAACTGAAGATTTCCATTAAATTTGAGTTATATTATCCTCACTGGCCCAGCGCAAAATTACACGAGCAGACATCAAACACAGATTAACTCAGCAATAGTTCAGTTATGGAGGGCCAGAAGTGGCAATATTATATACATAAATATGTCATTAAATACGTCGTTAAATGTGTCATTGTTTAAAATGGGAAATATACTGATAATTATTTAAACGTGTCATTAAATCTTTATATCATTTAATAACACGTAAATATTTTTATTTCCCATTTTAAATAATTCATGACACATTTAATTATCGTTTTATTTCCCATTTTAAATAATTAAAGCCACATTCAAAGCCACATTTAATTATGTTTTTATTTACCATTTTAAATATTTATTGACACATTTAAGTTATTTCAGGTTGCCAACGTTACACACATTATAAATTTATTTGATCTGTCAGTCAGACTCATCAAACTGTCATTAAATATTTGAAATGGTAAATAAAAACATAATTAAATGTGGCTTTAAATGTGGCTTTAATTAATTACAATGGGAAATAAAACAATAATTAAATGTGGCATTATTTAAAATTGGAAATAAAAACATTTAAGCAATTAAATGCGCGATATATAAAGATTTAATGACACATTTAAGTAATTATTTGTCAGTATATTTCCCATTTTAAACAATTAATGACACATTTAATGATGTAATGACATTTATATATATATTATTGGCACTCCTGGCCCTCCATACATAGTAACCCATCAATAGCCTCTCTAATATTTTCCGTTTACCCTTTTGAGGGGATACTGCCTCTTGGTGTTAAATGGGTTGAACTGCATACCAGTTTTGTATTATAAAATACTCTTGTAACGTCCGGATTAATTTCAACTTATCTTGCTTTGAAAGGGTAAAGACTAAATATGTATGCTACATACATAACACATACAAAAGTAATGGGATACATGTGTTTCAGGGTTTTGTCCAAGATCCTTACTTTAAATTTGTGGACACAGTTTGGGGAACACCCTTTTTTCTATTCCAGCATGACTCTGCTCCAGTGCACAAAGCAAACTGCATCAAGATGTAGGAGTTTGGTGAACTTGACTGGTCCAAACAGAGCCCTGACCTTAACCCCATCCAAAACCTTTGGGATGAACTGGAATAGAGATTGCGAGCCAGGCCTTCTTATCAGTGCTTGACCTTATAAATGCCCTACAGAACGAATGGGCACAAATTCCCACAGAAACACACAGCAGTCTTGGGGGAAGCCTTCCAAGAAGAGTTATAGATAGGACCAAATCAATACTAAAGTCTATTTATCTGAACACAATGTTATTAGTCCCTGTTGGTGTAATGCTCAGGTGTCCCCATACTTTTGTCCATATAGTATATCACAGCAATCAAAAAATGGCAAGATCAAAACCTTTCACAAACTCAAGCAGCTAATCAAAGCAGAACTTAACAGAGGGGAAAAAACACAAGATATGCAGGACATGTTGCATAAACTCAGACTTTAATTCCACTTTTTCAGGCTCCATGTGAACACCAGAGAGAGCACAGTAGAAATACAGTGAGATGGTCTTTGGGTTTGAGCTGTGTAATTATCTGATAAATACAATACAAAGACAACAAGATAAAAGATCTGCAGGATTTTTTTTTCAAGCACAAAATGTCAAAGTAAGGATAGCGGAGACCGTTCCAGTGAGAGGCAACAGCCGACCACATTCCTTACCAAAGACTGCTTTATGTTATTCTAGGACAATAAGGTTTAGAGACAATCTTATTTTAACTCAGTAACTTCTAAAAATGCAGCAAAGTTCAGTATTAAATAAACCTGACTGAATAGAAATAAGACGTACCCCAACCCCACTGACATATGATTGATACGTCTGATTTTCCGAAAGGTATGAGATTTCTCTTTGAAGTCATAAGCATCTAGTAACTCATACCACTGTATGAAGGTTATTCTGTTATTAGATTTCTTCATATTTGAGGTCATTTGTCCACTACAAACCTGAGAACATTTCAGAATTTAATAAGAGGTCATTTCAAAGTCATAAAACTCAAAATATCTTAATCTAGTGTCTGGCGCTAATTCTGAGGTAAAGTTGACAAAGTTTTACAAAGGCTATTCTGAGGTAGCTATTTCACTTCTCCCACTGAGGTATATCCAGCCTTGTTCATTTGAGACATGAGGCGTTGTGGTGCTGAGGTAAAAACCACTGAGATCAACCTGAAATTCCTGAGAAACTTGCTTTCCAATATGGAAAGGCATTTGAGGCCTAAAGTTATGAGAAAGAAAGGTAAAAAGATGCACAAAAACGTGTCAGCGCTCCTCCTGTTTTTCTCCTTAGCATTTTGTGACCAAGATCAGTAAGTATTGATTTATTTTTTAGATCCTTTATGAACAAATACCCCACTATTTCTCTGATTTCATTTTAGCATGATCATGCCTTTTACATCCTGGTAAGATTAATAAGCATATCAGAAAAAAAAACATCCTCAATACTCAATCACATAATAAAGGAATAACATGTTAATAAGGGCCCAGATCAGAGACCCTATAACTGATCGTCCAACGCCATCTAAATAACTGACTTGTGGAAAGCCATTTGTCCCCTCTACTGTTGCGCATCTACACGCTTTTGATTAAATAGTAGAGAGCAACCGTTTGGGTAGGAACTGGTAGGGACCAATCTGTCAAAAGAATAAAAATGTCAAAAAGAATAGCAAAATGTATGCTTTCAGCTGTGTAAACTGCAGTTTCAATACTCAAATCTATATCGAAAACTTTCAAAATCAAATGAATATTTCTGGATATCTAGAAACTAAAAATAATGGGAAAAACAAATCCACAATCAAATCAAGAAAATATACCAAGTAAAAAGCAAAGAAAAAGTTTGACCCCATTGCTAACCAAAAACAACTCTGCAAATAACACTTGAAGGGATTGTGGTCCATTTAAAAACTAGCAAAATGAACATAGAAGGGAAATCCTCTATCCATAAATCAGGAGCACTGAGACCTGATTCTTTGGAATCCACTGTTAGTGTGCATAAGACGGATACGGTGAATGTTGCAAAATACCTACTTATGGAAAAATGTAAAACGTTCAAACACCGCTGTAGGATTTTGGCAGTATATTTTTGCCATGATTGTTTAGCAGAGGTGTTTGGTAAGTAAGTGATTCTATGGATGTGTTATGCATATAAGGCGGCATATTGTACGGCTATTAAAAAGCTACTGAACGTGTGAAGCACAGAAATGTGCTCATAACAGCATAGCTGAGGTATCTGTTGTGATTTTGGATCAGATCATTCTCATGATCTTCCAAGTCCTGAGAGAGTTTGTAGCAGACATGTGGCAGAAGGGAGATGCCATCTGCAACAGGGTAGAACAGTTACTAAACTCTTGGTAAGTGGAGGCCCCTCTCAGCAGAAGTGAGCTAGATGGGTCTCAATAGGAGGTAGACTTGGCTTTAACAGACCACTGGATGGTCAAAGACTCTCCATAGACAGAAAATGCTTCTCCAGGAGAGGAAGACCATAGTTAGGCAGGCTACTGGGAGCTAAGGAGAGCCAGCAGCAGGCTCCGCTGAGCCAGGGCCTTTGGAAGAGGAGGATGAGGTGGAGGAGGAGGAGGCAACACTGGGGCTGAGGGTGGAGTTCTGGCATACGGATGTAGCTGTGGCAGAGTTAAGCATGCCTGCAGGGGACTTCTGAGCATACAGCAAACCTGAAGGGGAAAAAAGAATCAAAATAAACAGGTGTTATTATAGAAAGATCTCACAAATGCATTTTATGTAGTTATTTTATTACATTGCTTGAAATGGTCCATTACAGTGGGATCTTTGTACAGTGGGATATTTTGGGAACAGTTACACTAGTATTAATATACACTGGTCTCAAGTGATGTTTGGTTCTTTCTCTAAAACTTGCTGTCTTGGAGGTTCTCTGAAGTGATGAGAGGCATAAATAGTTTTCTAATTATATTCTGGTACATACCTGAGTAAATAACCCCATTGACCTCCACGGACACTGTGATACTGGCTGATCCATTTGAAGAGATGCTGAGAGATAGATCCTGCTTTTCCTCTGCAAAAAAAAAAAGATGGAACACACATAATTTGAGAAACGTTCATTTCAACATTCACAACAGGAGAGCTGTGGGTTGGAGTCTCAAGACTCACCACGTGCACTGGCGCTGTTGATGCGCAAGCTGGCAGGGTTCACTTGTGATGCCATGGCAAGCAGGTTCTGCTGGAAGGCCTGCTGCAGCAGCCTCTGCTGCTCTTCTGCCAGTCGCGCCATCTTCCTCTCTGGTGCCTCCATGGCTGCACCTGCGGCCAGAGCAGCAGCACCCATGCCGGTCTCCAGTCGCTCACGCAGCTGCTCCAGAGTGGCAGCCCGGGCCAGCTGCTGCTGCTGGTGACCCAAAGCAAGAGCCAGGGGGAGCCGACCTGGCAACATGGAAGCAGGACCGTCTTCAGGAACTGCGAGTGCAGATGGAGAGAGAACAGTCATGGCGACTACAACAAATCTCGCTCTTTTTCAGTGTTACTTTGAGACAAATAATTATCATTCAAAAACTAAAATAAAAACAATGAACACTAAAATAATATAGAGGATACACTCAGAAAAGCATATGAAATGACCTTTTAAAACAATGATGAGAAATACTGCAGTTTGGCAAACAATTTGATGCTAATTTAGCTGTTTCTTTAATTATATTTTAATGCTTAATCCAATTTAGTGCTCAGACAGTGAGGAGTCAGCATACAGTTAAAGTTCTGGTATTATGCAGTACCAACACTATAATGCAATATGTTTATACATGTATTAGCAACAAAAGTGACTTGCATTAATAAAAATGGTGATTTTGAAGAAGAGGCATCTTATTTAATGAAGGGTAGTTTGGCAACTCTTTCTGAATAATACTCCTGAAATGCTCAATCCTGATGATGTGCTGTAACATTTATATCAAAACACTGTAATAACTTCATCTTTAATATGATCACACTGAGGCCATTCTCTGCATGCTGGACTGCAGTCATATGTATAATGTGTTAGCTGAGCCCTCTAGGGTGATTGCCTGCTGCAGGGCCTCAGGAAGACCTTCCTTTTAATGGCTTTCACACTCTGGCCCCTTCCAATCAGCCCCTGCAGGCCAGGAAAACTGCTCAATTTCCTACACACATTTCCTGCCTGGTACAGCCTGCCCTTAAACTCAGCTTTCTTAAAAATGCTGCACATTTTTTGCCTAGCATGAAAACATACATTTCCTCTTTTTCAAGTCTTATAGCAAATGCAGTAGCTATTTTTAAAAAAATATATATAAATAATACTAAAAAAACGTTTTATTGTTAACCAGAACAATTCTCATTTGCTACTGGAAGTCTTCTCATATATGTTTCTCTTACAAACTGCACTACAGATTGTTTGTGTGTTGACAGCAGGTGGCGCTTGAACCATTAAAAACATTGTGGCTCAGTGATGTACAAAACAGGTCCCATTTCATATACAAACAACTCAACTTGATAAACATGTCTGCTGGTTCGGGCATATAGCAAGGGTAGAAGAGTGTGACTTTCGGTTTAAGTCCCAAAGAGCCTGTGTTGAAAATGTAATGACTGAACAGGATTGAGTTCAATAGAGAACAATGGAAACACACCCATTGAAAATTGTAGTGGATGTGATGTTATGCACATCCAATTTTTACCCACATGGTGTAAAAGTGGTAAAAGTGTGTAACACGTGAACACACCACAGCACACAGTTTGAACAGTATGAAAGTCTTCCTCTGTAATTAAGCCATTGACCAAGTGAAGCAGCGGGCAGCCAGGAACACAGCGCCCGGGGAACAGTGTGTGGGGATGATATCTTGCTCAAGGGCACCTCAGTGGTGCCACTAGCAGTCCTTGAATTCGAACGCACAACTTTCTGACTGCAGAGGCAACTCAATAACCAACAGTTTATTAAGAGCAGCTTGCATTAGTGTTTAATAGTTGGGTCTATTCCCAGTAGGGCTGGGGTATTAAAACAATCAAAAACAGATTATGATAAAATGTATGCTGACATTTTTACTCCACATGGACCGATCTACCAGCAGAAATAAAACACGACAGCGGCTAGTCTATCTGTAGTTTTTGGTTTGAATGTCAAAGTGCACACCCATTTCCAACCACAAAGTAATGTTTCAGCTACCGTGTGAAGAAAGCTCTGGAAAATGCAGGAAAAATTTGAAGGAACCGTCAAGGGGCACAAAAGCAACAATGACTGTGAACTCAGGTTATCCTCCAAAGCTGAGGAAATTGTTGACAAAAGGTTTGTGATTGACGGATGCATTCCTAGTGTAGCCTGACACTCAGTATCCCATTACTGAATCTCTTACATCTGCCTAAAAACTATGATGGTAGATTTTAATCAAATAACATTCATTCCTGTAAAGAATGCATTAGACAGCTAAAATGACCTGAAATGCTCTCAAATAAACTCTTTTTAGTCATTCTACAGTATGTGAAACATCACAAGCTACAGATCAGAAAGATCAAATTTGAATATAATAATTTATACATTTTGTTTTACTTGGTATTGCCCATCTGTGCTCAATTTTGGAATTTTACTGCGTAAACTTTGACAAACTTAAGTAAATGTTTTAGGTTTGCATTGATTTCTCTTGACTCTGATTTCTATTTTTCGTCACCACACTTTAAAATAAGAGTCCCAGAATATCAGTCAGAGCATGCATCTGAGTGTGTGTATACAGTTTAAAAAATAAATAAAAATTATGAATACTACGTGTGAAAGTTTTTACAGAACATACATACACATTTCATACACATACTAAACTTAGTGTCTTTAGCTGGAGTCCCTGAAAAATAGTGTGTCTGACTGAAGGAATGTAACGGCCCGATTATTGGTAAATATTTATATCCTATAATAAACATACATAAAATATAAAATGCTAATTATATTGTTTACATTGTGTTTTTAAATGTTGTGAAGGCCTGAGTCTGAGGGTTTTTTTATATTGACATTTATTCATCAGTTATAACTGATGGCTGGACCAAAATCATTATTGTGATAATTCAATATTTTAACAATAGTTAAAACTATTCAAAATCAGCATTTAAACAGGAAAGATGCCGATTTGACACTTCTGATAATTATAGATTTTGACTGACATGACCAAAAATGTGAATTAAAATTTCCATGACACTCAGCCTCAATTCCATGCATGTAAATCCATGTGTCATTACCTGTCCCTTTCTTAGGGGCTGGAGTGGGTGTGCTCTGCAGACCGTTGTGTCCAGAAGCAGGGAGGTGCATTTTGGGAGGTGACAGGAGGTGTGGGGCGCCCCCACTGGGGGAGGGGGAGAACCGGTAGAGGCTATTACTGTAACCAGGACGACGGCCCTCTCTGCGGTTGCTGTCAATGGCGGCCTGCAGCTCACCAGGGGAACTGAGCCCTTTCTTCTCACATTCATATGGGTAGAGGTACTTCATATACCTACAGAGAGGACACAGGGACACGGATCAGTATACTGTAGACTCCGCTGCATGGAGAGCTACAGCTAACACATGTTAATATCAAAACATTTGAGTACGTGTGTCCATGACATTAAAATGTCAAAACAGAAAGAGCAGCTGACATTTTTAAATTGTGTTTTAAAAAATGCAAAGCTATATTCTACACAGGTAATGTGTTTTCAGTCCTTACTGTGTGCGGAGGGTGAAAGCTGCACTGGTTATGGAGGTGGGCAAGTTCAGGCCTTTGGTGATCTCCCTCCAGATCTTCTTATTGATTACCTCAACCAGGCCTCCTTTCTCTGTTACAAGTTTATAAAGCTTATAGAGATCCAGGACCTGCTTTGCCATGATGGGGATACGATTCACTGGTGTACCTGCGGACAAAATGAAGGTCAAGTTAAAATCAGATCTGTACTATAACAGATTTCTAGACCAGGTCCACTTCTCTCCACTCTTATGGCAGCAAATCTATTCGTGGAAGGAGAAGACCTACAAAGCCTTCTTTTGAATCTCATCACTATATTCCTTTAGAACTACAGAGAACGAACTACTGACCCCCCAACAGAGCTGTGAAGCATTCTGGTCATACTGTGGATGCAGGCACATGACTGCCTAGTTTAATAAATTGTATAAAAAACCTGAAGAGGACAATGCCATTCTGTCCTTTCAAAAGAAATACAATTTCATCCTTGGATACCCTGTCAAGGACAGAGATGCACAATGATGGTGTAATATTGGTATCAATATTGGTATTAAAAACATTAGGATGGTCTGAAAAACACATTTATAGTATATATATACATATATGTTGCAGTTATTGTATATATTTATTGAAATCCTAAAAAAATGGACCACAATGCTGGATTATTTGCTTTGTCTGTATTTGATTCATTTTACTGCATTTCTCGAATGCTCCATAACCCAAATAGTCCCAGTTTCTACTTTTAATGAAATGTACCACTTCGGTCTGCAAAGTCGAGGCACATCTGCTCTTTTAATGATAGTAAATGGATCAATGAGTTTTTGAATTCATCTCGTTGCTAAGGCAACTATGACCTTTAAGGCATCTTTAATCACTCAATCTTGGCCATGTTTTTCACTTATATGAGACAATACTAAACGATAAAAAAGGCAAACAAACAAATGAACAACGCAGGAGCTATTACTGCCACATTACAGGCCTGACAGAGATTAATCAAAGCAGACACAAAACACCTCGAAAAATTAAACACCTTATATTTATTTCCAATTATGTTCATTTTTACAAATACATTTGGTCCCACCAAGTGTGGAAATAACTGCTGCAACTCAAATTAAAAACTGACATTTAAATGGTGTTTACTTAACATCCAAGTTGCCGGAGCAAACCAAAAAAAACAAACTTAAATTTTGTCTAATTACATATGCACTACACTACTAAGTAGGAAAGTGGCTGGCAGAAGGGAAGGGGTTATGCCAGAAGAAGTTGCAATGCATTAATTAAAAGGTTCAATGAGAGACCTGATGCTCCACTTCCCTCCCAGCTGGGCAAGGATTGGGGCAAGTTTTTAATCCGTGAGTGCAAGCAGCAGGGGGACGCGTGGATAGGCCCGTGTAATGAAGCTCATTTGGAGGGATTGTGTCTGCTAAATCCACATACACTCCGGTAGCCCAGTTAATGTGAGGGGAAAGAAGGAGGGGTATGAAGTAAAAGAAGAATGTGTGTGTGTGTGTGTGTGTGAGAAAGAGAGAGAGTTAACTTTATTAGTGCAGATATCGTAGGGAACACTGCAAAGTGCAATAGATTTGCCCACTGTACATAAGTCTCCATGGGTTGCACAGAAGTATAAATCTTCATTATATCTCTTGCAACTATACTATTCGAAGAATAATCAAGCTGAGCCTGGACCTATGATAACAAGCACTGTAAGACTCTCAGCCAGTGGCTGTCAGTAGACATTTCAGATGATAAACACTACTAACAGCTGAACTATTTCACCATGAGGACAACTACTTTAACAAATGTCTGTTTTCTTGCATGTGGCCGACTCTCATGATATGTGGTCTGCAGGTTTCTCTGAAATAAATCTCATGCAGACAGCAGAAAAGAACCACTCAAGATCAAACCATGATATTTAACCTTATTCTTTCATCAGGCGGATGAATCTGAGCTGTGTTTCTGTGGGGATTAAACAGGAGCACATGCCTTCATTTGCCTCTGAAGCCCCTCTCAAGAGTACGCCAACAGGCGTGACGTGTTCATTTACCCAGAGAGCATGGAGTGATTTAAAACTGCAGGCTTCCAAGACAGGGCCCAGCACTCTCTAGGGACCCAGGAGCAAGGTCTTGCTTTGAAAACGAGTTATTTAACGCTGGGGATGACATTACTCGTTCATCAAATGATCAGTGAACGGGCTCAAGCCTCGGGTTAACCCCAGGTCACTGTGCTAGGGATTTAGGAACAGGTCAAAAGCAAGAGACATGAAGTAGTACTGTCAAGGGAGAGACCCTGTGACATGCTTCTCAACTGTAAAACTAATTTAGCTCATACGCGGTGGAAAAGCTATTCAGTACTTTGTACATCACGGAAACTTTGAAAGTGACTAAAAGTAGCTTTTATAAACGCTTTTATAAACCCAACTAATCACATAGCCTTGCCCATATAAGGGAGAAGGCATTAAGATAAAAAAGGAAAGGTTAATGGCATAAAAGAGTGAGCCCTGACATTAGGCAGAGCGGTGCTGTGATTAGAACTGCCCCTTCAGCCTGACAGACTGTGTTTGCGCAGGCAAGACCTGACCTTGCTAAGCCTTAAACAAATCAGTCACAACTAACAAGCTGGTAGTAAGAGAAAAGCAACAGAACAAACTTCTGAACGCTCTTGGATTTAAAAACTTTCAATATAAAAAAAGAACAATACACACATTTGATTCTAATTATTTGTAGACAACTGGACAGTTTTCATGTGGAGTATCTCAAATGAATATAACCGATAGCTATAAAAACAAATGTTTATGGAAGATCAAGTTTTTTCATTTTTATTCCCTCTATTCCCGCTTCTTTGCTTTCCCTTCCCCGTTCCGTCCATCCTGCTAGTAAAAAACAGGTCAGTGGATCTGACCCCTGCCCTGCATATAGAGGAAACAGCTGCCCACATTAAGAGGCCTTTACTCTCTAATGAACCAATACCAGGCCCTTGCTAGGCTTGCTGGATGAAGGAAATACCACACTTGGGCCTAAACAATGATTGCCTTTCTTACTGTAGGGCTGCAATGAAAGGAAAGAAGACGGGGGCACAGGAAATGCATGGTCTCACACCACATCAGACATCCTGCATGATATGGTGGCCAAGACCTCTATTGATCCGTTTTGAATAGTTTAGGCATCAAGAACTGTGAATTACAAATGAATGTTATGATTTGTGAATATCTTCAGATACATATGGCATAGTGTAGTAGAAAAAAAGGAAAATAAAGAAAAACGTATATTACACATACATAAATACTTATTCTAAACACTGGTATACATTTGAAGTTTAGGTGCAAATTCTAGAGAAAAACCAATAACAAACCTCATTAGGCATACAAGTAAAACCAGGTTCACCTGTGCACCCAGAAATAAATTAATATGTTGGACAAAATGTGTTGCTAGTCTGTGATTATGAATCCACAAGAGTACAAGTGGCCCTGCTGCACTTCATGCCTCTCTCCAGGTTTCAGTCAAATGTAGCAAATGTTAGGCAATATTTACTGAAGAGGGCAGCTCTCTCAGGCTGCGTGAGAGGCAGAAAGATATGCTAATAGGCTACACATATGAGAAACAAAACACCCGAGCTTTTCAGGCTAGTAGCTATCTTACTATATAAAATAGTATGACTGACCAACTGCAGGTTTTCCGGAGTATAATTAGTAGCACTTAGCAATTAGCCATTGTATTTAACATAATGCAATTGTTATATGTTTGATAACAGCCATGACTGAGATTCCGAAGGCAGTATTTAACCCTTAAAAATACCGTGATAGAGATGAAGGAAAATATTTTCAGGTATTGGGATAATATTTTTACCCTCCGGTAATGAACGAAGCAGAAGAGTTACGACAAAAACAAACAACGAACAAACAAACCATCAGTGATATTAAATAAAACAGAAAAATATACAAAAACTCTTCTGCAGATACCACATATATGAAAATTGTTACAGACCAAGTATACCTCTTCAAGGCTCCAAACTATGAATTTGTTGTTTTATTATTTGCAATATGTAGTTTTCTGACAATTAAAGGTCATGTTTTTCCCCTCCAATTTCTGCCATATTTAGTTATCTCTGGTTCCACACACTAGAACCCCCCTATCACACAGTACAACCAACACAGGGAAGCTGGAAGCAGACATGTGCTTCTTTCGCATTACAAGAAGCACAGCAAATTTCTGTACTGCCCTTAACACATTGTAGGACAGGGTAACATTTTTGGAAGACAGCATGGACTACCAAGGCAGCTAACGGATGACCACGCTAGCTAGCATTGCGTTGAGTGGTGAGGGAGAAGGAAGGCCATCCTATTCACCAAGACAGAGTGAAGCTGTGCTCTCTTGGGTTCCTGGCTACAGATGGCTGCAGCCCCACTGAATCCAATAGGACCAACATTTAGGAACTAATAATGTCAACAGATGCAGCCTTGAAAAACTCTTTGCAGTACTGAGGGCAGTGAAAGGAGTAGAGCTTTAACATCAAAGTTCCCACAACCAGATAAAAGAAAAAGTCAGAGGTCAAACATTAAAATCCATCATGATTTGATTGTGTGCGCACACATGGGTTTGGTCAGAAAACCAATGATCTAAATTCAAAACTGTAATCCAAAAATCCACAAATAGCAACAATTCCTTGCACAGACAACATGGGTGGGAGGCAGCATGAGGATTCTGGATTATTGTTTTAAGAACCCTGTCAGCCAACACACAGTCTGACAACAATGTCAGCGTCTGGGGACAACACAGGCCAATCCTCCAAACGATTAATTCTCAAACATGCACACCCCCACACGCAACTAAATCCCATTCCCATTCATGAATCATGGTCAAATTTTAGATAATCTCAGATTTGGCCTACAGAACGATAAAAAGTTAAATCCTGTAATTTTTCTTAACGTAATCAAGTACTTGCAAACTATTATAACAAATAATCTGACATATATGGCACTGGTAGATCATATACATTGCTTGTCAAATCAGTTATTTTTCAAATGATCTACACTTTATACACTAACAAACTATTCTCATTTGCCACTCTTTAGCCACCTGCTCAGTAAAATCAACCTGCACTTGTAGCAGTTACTATGCCAGGTAGGCTAATATCAAGAGGTTAAGATAGGATTACTGAGGCAAAGCTATTTGCTTGACTTGCAAAAAAAAAAACCCATCATTAACTGCTTTAAGATGAATGAGTTAGCTCACACAAAGACATTAATTAGATTCCAGTCTGTATCTGGCAGAAGTAGTAAATCCCACATTTAAAGCAAGCTTTGGCCAGGAGTACTGTCACTATGCATTTCCTCTTCAAGTTATTTACATCCGCTTTCAAACCAAATGCTAATTTTTTAATACGATCAGATTGCTACATGGCCCACAAACAAAAATTAAAAACAGCTAAAACTAGATCCAAGATTTACAAATGAGCGATAACTAAGTATTGCGCGTGGTTGAGAGTTCACATAAAGATCTTTGTTAATTAAATGTATGTGTGACTGTGTAACATTCATGAAGTGTTTGTGCAGCACCGTAGGTTGGGCTTTCTGAGACATTGTAATCAAATACAAACATACCTGAAGAAACAGAAATAGTACAAAGTACATGATGGCTCAGAGTATCTCTGAGCAGAAATGAAAACACTGATGGTACTTATAAGACGTGTGCATGGCAGAGGAGGCGGCTCTTCTTTCTAATATAAATCTCTGGTCAATCGCCATAAAAGTGTAGAGAGCTTGGGCAGGGGAGCAGCAGAACACATAAAAACACAGAGGAAGTGCATTCAGCAGGATGTCATAAACACACGTAAAGGGAATAACAAGCCTCAGGGGAGCCAAAAGACAAAACGTCCACAAACAGGACATGCCACACTTACCATTAACTCAGCACAAAACATGCTCCTATTCTTTGCAGCAGGGAAGTCACTGAAAAAGTTCTATACCAAACCTCCACAAAAAAAAACAATCTACATTGGTTATAAGAATAAAACAGGTGAAACACAAACTTGGGACACAAATGGTTTTTGAAACATCCTTAGCTTTAAAAGAAACCCCTAAGGTTCCCAGTGAAATACTCACAGTGTGCTAAAATACTGCACTGTTCAACTAGCAAATCTGCAAATGAATGCTAACTGAAGCAACAAGGAAATGTGTGTACATCTGTCTGGTCAGGGACTTATTATCATTTAGCAAATTATCATTTGGGTGTTCATCTTACTTTCCTTATTCTGCATTTGGAGTCTCCTTTAATAACTTTTCATAGTAAATGTTAGCATTTTCAGGCTGACCTGAATTTTTTGGGTTTTTTTTTTAACCACCCCTGCACTTCCTCTAGTCACCATTCTCTCCACCTCCCTTCTCCTCTTTTTCCCTTTTTTATGCCCCACTGATGCTCCCCAGTCTCTCCATTGTCTTGTCTCTTCCACTGTCTGTCATTCTCCTCATATCAAAGGTGGGGCCCTACATTTTAGAGACTCATTAATCTTCTGCAGAAGGATAGGGGGCCTCTTAATCCACCTCTCCCCCACTTCTATCTGATCCAGCCCAGGCCCCAAGCAAGTGGCAACACCACCTGCACCCCCCAAATACACACACCCAACCACCCAACCACCCACCCACACACTCACCAAACATCACTCACCCAACTCGCCTGCAGCCCCTGCCTCTGTGCTCTTCTAGTCTTATCAGGTTTCATAGACTTTGACAAGTACGACAATGCATAGAGGCCCATGCGTATAAGAAAGAAGTGTACATGCTTCAATAGGAGTCAGTGTTTCACTGATTCAAATTCCTGAAACAGTCAATGGTGCACAAAGTGGGAAAAAGCTGAAGTTCCACAAGTAAGTAAAACTAATGACACTGCACAGACTATAGTCCTCCAGGATGGACTGCAGAGAAAAAGACAGAGGCTGACAGCTACACGGACAAGTTTGTTTGTACAGTCCTGTTAGAGCTCCTACGATTGGCACTCTTTTACTCTTCGTGATCAATCACTCTCTTCCTGTGCATGTCTGTCAGTCTCTGTGTCTGTCTGTCAAGCCACATCTCTCTGAGAGTCTCTAATGTTGTCTTTTTAAAGTGTATTATTTATTTGATTCAACATGCACTTTATAAAGAAAACTGAGTTGACTATGACAATTTTCTAACAAATATCTTTGCGCACACACACACACACACACACACACACACACACACACACACACACACACACACACACACACACACACACAC
>JBBJLR010000133.1:10603053-10613691 GCA_037577145.1 Brachypetersius gabonensis
ACACACACACACACACACACACACACACACACACACACACACACACACACACACACACACACACACACAAATCACAACGTCCACCATGCTAGTCACCACCTTTAGTGATGAAAAAAATTAATAGGTGAGATAATACACCACCCTTGCCTTTCTGTCCTAAGTAAACTGAACTATCTGACAGATTTCAGGAACAACAAAACTTATGAATAGAGGCTTGTTGGAAACATAACAGTGTCTGCTTTGAATATCATGGCATTCACACTGAAGCAGCCAAACAAACAATCATTAATCACCGGGAGTAGAGCCTGCCGACAGACATTTGGCATGATCACACTTTTGCCGTCCACCCTCCATTATCAAGTCTCACTTCTTGACACCCCCATTCTGTCTCTCTCACACACACACAGAGGATGGGGGTTGGCAGAGCACTACAAACAGCTCCCCATCTGGTTGAGTTTAAATCCTACGGTAGAGGTTAATAGCCCCGTCAAGCAGTGTCACTGAAAGCTTAGCCTGTCTGATGACGCTGGCAGACTCCTCTCAGTGTCACAATATGACAATCACATAGACTCAGGACATATGACTCCACTTAACTAACTTAAGGGGCGACACACTCTCAGAAGCTAACTGCATATTACGCTTAGTTTAAGTCTGTGAGTATCATGGGTGTCAAAGAAAGCTGGAGAATAATTGTTTCTACAGCCATATGTCTAAAAACATAACCACAAGGATGGCTACTTGTTGGAAAATATGCTGGCTTTGTATTATGGCTTCATGTTCATGGGCAACTTTGTGCAGTAGAGTAGGTAAAGAAACATATGACCTATACACCCACTGCTAATCTTCACAGATGATCAGTTTATTATCCAGCTTCTGAATAACAGATATACATTTAAAGGGGCAAAGAACTGTTGAAGAGGCCAAAATTAAGTTCAATGAGAGATGACTCCACCTTAGAAATGAAATGATTAGCATTTCTCATTTTAAATGATAAAATGGTCTAAATGGCAAAAGACAAATGAAAGCGAAAGGATTCAAATGAAAGGTTTGGAGGTGGTTTTAAATCTGAATCAAACAGGATCCCTGGGCAGTTTTACCAGTCAGATCAGATTTCTTGAGTTTTATTTGAATACAAAAACGGTCAGTGATGCATATCACACATAATAGCTCAGACATTTCGAGTTCAGGCTTTTCAAAAAAGCCCAAGTACGATGTTTACTTTGTATGTTTTAATTTTACAATGACTCAGTAAAGAAACAAGATCTAAGCTCATATATGAGGTCGGTTAACAAAGTATTTACCATGACAACCAATGCAAGCAAACACAAATATTAGGTCAGTTGTAACCTAAAAACTGGACACTTTACTTTATAAGAGAGATAATAAAAAGAATCAGATTTGCTCTGTAGATTGAACAAAACTTTAGACCCTGTTCATCCTTAGACACTTCACACTACAAATGTTATGTGGTCATACTGGTCCACACAACATATGGGTTCAATCATATGGGTTCAAATGAAGTATAAGTGATAATAATTATAATTAATTATTTATATCCAAGATGCATTGTACCCCGTTCACACCTAGTGCTGCTCTCTTATGACTAGATCACCCAAAGACACACAGAAATGTCAAGTATGAACAGGGTCTTGCTCTCGTGAAAATCATGCTAAACTGAACTAAGATATGTAAGAGACACTTTTCAAATGTTTAAGCTGCAATACTGAGAGAAATGTTCTAACTGTGGTTCACAATAAAAAGAAATCTGTTAACTGACCTCTTTTCTGCATGTAAGTGAAAAGGTCGTCTAAAAACTCTTTCCGGTTAGGGTCACTGTCCAGTTCATAAAGCTGCAAATAAAAACACATTCAAGGCACAATATTCATTATAATTGTATCTTATGTTAAATATTTATAGTAGCAACTGATAACACATTTATAGATTTCATCATGAGAACATCTGAGCAGCAGGTGTTTCTAGCATCACCTTGAAACTGTCAGTATCTGAGAGCATAAGATGACGACTTTTGGATCTTGGTGTTTTACCTTGGCAAAGTCTCTGGATGCCTCTCCTCTTGCTCTCCCTCCCTCGCTTTCTTCATTCCAACTTGCATTGCCATTCTGAAAGGGGGGGAAAGGACACTTAGCTTTAAAGGTGTAGGTGACAGAAAACAAGCCTCAGCATGACAAAAAGAAAGCAGAGGGCACAACAGAAAGGAAGTGTAGGAGAAAAAAAATCCCAGAATTTTTGGAGACCACTAAACCTGAAGAGGCCTCAGAGTTATAAACACACCATTACGCACCCAACTCTTAAAAATCAACACCATTTTCAAAGAACCAGAGGAAGCCAAGATTAGTTCAGGTGAAGAGGAGATTGTCCATATGAGCCACCCAAACACCAAAACACTGATATATATGGCGACACAGCACAACCACACAAATGAAAACAAGAGCACTTTGAGATTTCAGGCACTCTGATAATTAGCATGTTTGAGACCACTGTCTTTAATTGCTCTACATCACAGCTGTTCTTGGCTGGTCTCATAAAGCACTTATAAAGTCTAATAGTCCCTTGGTGCATACGCCTGATAACAGGCTATCCAGTCTGTGCCCCAGAGCTCATCTGAGGAGAGTTAGAAAGGATAAGGCAGAAAGGTAATAAAGCACTTTTACAGGAGTTCTCTCCATCCCCCTCTTTAATATGCTAAGTGAATCACAGCTGGGGAGAGAGCGAGATCTTCAGAGTTTAAAGCTAACACACACCAGCTGGACCCAGAGGACAGCACACTCGGCAGGGGAGCAAATGTGGAGGGCAGACACACTGTGTGGTACTGTGGTGTGTGTGCATGTCTGAGAGCAAGAATGACGTCTGTATGCAAGCACACACAGATTTTATCATACCTCAAAAGAGCCATGAGTATTTAAGTCATGAAATTGTTGCACCCACTATAAACAGTCCCACAGACTTGTTTACAAATACAGTTTTGGCCTCTGTGCTTGCGAAACAGCCAATCCTGTCTTTGAGGTAACATGGCATTTGCACACAATCACATTCACAGATTGTATACTACTATCTGACAGTCAAGACATTTATAAACTCAGCAAGCTGTTATCAGGCTTACTGCTCAGGCTTTGGCCTTACTAATCATATTATAGAAGACTGATTGATGAGTGAGCAAATTAGCCAAGGAGGAACCAGATGACCATCTGGGTTAGCAGGAGGAAATGAAGTCCCCTCCCCCATAACAGTTCAATAGAAACTTGCATAGCCTAACTGACCATGCCAAATAATTACTCTAGAGGACAGGACAAACACCTTAAGTTTCAAGTGTAAATGCACTGTTCCTTTGTGGTTGAGAGGATACATTGCAACACCCAGCAATATGCATAGGACGTAACTCTAACGAATGAAATGGGTGAAGAAAAAAAAAATTACCACATTGTGTTCTGGTGGGAAAGATCCCAGCACAATAAAAACAAATCCTTCAGAGATCTGAACGGATCCACAGAAAAACCAACACATAGTTTGGATTCTTCCTCAACAAACTCAACCCACTAACTCTGAAAATCAAACAGATTTGTTTGCCAGTCAGTGCAAACTTTACAGTGGGCTGAAAAGCAGGGTAAGTATTTGCATTTAGAGGAAATGAAGAACAGGCAGTCTGGAGGTCTCACAATGCTAAAGCCTGGAAGGTTCATACAGCATGCAAAACAAAACCAACTTCTGCATCAGGAACATTTAAATAGGAGGCGCTCAAACACCTCAGGTTGAGGAGAGTCTAAATAAACCAACAAAATAAACTAAGAAAAAAATCCAAAAGCTGCAAAGCAAAACCTCAGACTATAACCCCACATGATTTATTCAATTAAGTTTGTTGATATCTTTTGAGCTATGCCATCTCTAGATATGTTTACAACTCACACATATACATATATTTATGTACTGATTACTGTTTATCTGGCCAAAAGACTTTGCTTACTTACTACTTTAATAAGCACTTACTTAAATTTAGAAATCCTACCAGGTGATATCATGCACCACCAGGTGCTGTGATTGGTAAAAAAAAAATTTTTTTTAAATTATTATATATATAAACATTATATATGCTAAAATGGCTTGGGTTATTTTCCCTTTCAAAGTACTTTAATACCGAGGAAAATCACTGCAGGAATCTTCCTCTTTCTCGGATTAGAAAATTTGGGCCCAGACGGCGATGAGAGTTCTGGCGCAGCTGCTCCATGAGCCATTTCACTGAAATCAACTTAAAAGCTCTGCAGGGGGCCTGTGTAATGTTTAATCCAAATCAAATAATTGGTCCTATGGTTCCCTGCTGAAAGTCAGAGAATAATTTATTCAGTTCCTTGCTGTGCTGAGGAGCCGAGGGGCTGGGAGGGGTGGGGGTGTTGTAAAGGATCTTCTCTTTATAGACGGCTGCGTGCCTAGCTGGCTGTAAGCCATCACACGCGATGGGAAAGCAGTTGCTGTGGTCGATACAGTCAATTAAGACTTATGTAACAAATACAGAACATTTAAGCGAAGGCACAAAATGTTTGAAACTAAAAACATCTAGAACATCACAAAGCATATAACATGCATTTGAAAACTTTGCATATTAAAAGTAGTAATGGTAAAATTGAACCCCATAGTCACATTAAAACCCATAGCTCAATTTCAATAGCTACATAAAAGAGATAAACAGTCACTACAGAGACAAAGGGCCACAGAGGAGCCTGTAGCTGCTTGTCCAGGGCCAAGCAGCTTTAACAGGGCCTGAGGCAAGGGTCATATCCACTGGCTGACTACAGCCTGGGCTCTACACTAGAAACCAGATTGTCTTTCAAAGAAACATTCACAGGTGCGAACATTGTAAGTCACACATTGTAGGTCCATCACTGCCCAGCACCATCATTGAAATCCAAGCTCTACACATAGATGATTGAAGCTTTATACTAATACTTTTCCAAGAGAAAATGTTTTACATAGCATGTACTCAACTGACGTACATTCAGCTAGCATTAATGATATACTGCTATTGGTTTCGATACGTGTGTATAGCCAGACACACACAGGACGTCAATAATCTACAGTTTGAATGTCCTCTGTATTTTACTACATGTTATGTGACAATGCCTCCCATCTTAGGAGTTATTATATGTTAAACTGGAATAATGACAATTAATTTTCCAGCACAACACATGTCCCACACACATTAAGGCAAAATTACAGCAACACCGTAATTGCAAGCAAATTGGCTTTATTTTCTTTTTTTGTTGAAGCTAAAGGATCTTAAACCTTTCAAAAGAAAACAACCTCAGGCAGGTCAGGACAGGCACTGAAGGTAAAGGGTTTGGGTGGGGGGAGGCATTCTAGACTTGCTGAAAGGTAAAGGAAATGGACAGGGAAATAAAAAGGAGCCCCCCCCCCCCCCCTTCCCCATCTTTCTGCTCGATTACCAATCCCCTCCATTACTACTTATGTTACATTCAGTGAAATTGACTAGAAAAGGTCACAAATCACAGGACAACTGTAGCCGGGCCACTCCCTCTATTCTTTGCTCGTGCACAGGCCCCCGGTGGGAATTCTCACCATTTCAAGAGAAGGAACTCTTAATTCCACTTGGAATGTTTCCTTTGGGTGGGGCTGGACAATCTAGACACACACCAAACCCCTCCTGTACCTCACATACTGACTCCAAGCCTTTAAAAGGTTTTTACTATCAAATGCCTCCAATCCCAGCTTTAAAGTACCTGCCCAACCACATAGTTCATGCTACTTTCATCACCCAACTGAAAAAGCGCAAGGCAATGACTGATTTAAATTACCCCACAGTGTGACACTGTTACACCATCTGAAGCCACTAACTGCTGAACATTGCCAGGTTTAAACAAAATATCTGCCCTAACAAAGCATAGTATCCAGAAAAGCCAGTCTTAAAGACAGAAGCAGCACAGACTAAGAGAATTGGGCTCTGATCTATCTCACAGATGGCTGCACTTTACATTGACAACAGTGATCACATCATAGGACCCAGGAGAGTTGTCTTGCAATATCGCCCAATGCTACCGCTCCATCAAGCTGGACCACCACGCACAGCCAGGTTCTGATGATGAGGAAAAAAACCAATATATATGATAAATCTATTAACAATAACCGTTATTTTTCTTGCTCAAACACAAAATGTTGCTGTGGGAAGCCACACAGCCGTTTGTTCGCAATACACAATCAGCACTGGCCAAGATTGGAATCGGAATTGCTTACAACACACTTGGCAATTGGTCAATGCACCATTTAGGCTTATCTGAATTGTTATTTAATGAGGTAAATAACATGCACCAGCTGCACATATCCCAAATCACAGCTTAAATCGATATGACTCACTGCTAAACAGTCACTCGGCTTGGTTTTCAAAACAGCATTTTATTCATATTGAATAAAGTATTCAGCTTTAGGTACTGATGTTCTAAACAATGAAATTTCACATAGCAACAAGCTGGAAAAGTGCTAGTGTGTTTAATGTATTCGTTCAGGTCAATGAATACAATTTGCCTATTGGCCAGTCAGGCTGTAAAGGAACTGGAACTGTCATCATCCCTAATTAAACCATCAAAAAAAAAAAACATAGGTAGAAACTATTAAAACTGTCTGAATAAATGCCAAGAGCTTATTCAGCAACTTTTTTTCCTAGAGAATTGACACAGGTGCCAGGTCCAATTCATAATTTATGTGGCAAATCATCCCACAGAAACAGTAAACCCTGATATAGGCTAATAGAAACTGATTGCTACCAGCTGGCTGCACTGCCAGTAAAAGCTTGATGTGTTGCCAAGGTGACGGTTAAATAATGCAACAGTGTTGGACAAACAATGTCGTCCTCCAACCAGAGGAACGAGTGCTGAACCTCCACATCCAGACACAGTCTTTAACAGTGCAAAAAAAAGGTTATGGGATCTTATGAGATTGATGAGGGACCATGGAAACATCTCGTTGACACCTCGGGTTGAAAAGACCTTTTGTCTATCAGTACACAATTCTTAGTAACACTATCAGCAACAGCCTCTAAAAAAGCACAGACCTTCGCCTACCACACAAGCTTATTGTAGTGGGAATGCGAGGTGTTCATGTAAAACGACCTGGAAAAGATTACAAGTGCAAGAACGTAGCCTGAATAAATGTGTAAAATAATCCATAAATAGGTCTCAAACTGGATTTCACACAATCCAAAAAAAAAACAACAAAACAGCAGCAACCTCAAACCAGGCTGGGCATAATTCAGCACACGCGTTGTCTGGTGTCCACTGAACCTGATTAAACCTCCATTAATCATACTAGATTAGCATGCCGAGGACCACAAAAGAGGCATTGTAGCAGTCACTGAAAAAATGCTTGCTACCAGTGTGTGTGACCAAAAAAGGCATTATGCCACTAGAGTTGTTCAGGTAGTCTCTGAAAACATCAGTCAACATTACAACTGTGGCGACAGCAACCAGACAGCTTCTCTGAGGATAATTCACATTTCACACAGCGCCCTTTGACTGTGTGTGAAAAAGCTCTTAAATTCTTCCCTAAAATACCTCTACGCACTGTAGCTTTGGGCTAACAAAACTCCCAATCTAATAAAGACTAAAAGGTCACTCCTTGAGCCAGTACGCACATTACTTCAGTAAGCCAGTAGGTCATTCCCCACGGAGACCAAAAACAAAGCAAGCTTCAACTTGTTTTTTTTTTTTTATCTCTACGCTGCCAATTAATTCCCTTCTTCGCTAAGATTATATGTAAACATTTCCATGGTCTCTGTGCGTGACTGTGTTTACCGATTGACTGAATCCATTTAAGTGTGAAAGGCTCCAAAAAGCCAACCCCCACCCTCATTTGAAAATGCCATTTGTGGCATCTGTTCTCTTTTGTGTAGTCAGTGCCATCAAACCAGTCCCTTCCCTTTCCCAACCACCCCCCCCTTACACACACACTGCAATCTGATACTGTTACCACAGCACAGCATCATTAAATACTAAAGAGCAGACATAAAGAAGGGGAAGATAAAAAGAAAGCAAAACAAAGAGAGAGACAAGGAAATGGTCAGTAAACAATAAATTCCCCTCCACCAAAGTCAGAGCCAAGTCAGAAGGTGAAACTTCTAAAAAGCACAGGTTTCCCTCCCTCTCATAACACAACATGGCTACAGTGCTTTGCAGTGATCTGCCAAAAATACAACATAAATTAACTAATTTAGCCAAAATCATACGATGGAAAAACTGAAGGGGTAAAAAAAAGAAAATGGTGTGCAATCACTTGTACAACAGCGTGAACCATTTCATTATTTTCATAGAACAAATAAGTGATCTTAATGAAACCTGTGTATACCTAGACCTAGATAAACGTGTGTTGTTCATGAACAATGGAGTCGGTTTTTCCATTTCATCTAATCTTAGCATTCTGGTTTGCAGCATTCACTTTCTTAAAATGTTTAGGTATCAAGGTATAAACAAATCCAGACATGGGATACATGTCTAAATGGATGACTATGCTGTGCTAGCTCATGATCGCTTCTCCAAACACAGACATGGAAGCTCCCTTAGTCAAACTGACTCCAGCTACAATGCAGCCTACACCCAGCTGGCGAGTTTGTACACAGGCAATTTTATTGCCCACACCCACACACCATTAGCCTCTAAATATATAGTGACTTGGGTGTGACGAAAACATCAGAGCACTACCCATTAACATGGAGCCTCACTTCCCACCATCATAGAACCCTGGAATTGCATCTAAAATGAAACTCATACCAATGCGTCTGGTATTACGGGTTTATGAGTAATAAGAGATCTTGGAGTTTAAAAGCAAGACCTCTAAATCGGTAGTTAAAATTAAAGGAATGCCATGACTGCACTCAGAAAACTGTGGGACTGTTTCCATAAATGCACTCCCAAATCCCTCAAGTTTGCAATTCTTTCAACTACTCAAATGGAAAAGTGGGTCTAATCCACAACACACACAACAAAAAGGCTTTCAGAGGCCATAGCAGACCAAAAATAATTCTCTCTGAGGTGCAACTGACCGCAAAAAATAGGTTACAGTAAACTAGGTCAAAATTCTACACTGATGCTGAATGTTTCTTATTAGCCTATAATGTGCAACTTAAAATATATTTAATTTTATATACATTAAATTAAGTTTATTTAACAGGGTAGATTTTAAATACGTACACAAAAGCTATGGAGAAAACACCATCTCTCCCCCTGATAAATAGAATAAAAAAACTCTACAACTTAAAACACTAGCACATTTAGGTGAGCTTCAACAGTAACCTCTGCGAGCGAAAACGAATGGGTCTGGGCTCCTGTGGCGGAGGCACGCGTCCACAACACCTCTGCCTTCTGTCTGGCAGCCCTGACGGCGTGCCTCTTTGGACAGAAGCCAAGACAGCATTATGTTGCCAAGTGTCTGTTCCAAGAAAACATCACGGGCCAGGAACAACAGAGGAAAGTGAGAATGCAGGAAGAAAAGAGAGAATGAATGAAAGAGAGAATGAAATTCCCAGTCTGCTGGGCGAACAGCCAGAACACCACACTTCGAGGGTTTTAAGGACAGAACAAGTCGACAAGTCTTAAAAGATCCCCCTAACAGAACTGAAACATCAGTATCATACACAACCTTGTTCACAGTAAAAGATCAACAGTGTGAATACAGGAAAGAAATATTAGAAAAAGAAAAAGACAATCAAACAAAAGGTGAAGTGGATAACAAAAGTGAAATGGACACAACACAAACCTGCTTGATTGACTCATCAAAGCTCCAGTCAGACAGGCCATTTGGCGTTGTGAACGAGTGCTGTTCAGTGGGAGATGGGCTGTCTTCTGGTTCGTCTTTCACTTTGGGTGGGGGTGACTGGGCCCGCTTTTTTGCCGCCGAGGGAGAGGCAGCGTAGACGGGGTAAGGGTATGAAGAAACTCCCACACCAGCCTGCTGGAGGGCTAGACTCTGCTTCCTTAAAAACTCCAAACCCTCATTTTCCTCATCTTCACTCCCTTCCTCAGCATCCATCATCTCATCGTCTTCATCCTCTTCTCCTGCAGATCCCCTTCCTCTGTCCATCTCGTCCTCATCATCCTCCTCCCGTGCAGAATCCACACTGCTCTGTGTGGAGACTCTGCTGGCTGGAGGCCCCTGGTGGCCCTTGGGCACTCTTTCTAGGGAGCTTCTGTTGAAAAACTCGGGGGTCAGGGGTGCACCCTGGGCCCTCGCTGAGGCCATGATGGCTTGCTGGGCAGCCAGCTGCTGGGCATAGAGTATGTGAGCCTCCCTGAGGTGCCTCTCTTTCTGCTCCATCTCCAGCTTTGCCTGCTGCTGCCTCTGGAGCTGCTCCATCACAGCTTCCAGCTTCACTCCAGCTGATCCTCCAAGGGCTGCTTGAGAAAAGGCTCCTGCCAGACCGCTGTCCTGAGAGAAGATGGGCTGAAAAGCAGATGAGAGCAACAATATTTAGGACAGTTTGTTTTGCATCATATCAACCGACTCATTTAAAATTCAGCTACCACACATCAGCACTCCCTAAATAAAACTGGACTTTTACAAGAGAGGCGACTGTTTCTTTCCCTCGGCCTCCACTAATGTGTTGAACGTACTATTTTTAAAATATAT
>JBBJLR010000133.1:10632984-10652194 GCA_037577145.1 Brachypetersius gabonensis
CAGACAGGTTTAATTGATTTCATGCCAGGCCCAATAAAAAAAGTGTTCCTTTAATTTTTGTGAGCAGTGTATATACATATATATATACAGGCATTGAGAAAAAAGTGTAAGGATCCGATCAAGCAGGTCTTGTGGGGTGTTCCTGGTATGCTGAGGTTAGTACCTACCAAAAGTGTCCCAAAGACAGGTCTTTAAGGACCTGCTGCAAACACCTTGGTGCCAGATACCACAGCACACATTCAGAGGTCTTGTAGAGTTCATGCCTCAACAGATCACAGTTATTTTGGCAGCACAAACAGGACCTACGCCATGTGGCTTTAATGTCATGACTGATCAGTGTTTGGATATAGAATATTCATTTAGAAATCCTACATACACATACACTACTGTGTTGCTGCAGTGTGTTAAATGTGGCTCCATGTTCTTTAGTAACTATCTTATCCTTCGCTCTTCACATGTCTGTGGTAGATAGAGTCTAAAGCTGACTTTCAGTGGGTTTGAGTTGCAGGAACATCAGCAGAAACAGAATGCTCTCTATTGCTCTAATGATTTGCTCAGGTTTCACAGTTCACCCGTTTGATTTTGGAAATACATTATAAGCTGCATAATTTCTCGGATTTCTGTACATGATGATGGTACATATAAACATTTGGATCTTGAATTCATAACAAGGACTACTCTAGTACTTATGTAGCTTAAGCCCTTCCAATCCTCTGTTGTGTGGTTTTGTATTTTACTAAGACCCCACTACAGCACCCTATTTAACGAGTACTGTTTTAGTTTCTTTATCGAGTGTTCCAGACGACGCACACACTCAGCTGTTATCTGGCAGATGACAGAGGCTCCGCCGCAGGCCCTCTCTAGTGGTTTTCTCTAGAACCCTTATTAATTTAATTAAAAGAAAATTAGGTCTCAAAGGGAAGCATGGCAGATTGCAGTGCCCTGTGGAAATGAAGTCAAAATTGAGTTCGTTTAATGGCATTAATCTTCTAAGTGGAGCGTCACTTCACTTAACTTTTGTTAAAGAGACATTCTAAATTTAAAAGCATGAAGACATGCTGTATACATCTCACTGTGTTGGAAATGTAACATTGTCAAGACCTTTAAATATTACAGTACAGTATTAGAAAATGGTGTATGCCACCTTCTCCACAATATCTTTTTCAAAACTGTTGTCATTTGCTTATTCTAACAAAATCTATAATACTTGTGACCTTGCTGAAGCAATTTGTCGCTGATGAAAAGCTGGAATGATGTTCATTCATGCCTTACTTCAACTCTCAAGACGCAATTTCCCCTGTGGGAGAACTAGAATGCATTTTGATGGGGTGTTAACACCCTTGGTCGCAAATTTAATGAAGTCTGTTCAGCCTTGATTTGTAGTAGTACAGCAGGAGAGAGTGATTTCAGAGCTTGGCTTGTAATCACAAGTGTATGACAAACACTGGAGACATGCAGTGACTGCTCAGAGCAAAACAAATGGATCATGAAATGGCAGTTTTACAATTTCTTTTGGTAAAATGACATTTCCACTAGTGTAGATATCATATACATTTACGGCATTTAGTGGACGCTTTATCCAAAGCGACTTCCATTGCCCAACTACAGGGGACAGTCTCCCTGAAGCAACTTGGGGTTAAAGGTCTTGCTCAGGAACCCACTGGTCGTATGCTGAAGGTAGGACTTGAACCCATGACCTCTTACATTCAGGGGGGAGACACTTTTATCTAAAGCAGCTTACAGTTTGAGGAAACACTCAAGTTTCAGGACAGTGTGCGAACCAGAGGAGAGTGCCATGTGCTAAATATTTCATTAGAAAGTAGTGCAAGAACATATAATCTTGCAATACACTAATTTTTTACGCTTTTCTTACTAGGTCCTCTTTTAATCTAACTTTTGTCTAAAGGTTTTGAGTTAATATTCCCATTAGATACAGTTACAGTAGCATAATTATATTCTGTTCCTTTAAATTTTATTATAACACAAAGCAGAGCATACCAAAAGCATGGAAACCCTTCTCATATCTTATAAGATGAAAGCACTTTAACCTAAATTGTATGATTTAACAGTGTAAATAATAAGAAATAAAAAAATGTAGTTTTCATGGGTTTCAATTGGCCAAAAGTGGCCACTAACAAGTCAAGTATTACAATTGGATGTATGGAGTATATTATTATAATATATATTGATATAGAGATATATACACGCACGCACACATATATATATATATATAAATTAATTCTGGGCAATTTTTAATGAGGTACACCTTGCCTTAATTTTTCATGACATAGATTCAACAAGGTGCTGGAAACACACAACTTGTTTTGTTTGGTCACTCACTGCTCATCCAACAGGAAAAATGAAATGGAGAACTTCCAAGCAAACAATTGATAAAAAGTCAAATACATTCTACATAGATCAAAATGGAGGGTTCCTACAGCAAGAGTAAATGAAAACTGAAGAGAACTGTAAAGTGTTAAGTGTGAAGAACACTCAGTGGAAGAGGACTAAGCAGAAAGGGTTCTATTAAGGCAGATGTAGGGCTCATATGGAGGGAAATGGACTGTTAAAAATGATGTTTCTCCCTTAGGAGAAACGAAACTGAACCCAATGCACATCAGTAATGAAGAAGGACAAAAGCCCTTGGGACCACACACTACTGAACGGGTTAGTGTACAATCACACAGTGTAATTTTCAGTAACATGCTGTTATTTTATTAAAAAATGTTTCCATACAAATGTGGGCCATAACTAACAAACAATCTCAACTCAAAGGTAGAGCACATAATTATTAATCACATCTACTGTATTTTCATATCCACCAAGACAATGTTAAGACGACACAAACACAGCATGTCTCTTTACTGCACTGTCTGGATTAAGGTTTTAAGTGGTAGGTGTTTGATGCTACACATATTGCATAATTTTCAGCTTCTGGTCTATTATGACGTGTGCAGCAGGTTTCAGTGATCACTGTAAACAGCAGAGGAGACACCTACTTTGCTTTCAAGTCCTTCTTTCATTATCATTATGAAGAAAACCAGACCATCTCCAAATCACCAGGCTTTCAGGAATGCTGCTTAATTCACCTTAAATCAGTTTTTGTCTAAATTGGCATAAAAATGGAAAAACATTTCATATAAATTGTGGTAATGAAATTAAAGTAAAATGATGATAAAGACCCCCACCATCCTGGTGAGATTCAATGACCAGAGAGTAGAGTTAACCAAATAGAAAAAAGAAAAAAGAATATTTATATAGCATATTTGACATTTTTATAAATATACTGTATCAAAGTATCTTCCTTCTTGCAGCTTATATGATTAGCCTCATATGTTCTTTGACAGGGTTTATAGGGTTTTATGGTTAACTTCTACAGAATATTTCTTGCTCCTTGCAGGCCTCTTCCAAAAATAGAAACGTTAGCACCAATTTTGCGCGGACATCTTATGTGACACCCTTTTCATCAACTGACATATTGAGAAGGGGGCAAAGGTGAACAGAACAATGGATGAAGTAAATAAAGCGTTGGTCTTAGTCACGCTTAAACATGGAAAGAGAGCCCCCCAGTGGCTGTAACCACTGCACCATGGATTTGTACAGAAACAAGGGGATTTAAGTGAAATGGAGAACATAAGAAGCATAAATGTAAAAAAATCAATACATAATAAATAAAAAAAACCTTTCAAAATTGGTCCCTGTCATAACCACTTTGTAATTTGGCCACTATGACATCAAAATGACAAGAAATCATGGGGTCAGTTTCTCATTTTCCTCTCAGTTTCCTCAGATTTGAATCCATCACAGTGTCGGAGCATTGTGTTCAGCTTGCCTGCGTCCCAATCACCCGCAAAATCTCCCTCTGAATTCGGGGCTCCTGCGTGTTAATGTTGGCATCTCCCACCTGACCATCCTCATACCTGTATATCAGACATGGCAGTCAGTATGATTAGAACTTATGAATGTGTGAACAATTAGTTTATTTGTCTTTGGAGAATATTAAAATGTGACTCACACAAAAAAGAACCGTGTGCAGACATGGTCAGGCACTGGGCACACCCATATGTTCCCATGTTTCTGAAGGTCTTTGGATGTTATTACTGTGTAAATAAATATCAAACAGGTAAATATAAAATACTAGTTTGGTTCAAAGACAAAATAGTAGCCCTTGCTTTCTCTTTCTTACCCTCACAAAGTGCCACACAGTTTAGATTCCGACTCTGGAGAAACCTCGATGGCACTGGGCGACTCTGCACAAAAGTGAAAATACATTAAATGTAATCAGTCCATTATCAACTGTGATTGAACTCGACTGCTGCTAAGCACTAAAAACTCAACCGATAAGTGTAATTACAGGTTATAACAAGGAAAACACTGCATGGTGGTATAACATCTGCACAAATAATCATACCTGTGAGATGGTGTTGACTCTGTTATGGTGCTGTACTAGCTCCTCTTTTGTGGGCATGTGGTGCTGTCCTTTCCCCATCCCTAAACAAAAACAATCACAGACTTAGAGCTGCCCAGGAATGCGCTGTACATATACAAGATGCCAAACAAATGATAAATACAATGCACAATCCAAAATGAAATACTTTATATACACATTATTATTTGTATATACACAGTTCAACCAAAAATGCCATCAACTCAAGATCAAGAGCTCTAGCATGAGGATATGGTCTTCTTTGGCTCGTTTTCTAGACCATTGCAGGCATTTAAGGGCTCAATTTGTTTATTGACTGCTGTGGCTATAAAGATTTTGCCATGAAAACACAAAAATGTTTGCAGTTGCAAACCTCACTCTTTACAGTAGAGACCATGCAAAATAAATCTCAGATTTCACCACAGCTGAAACAAGCTTAACTTTAACATACACTCCAATTTGTTTTATAGGGGGCAATTTTTATGCCTCCTGAGGATTTGTTTTTGTTAGAAATGAGAACACACCTTATTACAGTGTTTCCTGCACTCTTGCCCACATCCTTGCACATCTTAAGGTTATTTGCTTTAAAACCCACTACAATTCAGTAAGGGCACCTGATTAGATGGATTAGGTGTGTTGGGTGCAGTTAAAACACTAAAATATACAGTGCAGGGGCCTCTGGGACTAGGGTTGGGAAAAAAGCTTTAGTGAACATTATTATAAACAGTCATAATTGATTATAGTCATCACTTTCAATCTGATGCATTTTCACGCTCTTAGTCATTATTTGTCTCAGTTACCTTTTATTTATTGTCTCCACAGTAGCATTTTTGGCCAAACTATCCATTTAAGTACACAGTGCAGATGTGACTCATCACATGTATCCATGGGCAAAGTCTTTCCTACCTGAGTATCCAAAAGAGATACTGGAGATGGGGCTGAGGTAGATGCCCTTCCCATAGGCTGCCCCATGCAGCTTGTGTTAGAGAGAACAGGAATGCACATTCACCAATACACACAGTTTGTAGAATTCAAGGGGTCATCGTGCGATGACTTAGTACACCCACATTATTAGTGTCAAAAGAAAGACATACTGTACCTGCAGCTTTGTGTAGGATGCGTTTACTAGTCCATTTCGTAGAATAGAGTGCCAGTTTTCTATGTGGGAACCACTGGTGCACAATAGCGTGACCAGAAAAAGAAAGAAAGGACAAAACTAAAGTTAATTCAAAGCTTGATACTGTACGTGATATGCATTTTTATTTTTTGAATGAACATACTCACTGAAAGGCAAATGCGCTGCCATACAGTTTCCTAGCTGTGCGGAATCGAGCCTCTTTGGCAGGAGGACTACTGAGCAACAAGAACTGGTGGGTAGTGTGCATAAACTTGAGTTGCTGTCAGAAAACAACAACAACAAAGAAACAGAAGAAATTACATTTTGTTTTTTGTTCATGTTACAGTTAGGAAAAACTACTGGGAGGCAATGCTATGCTGTAACAAATGTGCTCACCTTGCTTATCGACAGCTTGACAATATGTGATCTATTGCTGGATATGATCCTGCAACAAATAAAGAGCAAAAATTGTCCTTTAAATGTGCTCTTTAGCTCTTTTTTAAAAAAAACAATTGTTCAATAAGTCATTCAACATGGCATTGAGATAACTTTCATGATCTCTCCGTTCAATTTATAAATCCTGCTAAAAACAAACAAAAAAAGTCTCCAGTATCAATATTCTTGAACGACAAAAGGCCCATGTAAAATCCCTTCTGAACAAATCAAGGATGGCACATTTGACTTGTAAACACCTGTTCACTCTGCAAGTAAAGTCATGCTTACAGAAGCCACTGTTCAATGGTTTACTCACCACTGTAAAAGAGGATGTGCAAGTGGATCCAATTTGTCCATCTGCTTCTTGATCTCTACATATGAGCCCTTTGGAGATATTGCCAATATAATATCAGTTATTGTTTCAGAACAGAAGACAATGATAAATATATATGATGTTGACAGGACTGTACTCTGCATTACTTACTTGTGTTATTTCTCGTATTGACATAATGCTGTCCAATGCTTTTTGCAGTCTATCATAGCTTCTCTTCTGTAAACAGCAAATGAAAGGGCAGACAGGGTTTCACATGGAAAAAAAAGAAGACTGAAATCGA
This sequence comes from Brachypetersius gabonensis, assembly GCA_037577145.1. Lineage (NCBI taxonomy): Eukaryota > Metazoa > Chordata > Actinopteri > Characiformes > Alestidae > Brachypetersius > Brachypetersius gabonensis. The sequence continues at coordinate 10,639,577 of JBBJLR010000133.1, forward strand.
TTTGGTTCATCTTGAGGAAACCTGTCATGACTTCAGGTGACATTCTATACCTTAGGGTTAAAGGCCAAAGCTTTGGGGTCAAATGGGTCAACCACAGATGGATAAGGATCAAAGATAATGCTTTTACGAGATGACTCCAGGGCAGCTCTGCACATTGCTACCAGCAAGTCAACCACCTGCGCAAAAGTCAACAGACGGTCACTTGCATTTGTCTGGTCACTTGCATCAGCTTTAAGACAGGAACGATAAAAATATTCCAGGGTTTTTCTATGTTTTCATGTGTGTTACCTCTGCCCCTGTTGCCACATCTTCAACAGCTCCTGACATAACTCCCAAAGTGTAATAAGAAAACACACACAGCTCTCTTGTGCATACTGCTGGCTGCAAACACACAAACATATTAAAATTATATGACACCATCTCCAGAACAGAGATAAATATAGACCTGGCAGACCATAAATACAACATATCTACTGTATATCAGCGCATAGCCTATGAGCAAATTACACAGTTACATATAGAATAAACAAATCGTTTGATTGATTTACTAATCTGATTAATATGTGTAATTGATGTAGGGATAACACTTAAAACTAGAGAATGTAAACTGTACATTTAACTTAAAAGTGGATACCTTAAGCATGGAGCCATTCTGAAAGACATGTTGCTCATCACAGACCACACAATACTCGTTCAGAGTGGGAATTCTCTGCTCAGAGTATTTCATGATCTAGACAAAGAAACATACATACTTGCATTTGCTGTTTACACGCACATTCACATGTATATAATTACAAGGAAAAAAATTGTAATGTACCTGTACAAGAAAGCCATATTCTAGAGTAGGTATACTCTTGCAGTGGAGGAGAGCTTGTGAAGAGAAGAAGAGCTCAATAAGCTGCTTGGTGGTGATCTGCACTGTGGACTTGGAACCAGGGACTGCAACACTCTGGAGGAACAATGCAATTATGATGGCTACATCTTGCTCCTTAAATGCGACTATATGGAAATACAGTACAGTTACATTCCAAGAGCATCTGTATATAGTGAAAAAATAGTGTTTTGGTTTAAAAAAATGCCTAAAAATGCATATTTTTATAGTGTAAACCCTAAATATAACCCCAAATATGCTCCTAGAACGGTTACATTTTAAACTCAGTTTAATGCATTATCCTTAAAGAAAATGTAAAGGTAAACCTGTATTCGCCCGTTTAAATTTAAATTCCCCGCCAACTCGGAAGGTCACAAAAGTATTAGGACACCGTGATGAGGTGAACGGTTTTCAGGTACTAACCCCTGATCTACTGGGGCTAAAAATACAAATGAGGGCTCGTTGGCCAGGTCTCCTGGAGATCAATCAAACTGTGGAGTTTAAGTGCCTGAGTCCCTACACCACAGAGAAACTGTGCTTGGAGCGCAGGGTCTTAACCCTGGTGTGGAATTCGAAAGTGCTTCCAGCTCGGCTACAGTCTGCCTCGAGTCCCCTTGTGTGAAAACATCCAGAAAAAAATATATTTATTGCCACAAAATAAGCAAAAAAATGCAGAGGATATTTGCAGTTTCCACATTATTGTGGGGATTTCCATATAGAACTATGAAATCTGCATGTGACTGAATCAGTGACTCCTAATATCTGCGTAAAACTGGGAGTTTACTGTGCACCGATCAGCTGTAACATTAAAGGCAGTGCTTGACATTTACAAGCAGGAAAAATGAGCAAGTGTAGAGATCTAACCAACGTATACAAGGGACACCCTGCTTAATGATAGCTTCACATTATGTGATCTATTGCTGGATAAGATTCTGCAACAAACAAAATGTGCCTCTTTCCACAATTGCTCAATAAATGTCATTCAACATTCCATAAAGATAAGATCTCCCATCTCAACTTATAAATCTACTAAACACTGTGAAACAAATTGTAGTGGCCAGATGACTGGGTCAGAGCACCTTCAAAAACAGCACGTGTGGGATGTTACTGGTATGCTGTAAAACCAATCAAAAGTGGTCCAAGGAAGGGCAAACCGCTGAACTGGCAACAGAGTCATGGGAACCCATGGATCTACTGATCTATATGGAGAGCAAAGATTAGGAGCAAACCCACAGAAAGCAAACCCACAGAGGAGCTACTGTAGCACAAACTGATGAAAAAGTGATGGTTGAGCCAATGTGGTGTTCTGGGCTCTGGTTTGCTTGGCTCCAGGCATTTATATGGATTTTACACGTACCACTAGAGCTGGGCGATATGGCCTAAATATAAAATCTCAGGCTTTTTTCACAATAAATCTGATTTTGGATTTTAATCATTTTTCCCCATCCCTCATCAAAATCGAACTACAGATGACAAATAAACGGTTCAAAACAAGTTTTAACTTTATTTAGTTTTGTTTTTTTAATTTAGGGTTAAAGTTCAATCTGACACGTACTTTGGGTCTAAAAATTTTAGCATGTTAATGAATCCTGGCTTTTCCACAGTATGTACAGGCACCATATCTTTTGCAATATACATTGCGACAGCGTTTGTAATTGCTTCCCACTGTGCCCCATTCTTATCATATGGCACTAGGGCATTAACAGAAAAGCAGACTTCAGAGGTACCAGTCGACGCCCCCTGAGTGAAGTCGATTAGTTGTGTTTTTTTTCCTCTCTGTGTGCGCGCAATGCAGTCTCTGCCTGATTGGCTGGCGTTGACGTGCGTTCCTTGACTTAACCAATTATTATAATCCCTTCATGTTAAAGTACAGTAACTGTACCGGCGTCCTGTACTGCATGGCTAACGCTAGCCCTGCAGAGAATGGCTGCACTGCTTAAGCTGTCGGACACAGGACTTGTTTGGTCTGTATCCGACGGCACAAAAGCGAATAAATTCCATATTACAGAGGTAGAAAGACCTTTCTTGGGCACAAACAGTGCTACAGTGTTTGGGTGCACAGCGCTAATTTACCCGTGAAGAAAGGTGCATCGCATTAGTTCTGCTTTTGGCGCTTGCATGTAAAATAAAATCAGTTTTCATAAAAACACTTCGTCCTGAAGTGTAAATTCGAATTAATTGATAAAATTGACATATCGCCCACCTCTATGTACCTCCAACCTAAAGACTGTTGTTTCCTAATGGTGGTGGCCTTGTTCAGCAGGATAATGTTCCTTGCCACATTGCAAACATTGTTTAGGAATGGTTTGAGGAACATGACAAAGACTTCAAGTTGTCTGAATCCTATCAAGGTGAGGCCCCACCTCACAATTTACAATACTCCTAAGTGAGTCAGAGCTTTTTTTGGGAACTCAAAATGAACCTACATAATAAGTGGGTGGTTTTAACAGTATGCTGATCAGTGTATATAGTGGAGTATTATTTTAAATCAAAATGCTTCTGTTTACATGCTTTCCTAATCTAATTCAGCGTGTTTCCCTTACAAATGATATGCAAAGCAAATTGAGTCAAAAGTTTTACACCATTTTTAGTTTCTCGGTATATAGAAAAAGGTCCCGTTTCCCTTTAATGAATCAAGCTGTCATGGACTCCAAAAGTCTTTGTAAAACCTCTGGTGAGTAGATCAAAGAGCCCCCTGAACATGAGCTTCAAAGGGATAAGAGGAAAATCTGACCTCTTTGACAAATCTGACAAAGGTGTTACCTACAAACATTTCTGTAATTCATCTCCAGTTTGAAAAGAAAAAAAAATCCAGATTTTCAAGGTGGTCTCAGACCTTTGGACCTCACTGTAACTAACATAAATTCAGTTAGTAAATACAGTGTGTGTCCAATCAAATGTTAGAGCATAAGCTTCTAATTTAAGTCATTAAGACAATCTATAATACCATAGTTCTACTTTTTATTCAGCAAATGTAATTATGAAAAAATCTGTTTGTATAGTGTCACTGTTTTGCAGAATTTAGTTAGGATTATCTGAGAAGCCCACCTGTCCATTAGGTGCATATGTGAGTAACTCTCCTTTGGGCACCTTCATGGTGCAGGAGACTGAGCGGTTCATCAGGCGAGTCACTCTCGGCTCCGGCCCTGAAGCTCTGCCCTTCTCCCCAGGGCCCTGGATTAAAGGAACATTGGGACACCTGCAGAAACAGACAAACTGTGAGAGATGTCTTCATATACTGGTATATGCTGTCAGTTTTCAAAAATACAGGGAAGGATCAGGCAGTTGTCTGCATGCAAGAACATGAGAAGTCAAGTCTTGCTTTCGTAAAGCATTTTTTCATTAATGGCCTAAAAAAAATCTAGGACTCTCTATTTGTATTTTTATCCTCAGGTTTTAATTTTAATGTATCCAATGCAGTGTCTTTGTGTCAATTGTATTAAACAAATCTAAATAAATTAAATGTAATAATTTATACATGAACTTATTCATTCACAAAGGCAGATGTTCCCCATGCAACAATGCTGTCCATAGATTGTTTACTGTGATTGGACTTTTCTTCTCCATTTATTTTTCAAAGCACTTTTCAATGTGATTATTATGGGTTGCTTCTACTGGTAATGTTGTCAGCTTCATTTGTTCTACTTTAAAGCAGTCTCTTGCATTTTGTTTAGATTTCCAGTAATCTTTCGTGCTTTTTTCTTTATAGATACAGATGGGGCATATCTCTACAAACATGTCAAAAGCTGCATGTAATTGTTTTGACTGTCAGTATACAATTAATAGATCTGCAACATTAAAAATGACACATGTTTTGGACCATACTGGCATAGCGTTAATCGTTACAACACTGTGCCAAAATGACAGAATATATATATTTCTAATAGTACTTGGCTATTGGGGTAAAGATGCTAAGACCAGCGCGGAACTTCTTGATTGTTCCTCCAGCCTTGAACCAGCTATGTCGCTTCTTCTGCTGTGTCCTTAGGAATTCATTGCTGAGGTGCTGCCATTGATTAGATATGAATGCAGAAAGAATTCTAGAAAGAAAAAGGAAAAAAAAGTATGACTATTGAAGATCCTATTTGTAACTTTATTAGTAAGACAAACTGAAAGGAAAAACAAATTGTAGTACAGATGTTTACCTCTTGAGCTGTACACCAAGATTAAAGCCATCTTTACAGGAAGGCTGGAACACGTCTACTGTTGGCTCTAAAAGAAATAGACGCATACATGCACACAGCATTAAAGATGTAAGATATCTAGTTAGAAAAACAAAACTAGACATAAAGAGGAGTGTATATTCGATGTATTTTTAACGCATTTATTAGAAACATTTGAAATCTCGGAGCCCACAATCTGATTTACTTAAGATTGGTTCAAAGAATGAAGTTTAATCAATTCATCATGATTCAGTTCAGCTTTATCCTTTGGCAAAATTTGGTAAAGATTTCATCCTATTTTAATTGTAGCCATTCCCCACCTACTGCATTTGTCTTAACCTATTACATGCTGCTACCAAGCCATCATTTTTGATCTGATAGTAGGACAGCTCAATAAACTTGAAGGAGAACATTAACTCCCAATAAATCTGTGTTAACAGTGTGCGTAGACAAACATCACACTAAGTGATGGGGAGAGGAAGGGACATCTTTCCCACTCAGAGAGAGCAAGAGCGCTCTCTTAGACTTGGATGGTTGAATTACTAGAAATACATCAAATTCACAAATGAGGCTGAATGAATGGTTTACACAGCAGTGGAAAACTGACAACAACGGGTCATTGTGGGACTTATTAAGTGTAGCCTAGTGTATTTTTGGCCTCATTTATTATTGTAAATATTTCCAACAGATTTTAATAATTTTTTTTTTCTTTTACCTGGTCCATCCAGGTACTGCGACAACGAGAAGCGAAGGCGTAAAACAACAGGTTCTGTTCTGTTTACTTTCCATGCTGAGGCTACTTCCTCCTATCGAATAACACAGAGAATACCAACTTCATTGAAGACAGTGAGAACATTTTCTCAATTAGAACCAAGTTTCTTACAGAAAAATTTAGATGTATGAAATCTAATGAAACAAGTGAAATCGACTCTCACATCCAGAAAGCTGATGTTGATGTGCAAGTCAATGTCCACATCATCAATTGTCTCATATTCCCTGAAAAAAGGGGTCAACTTGAACACATTGTTTCAAAAAATCAATGATTATGATTTAAATGAGTTGGATGTATAATGTTAGTGTGATAACAGTTTTTTATTAGCAACCAATAAAACTATACTATAATACTATAAATGCTTTCAGTACCTTACAGAAACGGCACTCTCAGAGTAGATGTCTTTCACAGCTCCAACATCTGTGTCCAACTGAGGGTGGCAATACAGGTCAGCAACATAATGTCCCTGCATTAAATATTTATCTGTTATAGAACTCTGCATGTAAGTGAAGTATACAAAATACAAAAGGGGCCTTCATATGAGGGATGTGTGTGTAAGAAATAGGGTCAGTTTCTCAGACACGACCAAAACCTGGTTTTGGACGAAATTGCAACCCTATTACATAATTTCTTGTTTTAGGCTTAATCATGGTCTGAGAAACAGGTTCAAAAAGAAAAAAAACATTCATTTGAGAACAATTACACCAACATGGTTTCTCAACTTTTTGGAGTAAAGCTCTGAGAATAATTTGTATCTGGGATGGCAACCAGTGCACAGGTGTTTTTTTCCCCCCCTGAATATGTTAAACAAGTAGGGAAGGAGCTATATACTTTCATTTACACCATAACTATATGAAGATATCACATAGTCAGTCACACTCATGGCTGATTACAGAGACAGACATTAATGCTAAACAGACAGCAGTGGCGCACATATACATTTTTGTTAAGGGTTAGGTTATGTTCTGCATTTTGTTCAAGAAAATAAATCCTATACCTGTGCCCCGTGAAATAACTCCTCACAGTCACTGTCCCCATCTGAATCCTCATCACTCCAGCACTGCTCACTGACACTCTGTGAAACAGACAGGTTAACACATGTCACAGAGCGGTCACCGCACTTATGACCTTTTTTGTCTTTTGTAATCAGTGCTTTGCGTGTGTCTTCTTCTTCCCTACTATATCCAACCCTTCCGTACATGCCTGTTGGCCTGTATCAGCCAGCCTGAGTAATCTACTCAGTGAGGCGAGTGTGTCAGTAGGCTAAGTAGGTCTGGGATCTTAGTTATCCAAGTAATTCTCACACAACTGTTCACATATCTTTAAGACACAAATAAACAACAAATGAAAACAAACTGCAAAAACATGAAATGTACGCAATTTATATTTCGTATGTTAAACAATTGTTAGATTTTTTACCATGCTGTGTTCATTTGCTTCGGCTCCAGTTGGTTTCTGGCTCTCTTCCCATTTATTCCAGTAAAGAAATAAGTTTGCAAAAGAAAAAAACCCCCCAAACAAACAAACGAAAACCTCAAGCAAAACAAAAAGTCAAAAAACGTTCAGATGAAGAGTATTCTTGTTCACAAGTCCACACAGTAAAGCCGAGCCCAAAACAACCTGTGGAAATGCAATAAGAAAATAATGAAATTGGGAAAAAAAATTCTTTCCATTCTGACTAAATGTTAAAAATGTCCTCAGACTCTGAGACACTTAAATCCAGAGTACACAAGAACAGGACACACAACTGAAAAATGAAATCCTCTATGTAGAAACAGAAGTGTATTTTCCTACGAATCAATTATAAATGAATGTGTATGATGTATTAGATGCTTGTTGAGCTGTTTGTCAGATGGTTGTTTCATTTTTTCACGTGGACTGGCTTAGGCAGATGAGAACAATGCAGCTGTGAAAGAGCCTAGACGGATATCAAATATATATCACGTTTATTCGGGTAGTCTGTAAAACTGTGCAATTCTCTTTGCTTTGCCTTTTCAGTTGCTTTCTAAAAATGATATCCACCTCTGACAACAGCCGTGCCTTTCTCTACACAAGCGCTGGGAGCGTTTCAGCCCCATGTAGGTGAATGTTCAGCCTTACCTCTGGCCAGGACAGGGACGATTCTTCGTATTTTGTTTACAATTACCCGTTCAAAGTACCAGGACAGGGAAGGCAGAACACAGCGGTGATTACTAAGGCTGGCATTGTGAGAAAAATACTTTAATAACAGCTTGAGTGTGTGCTCGTTTTGGCTCCTGTGTGTGTGTGTCCGTGTCTGGCAGTAGACTGTGTTTATCTCCTCTTGCTCTGTCTGACTGCCTGCTTTCTCCCTGACAACACTGCACGACCCGAGCATGCGCACACCGCGCCGCCGGGTCACGAGACCGCCATCTGACAGAGAGCACCGCCGAGCATGCGCACAGCAGTGCGAGCCGCACGAGGATCGCAGCGCGAGAAGATGGAAGTTCGAACTCTAGAAAAACAGAAACATGCGGCTTTGGCCTGATTTTATTAATTAATCAAACGATCTGATGGGTATATTTTTCTGTTCCGTCCTGTTTTGTTCTATTCGATTGAATTCTATTCCAATCAATTATATTGCATTGTATTTTATTCTATTGTGTATTATTGTGTTATATTCTACTCTATCGTGCTGTTTCCTATTCTATTCCATTTTACTGTATTGTATTGTATTCTGTTGTTTTCTGTTCTGTTCTGTTCTGTTCTATTATGTACAATTCTGTTTGTTTCTGTTCCGTTACATCTCATTGTCTTCCAAGGTATTCTATTGTAACCCATTCTGTTCTAGTACTGTATTCTATTCCATGTTATCATATTGTATTATATTTTACTCTATTGTTTGATTGTGTTTTATTGTGTTCTGCTCTATTCTGCTGTATTCTATTGTACTGTAATCCGCTTTGTTCAGTTCTGTTCTACTCTTTTTTATTCTACTCTGTACAATTATGTTTGGTTCTGTTCTGTTTCATCTCTTTCTCCTCTATTCTGTTGTACTGTGTTGTATTCTGTTGTATTCTATCCGGTTCTGTGTTACTCTTTGTATGCCAATCTATATAATTCTGTTTTGTTCTGTCTTGTTCTATTCTATTCTGTTCTATTCAATTTTAATTTAATCTATTCTATTCAATTCTAGTCTATTCTAGTCTATTATTTTCTATTTGGTTCTAATACATTATTCTTTTGGCCTTGTTCTATTCTATTCAGATAAGATAAGATAAGATCCTCATTGTCACTGTCGCAGGAACAATGAAACACTGTTTAGCAGCTCTCTATTGGCAGCATAAGAAACAAACGTAGTGCAAAGGAAACAGTAAAGTAAAAAGTGTATATGCATATGACTGTATGCATAAAAGGTGTAGTGTGCATTCTGTTATTTTCTATTGTATTATATTCTGTTTTATTCTGTTCTGTGTTCTGCTCCACTCTGCTGGTTTCTGTACTTTTTCACCCTATTATATTCTATTATGTTTTTCATTTGGTTCTGTTCTGTTCTACTTGGTTGTGTTGTGTGTTGTTGTGTTCTGTTTTATTCCAGTTTGCCTCCTTGATATTATGGTTCACATCATATCGTATCTGCAAGTCTCACCAGTCTTTGTTCAATGAATTATACATTTTGTTCAGTGTCTTAAATGTGACCGATATCTGAATGCAGTAAACAGAGATGCGGAGAGATGTTTGAGGCTGCAGGGAACACTGGGAGATAAAGGGTTCAGTGCAACTGAGGTAGCCAAAGTGGCTGAGAAGAGGAGAGGCACACCTCCTGCTAACAGCCTAACTTGCCCGACTTATCAGTGTCATATGCTGCTTCAAGCTTAGCCACAACTGAGCTCTCATGTGACTATAAAAGAAATGCTTCAAATCTCTGACTTAACATTTCTAACATTTCTTAACACTTCTTAATTTCTCTCCCTGAAGTGAACATTTAATTAGTGAATAGTTAGTAGTAAACAGTAATTTAAAACAGAGCAAAACATTGGTAGAAATGTATTCTAAATTTCTGGGTGAGATTTCAGTACCAGTTCATTTTGGTTGTGTGTGTGTGTGGTGTGGATATCCAAATGTGTGCTTTAATGACAGTTGATATTTCTATGATAGATATATAAATGTGCTTTTTACATTTGACACTTGGTGAAAGCACAGAACAAATCTGTTTGTGAGCATTCAGCTGAAATCATGGATATGTTTAGCACTTGCCTTCTCTGGCTGTAGAAAGCACTAAAACTCCCTAGACATGCAAAGGCACCAAAGTTCGCTCTCTAACCTCTGAAGGCAACAGAGTCATACAATATTAGCCCAACACACAAACTACACTGAAATTACACTGATAACAGCAGCAATCCACCTTTAATTACATAGGTCAACAATAAAAAATACTTTCTAATCAGAAACCACAAAACACTTTTATAAACCAGTTTTCATGCTGATTTCAGATCTGCTTTCAGTTTTTTTCAGTCACATCAACGTTTTGAATTATAAGTAATATCAGATTTACAATAGACTTGCATGCGATTTTTGAACCACAGGCACTTATCAAGAAACTGTTTCAATATTTTCAGTGCAAAGTCAGACAGGCACACACTGTAGCATAGATATAGCGAAAAGTGTCAATCAGCTACCACTGTTGCTTTAAAAACTCTTAGAATATGATTATTATATGCTAATTATCCCAACTATCATGTAATATATAACTAGCTTCATCACAAAAACTGTGTGTGCAGGAAAAACTAAACACAGACTTGAAATCAGCATGAAAAAGATTACAAAACCCACATACACTTATGTCTGATGATTTTGACCTGTTGACCTGCGTTATTAAAGCATCATATAACGTTTTGCAAGCAATGCACAAATTACAGAAAGCATTTGCGTAACACTATATTGTAAGGGGGGGGGGGGGGGGGGGGGTTTATTTGGACGGCAAGTAGGGGTGGTCCTGGGATTTCAGTTTCTTTTTGTGGGACTTGGTTTACCATTGACACCTGTGTTTAGTTTGGGGGTTAAATACATGTGTTTTGTGATTGGTGGGGCTGTGTTAAAGGAAAAGTACTTTACTTTTACTGTTACCTAGGCAGTGTGTATGTGTGCTGGGTTCTTTTTTGGTTAAAAGTCTATGTTGGGCCTCGCGTCAGTTTATGTTCTCTTTCTTTACAAATAAAAGTAAAAAACCAAAATGGAAGCCTGCCTGTCTGCCTGCTCTATTTGGGAAAGAGTAGGGGGACGTGACCTACAGTATATATGCTTTTTGGAGGTATAGTGCTGTTGTCAAAGAAAGTATTACATTTCAGTAATAGGGGACCAACAGTACAAGTGCCTGGTTTGGCGTTTCCCTGTTGCAGTACAGCAACTTAACTCAACTTATGGACACCATAAGAACACCTTTAACAAAGTGATATAAATACAGCTTTATACCGTAGGTTCACACTACAAAGTTTTCACTTTAAATCTTATTTAGTTTTGGGATGAACTGCAGGGCCAGTTCCCTTCAACAACACAAAGCACCAACCCTAGTAGGGCATATACTTTAGAAACAACAAGAATTTTGCTGCAGCTGGTGTACAAACAGTTGCCCAGATTACAGCTGATCAGCCATGACAGGTCTGACAAATTTGCTTCTTTATTTTTGCACTGGAGCCATGAAACAAATGTAGTGAATAAAGTACTACATTAGCCTCTTGGCTTTGCTGCAAAACTGAATAAACAAACTTTGTAGACAAAACATGGCTCACTGCATTTAGGGTAAGAGGAGAATATACGTTTTTAAATCCTTTCTTTAACATTCTGGGAGCAAACAAAAGCAGATTTGTATCATACACTCTGTGCATTGTCATTTATTTGCAAGCATTCATGGTCAGGCTTTTGATAGGTCAGGTCATCAGTGCCCTGCAGCACTGTAGATGCCAGGGGCTGTGTGATTACATTTGCTCCTGCTAATTATAGAAGTGTCACCATTACTTTCTTTAATCCAATTGGTTCCTTTGCACTCCATTCAGCTTCACTATACACTCCTTCACTCCTACATTAATGTCATCTCTTCAGAATGGACCTAAATAGTTAGTGATAGTGTTGAAGTAATATAGTTTGTGAGAAAATGGTAAACAAATAAGTATTTATAACCATGGATTAATTAATCAAATAAATGGCACTGGTTTAAGACAGGTCAATCACAATAGATCTTAGGGTAAGGACACTGAGCAACCAGAAAAGCTGAGAAAAAAATCAGCCACAGCCACAGCGTTCATCCCTGATTGCTGCAGAAACCCCCCACTGTGATCGCAAATACAGAAACCTGTGGATGCATATTTAATTTGGAGTGTATGTATATGTACAGTAAAGGAGGCACAATCTGCCTGTTTCTAACATCACTTTTAAATGTAGTCCACTTGATGGAGATGATGTTCCTGCAAGATATGTAAGCAGAAAAATGAGCGGAAATGAGAGGAGATTAATGATACAGTGGTTTGAACCACAGGGATAAACCAATCACTGTATCAAAAATAATATAAAATATGTCATATGTCACAAAATAATAAAAATATTTTCCTGTTTATATTTAAATCCAGTGTATGTGTGTGTATTGTGTGTTGTTGGTGAGGTGCTATCACAAGTCACCTACAGTTCATATTTATATGGTCAAACACTACTCATATGCTCAAGTTTGTAAAAACACTTATTGAGGTGATATTTGTGTTTATGTACCAATTTTAATGAAATAAATAAAAGTTCCCTTTGATATTACTAATAATGTATGAGAAGAAACACCATTTTCATTAGTTTAATATTTATTACCCCAA
>JBBJLR010000133.1:10655118-10672611 GCA_037577145.1 Brachypetersius gabonensis
GTGTGTGTGTGTGTGTGTGTGTGTGTGTGTGTGTGTGTGTGTGTGTGTGGGTGTGTGGGTGTGTGTGTGTGTGTATGGGTGGGGTGTGTGTGTGTATATGTATATACATGTAATTAAACAGAATGCTATTTTGGACAAGTAATTAAGTAATTTGGTATTTTACAGTAGTTCAAGTACACTGAACTACTTCCTTGGCCATGCACACAGTTAAGAGGAACCCATAGACATTCAGACATGCAGAAAATTTACCACCAGTACTTGCAAGGTCCTACACTGATCTCCAAATAACTCCCTTCCATCCCCTGACTGAAATGTCACATGCCGGTCTCTGAGTTGTCTGAGGCCTCATCACACATTTAACCATGAGCATATCATTCCAACAAATGAATCCAATATAACTATCGTCGTAACGCACTGCCTTATTTTAAGCTAAGCTATCTTACTGCAGCTGAAACGTTTTAAAGGATAGTGGAACGCATGCATGTTAGGCACTAATTGTTGGTGCATTAAACGGCGCACACAGTTTTTAAAACTGTCGGAGGCACTTAGCATAGTCCCTCTCTGGAAAGTAGTGCCGGTCAGTTTAGGGATTAATTTAGGCCGGCACCCGAGGGGAGGGCGCACACGTCCCACTATCTCTCGTCGGTACGGTAAGTGAGGAGCAACTATTCCGTGTTTTTACTTCAGCTAACTACATAAAACCTGCTGTCACGTGCACATCACGTATCATCTCATACTTGCTCCTGAATGCTTTGACATTTAAGACAGGTGTCAGTTGTGCTACACCAATATAGTTTTAGTGGTGCTTCTCTAATACAACTGTGGCATGATTGTACGTTTACTGTGCATGTCACTGTGTGAATAGGAACAGAAAATAACATTACTATTAATGCTTCAGAATGAATGTTAAGAAGACAGTGATTGTTGAAATTCTTTGATCACAGTTAAATGTTTCAGATGTATCATACATGTTATTAATAGACCCTTAGTTAGGCTAATATATTTCACATCGTGGTGTGTCTTACAGTAAATCAAGCTGTGACAGGTGACATTTGTGATTTATCATGTGGTAGACCTCAGAAATCATTACAATCTAATCAGAACGTTTCTGATGCTTCAGAGAGAAAATTAACCTCACCAGTTGACATAATAATATGTTTAAACATTAGTTCAAATCATGAAATAATAGAGCATGTACATGTTGGCTGTGCTGGGATTTGTATGAGAGAGTGAGTATATGTGCAGTCATGCATTTAAACACACTCTTTGTCTACCCCCCCTGTTTACATAGTACTGCCACTGCCCTCTTGTTACTTCAGAGCCAGGTTATTCAGTTTTCTTCACTTATGATCAAAGAACGCCATAGACTGTATTATCATGCGTTAAGATATTTTTAGCTCACCAGGTGCTGAGGGGTTTCCCATTCAACTGGCCACAAGCTTCTAGGCATGCAGTTATGCTAGGGTGTTACATGAGTTCATAGCTGTTCTATCGTTTAGTGAACTCAATGATATAATGTTTAGCTAATCAGATTTTAATTTAACTTCAAGTGAGTTTGAGTCAAAAGCCTTTCCTCATTCTAAAGTCGTTCATTTTTGTTAACTGGACATTGCTGTGGGATGGAAATGTGATGACACTCATGAAGATGTTTTACACATTTATTATCAACTCAAAATTTATTCACATAAAAATAATGTTGACAATATCTTGACATGTTCAGTAAAGCTGAATCATAACTGAGCTTTATCATAACTTTTAACAATAAATAGGATCCTATTACATGGCTGTACTTTTAAGTATTCAGAAATAAAATTGTCCTAGGTTTTGTTTACCATTAAGGACCGCTCATCCTGATTTTCACTCTCCTTCTTCTTCACCACCTTCCAGGACTGTTCCAGCAGACACAGCTCCAAACATGTCAAAGTCTAAAGACACAGGTTCCTCCATCATCCACACCCAGCAGCTCCAGGCTGCGATGGCTGACACCTTACTGGAGCACTTGTGTCTGCTGGACATCGACTCCGAGCCCGCAGTGTCCCGCAACACTGGCATTATCTGCACAATCGGTCAGTGGTTGCCTGCAACTTATTTACAGTTATTACCCTTTTCCATGCAAATACGCTTTTCTCATAATAGATTATAAAGATTGCTAGCTTTTGAATCGTATGATGTAGCTTCCAAAGCACATCTTGTGTCCATGTCAAACACAGCGAACACAAGTTTGAGGTGTTGGCTTTGTGTCTTCCTTCAGGGCCGGCCTCTCGCTCTGTGGAGAAGCTGAGGGAGATGATCAAAGCTGGCATGAACATTGCACGTCTGAACTTCTCTCACGGAACTCACGAGGTTGGTGCAATCAGGAAATGAGTCCAAGTTCTCCTCTGCCTCATTACCAAGCCTTTGCTTACTTTTCATATTCATTTCAGTTCAAATGTATTAGCATAGCACTTTTTACTACAGGCGAGGTCAGAAGCCTGGGCCCAAGCCCTCTGCAGTAGAGCCGCCCTAATTGTGACATTTCCCTTCCACCTTTAGAAGTGTCAGTGCCTGTAAGTTGATCTGCGTTCTCACCCTGGAAGAAACTTACAGTGCCTTTACTCTCCAGAATAGCATGCAGGATACTTTTGGCCTGATACTTTTGGTATTTCAGTTCAAGGTCATCAAGAGCACTCATTATCTCATCATCCTGGGTCATGACCAGTTTCTCCCATTTAAAAACCTGTTGGAAGAGAAAGTGATTTAAACTGATTTTATTCATATATTCTCCATATGTCTGTTTTGTTGACTCCTGCATAGTAATAATGCAAAACTTCACTTTTAAATTCTGAAATTCTAAAGTTGAATCTTATGAATGTAATGACCCAATTACCCACCGTAATGCATTGATTAGGAGGAATAGCAAGTATTAAACGGGGAGAAAATGATGTGCTTCATGTTCTGTCAGAGATGTCCAGCATATACTGTGACATACTGTATCTACATTAGTTATGTAACTTAATACTGAAGTCTAGAGAGCTAAACAAATGAGAAAAAGGAAAACAGAAACTTATTACAGTGAGAACTATTTATGATTAGGACTTTGTGTCCTAGGCTATGGATATGTGCTTTGCAGCTCATTTGGAAAACAGAGAGCTATAAAAAAAATCTTTGTAGCAGGGCAGGTCAGCTGGTTAGTTATTTATAGCATATAAAAATGACCTTTGCAGGCAAACCTCGCTGCTACACATATACGCCCAAGATCAATTTCTCAGCTTCTCCTCTGATATAGGACAGGTCAGGCTACCCCTGATCACTTTACAGATCATCATATTCAAATGTAACCTGCCCTGAGTGCTTTAACAGCTCACTGTGCATGTAAGTAAATGTGCAACGGTTGGCAGCTGGATGACCTAATGCAGGGGTAGGCAACTTCGGTCTTGGAGGTTCATGGTCCAGGACGTTTTGATGATTTCCCTGCTCAGAAACATCTGATTCATCTCACCAGTTAATTGTCTGGTTTAGTGAAAGTGTTTGAGGAAAACTACCATCAGACTGTGCTGGACCCTCCTGGACCGGAGTTGCCTACCCCTGGCCTAGTGGTTAGGGCACTGGCCCTGCAATCAGAAGTGTCCTTAGTGTCACCACTGAGGTAGCCTTGAGCAAGGTAGTGTTCATTGATCCTGTGTGCAAATGCCTGCTTTACTCTTCTCATAGCATGGGACAGGTTGGCTCTGGCCACCCTGAGAGCAGCCTTGTCTCCAGATCTGAAGGCTGCATTTCTGGTCTTTTGTTCAGTGTTTATACACCTGCTGTATTTCTGCTGTCATTAAAATTCCTAATATTCCTGATTTAAACTCAGACATTGGACTGGCATCAGATATTATTTATAGACTGAGCATGCTTAGTTCAAATGTGCTCTCACATAGCAGTCATAAATATATTGCCTCCTAAAGAACTTTTGGCATCTAGCTTGTAACATCAAGACAAAGTTATTGCAGGGATTACTGTAGATTATGGAATGACTACAGCTATACCTTCTTGACTGTTTGTTTATTAATATATAAATAGTTTTGCCTAGCTTTGCATATGGCCAATATAGGACAGTGTAGTCAGACTGACAGATATAAAAAAGCAAGTTGTGCTTGGTTTAGCATTTCAGTGAGGCTTTCTTCTCTGTTCCTCAGTATCATGCTGAAACCATCAAGAATGTGCGTGAAGCCACTGAGAGCTTTGGACATGGCAGCCTTGAGTACAGACCTGTAGCCATTGCACTGGACACCAAAGGTCCTGAGATCAGGACCGGGCTCATCAAGGGCGTGAGTGTTTCTTTTAGCTCTTAGCACCCACCTCTAGCCTTAACTATTTTCCTGTCAGTTGAGTGGCTTATCATTATAACTGACTTACATTACAAAAAAAATGTATCTGATAAACATGATGGTGATGGTAATCATCAAGGTATCCATTGTTAGTTTTCCTGGAAAAGGATGGAATGGAACCAATTAAAATTATATGTAAAACATTTATGACCAACCAAATTGGGATGATGTTTCAAAAATGGCAGGAGTTTGAAAAAAGTGGAATGAAAAGTGCTAGTGTCACCACTGAGATACCCTCTAGCAAGGTTCTGTCTCCACACTCCGGGGGCTCCTCGTTGGTGGAAGCCCACTGCTTCCCAACTACACCACTGACCAGACACTGAGGGTGTGAGTTTTTCTGTTAGTCATTAGCACCCACCACTCAAGTACTTTAAGTAACCCTAGTATCCTGTCAGCTTTTTGGTTTATAATTATTACTAAAACAATGTTGCTCGTACAAACTTTCCAGTCTAAGGATAGCTTTAATAAAGGATTCGATCCAAAAGTAGTACAGGAATGGTGGTTTTGGTGCTGTTCTTCAAATCTCTGTACATGTTATGTTTCCTTCTCTAGAGTGGTACTGAGGAAGTGAAGCTGAACAAGGGTGATAAAATCAAGCTGACACTGGATGACAAATTCCAGGACAACTGTGATGAGAAAACTCTGTGGTTGGATTACAAGAATATCACCAAGGTGGTTCAGCAGGGCAGCAAGGTCTACATTGATGATGGCCTCATTTCTCTCAAGGTTGTGGAAATCGGTAGGTGTAAGCTACTGGAGCAGATTAACCCAAGAATGAGAAGCTAAAGGAATGACAGGCTACATGACCTTAAAAATCTTATAAAAGATTTGGAGTTTAGTGTGGATGGACTTTGTTCCTGGCTTGCTGAGATTTTCTCTTGTTGTGTAAAATCGAGTGCATTCCATGGCTTTGTTCCAGGTGGTGACTACTTGACCTGTGAAATTGAGAATGGTGGCATGTTGGGCAGTAAGAAAGGTGTGAACCTGCCTGGTGCCAACACTGACCTGCCCGCCGTGTCAGAGAAGGACATCCAGGACCTGCAGTTTGGTGTGGAACAGGGAGTGGACATGGTGTTCGCCTCCTTCATCCGCAAGGCGGCTGACGTACAAGCTGTCAGGAAAGTGCTGGGAGAAAAGGGCAAGGATATCAGGATCATCAGCAAACTAGAGAACCATGAGGGCGTGCGCAGGTGAGCGTTAGCTCCTCCATGCCATTGTCCCTTTGAGAGTTTCTTGCATTCATCTTCTGACAACCAAATAAAAAAGAGTGTTTCTTTTTGTGTATTTGAGTAAGATTTATTTTTTATATCTGTTTCCCCAGGTTTGATGAGGTTCTGGAGGCTAGTGACGGTATCATGGTAGCTCGTGGAGACATGGGTATCGAGATCCCGACAGAAAAGGTGTTTCTGGCTCAGAAGATGATGATCAGCCGCTGCAACAGGATTGGCAAACCAATCACTTGTGCCACACAGGTGAAACTCTTTGGATGATTAGATAAAATTAGAAGCTTTTGTTGTAGACAGTTTTTAATCAAAGGCAGTCAGAGAGCTGAGGCAATGCTGTTTTATTAAAAACAGCTTCATGGTCGTGAGAGCGAGGGGCCCGAGGCTTGTTCTGGGGCCGTGACCCAAAAAAAACATAGACTTTATAGATTTATAGACTTTTCCAGACCATTCCCACTCTTTCTTAGGTAACATCCACTCTTGGCTTGTTTAAACATTTAAAGCCCCACCTCTACTTCAAAGTCTCCTGCTTCCTGAATATCTCACATTCAATACAGCATTAAATATTCCTTAATCAGTATTGCTTATTCCCCACAAGGTAATGTTTTACACTATGTGTTTGTGCAAATGCTTCTGAAATAGTCTCCCTATGTCTACACGTTCCTCTCACCTAAAATGCCCTCAGCTAGGTACTTCAGGTAAGTGCTGTATGTACTTCTGACCTAAGATCACCTCTTCAGCTGTCCTCAGTTGACTCTGTTGGAAGCTTAGACAGAATGAGACACATGTTATTCTGTTTTTAGATACATCATGTGAGCTCTTTCTACACCTAAGCAATTCTGAACTTAACTACATTTAATTCTGATTGGAATCTAATTAATAAAGATAAAACACCTTATTAATCTAATATTTTGATCTTTAATATCTCTGTCACTTTCAGTTTTGAAATTCTGGATTTTTAAAAAATATCCCATCATCTTGGTCTTTCTGTATGGCAGATGTTGGAGAGCATGATTAAGAAACCACGTCCCACCCGTGCTGAAAGCAGTGATGTGGCCAACGCTGTGCTGGATGGTGCTGACTGCATCATGCTGAGTGGAGAGACGGCCAAGGGAGAGTACCCTGTGGAATCTGTGAGGATGCAGCACCTGGTAAGTGCGATCATGCCTCTCTAACACTGAGTGTGTCTGCATCTTGATCAGTTTACTAATGCTTTTAGAACAGATTACAGAAAGAGCAGCATAGAATGTAGCTACAATTATTTGCCATTGCTATTTCTTCTAGTGCCACTGAGGCATCTAGCTCAGTTGTTGTCAGGTCCAGAGTGTCTACTAACTACTCATGTTCGTATTTTTTGTTGTATGTGTGTCTATCTTGCTGCCTCTTTTATCTGTCCATGACTTATCCTCTTATCAGTGTGTCTTGCTGTCCTCTGTGGAACATGTGCTCAGATTGTCCGTTAGGCAGAGGCGGTACTGATCTCGCATGCTTTTAAGGAGCTACCACAAAACAGACCCCACCACACCGAGTGCTTCACTCACAGCCTGGCACGCTATCAAAGGTTTTTCTTTATTTGCCACAACTTCATGTATTAACATAACAAAACATGTGACTGTAGGCTTGCATATCTTTACCTGTAAAAAAACGTGTCATTATTGAACATCCATGTTGCAAACAGAGAAAGCTGCATTTCTTAAATGACGAATGTCACTCAGTCATACATATTTCATCTCCTCCTCTTTTCTCCATGGTGTGTGTGTTTATTTTCAGATTGCCCGTGAGGCCGAGGCAGCCATGTTCCACAGGCAGGTGTTTGAGGAGCTGCGACGCACCACCCATTTGACCCGTGACCCCTGCGAGTCTGTGGCCATCGGAGCTGTGGAAGCTTCCTTCAAGTGCTGTGCCAGCTCCATTATTGTTCTCACCAAATCTGGCAGGTACTAGCAGAAGCACAGTGTGTTCATGAGCACACACATAAAATAAAGGTAGACCTTTTTAAACCAATATTTAATGTACAATGTATATGTAAACCACAACCAGCTTAAATACACCCACACACACACCCCCCAACCCAACCAACACACCCACACACACACACACACACACACACACAAATATATGTACATGAAGACATACACATGTCCCCTGTGTTGTTTTATGCCAGGCTGAAATGTGCTCCCACATGCTAAGCTTGACCTTTGCTGGCCTGAACCCTGACATTTTGCAGGCTAATTTAAACTCAGCTGTTGCAGTGCGGCCAGTACAATCAGTTACGTTTGCTATCTCTACTTGATGATGGACATTTAGATGCACATTTATCTATATTACAGTATTAAACCACTATCTGTTTAGAGGACGCATAATTGTTTGGTTTTGCAGGTTTATCCTTTATGTATCCTTTATGTGTTTCCCTATTCTACTGCTTTAGTTAAAATTGAAATCTTGTTGCTTACTACCCATATGAAAAAGAAATACATAAAACTTATGTATCTTATGTATCTTATCTTATACCAAAACTTTCAAACTAAGTTTTATGTTGTATGCATTTTACATGCAGTTTGACCCTATAAGCTACATATGAGGTTCTAATACAGCACATTTAAACACTGTAAGTTGCATATAGATCATTTCCATATGCGTATCTATTTAAAATATAGCTGATTTGTCTTTTGTAGCCTAGCTATTTTGCTAAGCGTGTCTTCTGTCCCTCTCCTTCTCGTTAGGTCAGCTCATCTGCTGTCTAAATACAGACCCCGTGCCCCCATTTTGGCTGTGACCCGTAACGAGCAGACAGCACGTCAAAGCCATCTGTACCGCGGCATCTTCCCCATGTTGTACAACAAGCCTGCCAACGATGTGTGGGCTGAAGATGTGGACTTGCGTGTCAACTTTGCCATGGAGATGGGTAAGAGCATGGGGCCTCTTTCAAATATAATTAACTATTCGGTGCAGGGTTGTCATGCTGGTGCTGTGGTTTCATCATCAAGTGTGATCTTGACTCCTCAAACATTCAACTGTAGACAACACTACAATTTGGGTGAAGTAATGTTGGTGTAGGCAGGGAATAATTACCTGTTGCCTCAGAACCAGAGGTGGAGGGGGTAGTCCAGCAGAGTTTGTGACATTCCTATTTCAGCCAGGCACTTCATTGCCAGGTTTAGTTGACATTTAGTACATTTAGGCGGTGGCCTAGTGGGTAGGATACTTGCCACTGGACCAAGAGGTCATGGTTTCGCTTCTTACCTTCAGTATACCACCACTGGTTTTCTGAGCAAAACCCTTAACCGCAGGTTGCTCCAGGTATTGTCTCCTGTAGTTAGAGAATAAGAAGTTGCTTTGTGTAAAAGCGTCTGGTAAATGCTGTAAATGTAAATGCAGGTTAGACATACCTGCTTTAGATAGTTTTCTGGTGTTTCTTTCTATTTAAGTAGAAGATACAGCTTCATCTGTTTTTGTAGAGTCATTTCTCCTGGTTCTGCTTATTGGTCCTTAGTTCTTAAAGTTAACCATGCCAATTTTTTTTTGTTTTTCAGGCAAAGCCAGGAAGTTCTTCAAGTCTGGTGACGTAGTGATTGTTGTCACCGGCTGGCGTCCTGGCTCTGGGTACACTAACACCATGCGTGTCGTTCTGGTGCCTTGAGCTCCACCTCAAGAACTGTACCTCTCTCCCTTACCCTCATTCCCCATCTTCCATGTGGATATATATAAATAAGAGTAACAAACAATGCCCCTTATATCTAGCAATTTTCCAGATGACATTATACCACCTTTCTCTCAGAGCACTTGAAACTTTTTGACAGCAACTGACCCAGAATTGCACTCTTCGATTTCTATGCTAGGTTTTGTTTTTTGTACTTTTTGGTAAGCTGCGCTGAAATTCCATTATGAAACGGGCCGTAATGAAGCTTAGGGTGCCAGTTGTTTCTCTGTGGTTGGCAGTTGGCTGTAGATTAACACAAAGTCCATTCTTATGTGGTGTGGTGAGGGATTTTGAAACTTCAGAACTGCTTGAACCCCCACCCTACACAACCTCCACACACAAACACACACTCTGGTGTATAAAAGTGCTTTAAATCTGGATTTCCATCCATTAAACTGATGATTACATGAAATGTGTGAGTTCCTTGGGTGCCAGTGCAATGTGGTCATTCTTGGGAGTGAAGAACTAACATCACTGACTAGAATTTGATACTAAGTCATCAGCCATAAGGTGGCAGCCAAATACATGTCCGAAATTGTTAGCACTTTTTGTCTTTAAGGTAGTGAGCATGGAAGGTCTTTGAAAGGCTGGAATAGGACAAAGAATTAATTTCACACTGCTTAGTATCACCATCTAGTGGATCATTCTGGAAACACAGTGTTGACATTCATACCAGCCCAATGTCACTGCTTCTGCAGGCAATTCTTTATGGTTAATATGTTTAAACTCCTCTTTTCTTTGTCTGTATAATGAAAAGTCTGGCGAATCATAAGCTTGCAGACATGGATATAAGCAGCATATGTGCATTTGTTACATGTTATTTGACAGTAAGTTGCTAACACTGCTCTTAGCAAAAAAACCCAAACAATTTAATTTATATTACTTTATTACTATTGTGCTTTTGTGGCACTATAGTCTCTGGCCCAGAGTTTGAAAGCACAGCAGCTTCTCAGCCAAGAGCATCACCAAACAGCAACATTTCATTGTAGTCAGCATCAAATGGACACTAGATGGCAGTGTGTAATTAAACACAAACCCCAATGCAGCACTTCAAAATAAACATTTTTTTCCCCATTTTTTCTTAACCCAGTCATAGGCTGAGATCCTAAATTGGAAGCTGATCAATTTTTAATTTGAGAGTTAAAAATGGCAGTAGTGGGTTAAGCCCGCTTCTCACCTTAACTCGTGTATGAGCCTTCAAGCAGCCAGTTTCAGATGCAGAATGAGTCAGCACTCTGATTTCCCATTAATATTCACATCACTAAGAATGTACTAGGAACATTTAAACTTTTCAAACTTCCACAGCAACCACCAATAAATCAATGGTAAATGAATTCTCCAGCGCTTCTCCGTGGGCATGGGTTTACACACTCATATAACAAGGAGGAGACAAGGATCCGCATGCAGTGCAAATGCTCAGAGATGTGAACATCTTGGTCATAAGAGGAGAAATGTTTGATCATGCCATAATTAGCAGAAATAACAGTGTGCATATTCACAGACTGCATTGTCAGGATGGCAGGGATCAGCTGGTCAATTTGTATGCAAATAGGGTGAGGCTTAGCCTGGCTAGCACTGTACAGCCCTTCTCCCAGGAAGGGAGCTATT
Organism: Brachypetersius gabonensis; assembly: GCA_037577145.1. Classification (NCBI taxonomy): domain Eukaryota; kingdom Metazoa; phylum Chordata; class Actinopteri; order Characiformes; family Alestidae; genus Brachypetersius; species Brachypetersius gabonensis. The sequence goes on from JBBJLR010000133.1 coordinate 10,666,002, forward strand.
TTCAGAAATATTCTCAGCCAAAAATCTAGACACTAAAGAAGAGACATGGGAAAACACGCACACGCACACACACACAGCCCCATTTTGAACATGTTAACACATGTGTCATACTGCACACTGAATTAAGAATCCAGTATGTTACCCGTTTTTTAACAGCAATCTCTCTTTTCCAAAATACATCTGCTCAGAACCCCCCTGCACCACTGTATGACAGTGTTCTCGTGGTTCTACGATTTGAAGTGTAGGCTAAACATCCAAGTATGTCAGTTAGTGGGCTCAGCAGGGGGGATGGAGAGGGAGACAGCGAGAGATTGATCCAGCACTGCGTCCGCTGTGTCTGGGAAGTGGACGATGCTATCTGTATCCCTTATTGGAGCAACATCAGAAGGAGTCGGAGGCTCCAGAACATGCCCTAAAGGCTCAATATAAAGGCCCAATAACTGAACAAGTGCATTGAATTGAATTCTCAAGGACACGACCTTCTGACTTGCTGCCTGCATGTGAACGCCTAAAGGAACAAGTCATAAAAACCGACACAGGGTTTAAACACACACATGCACAAATATGATGGAGAGAGAGAGAGAGAGAGAGAGAGAGAGAGAGAGAGAGAGAAACTGAATGATAGAACAAGATAAAACGGTGTGAGAAAGAAAAATAGAAAAATACAAAAAAGTCAGAGAGAAAGAAAAAATAAATGGGAGAGATGTAAAGCACACAAGGGAAAAACAAAACATAAGGCAGAAGAAAGAACTGACTAAATGATGCGAACACAACATTTTAATTCTTACAATTTCTCAGTGTTTAAACACATTTAATTAAATCAACTTTACTTAGCCTCTGGAATGGTATAATCATATAGGTTTATGTAATTCATCAGGTTTTTTTAAACAAACATTTATCATCATTTTTTATCATTGCCATTAGCATGTGGTGTGTAAACTGCAGCAGAGACACAGACATTAAAAAATGAATTCTGATGCAAATGGTTTTGTCGATATTAAAGCCAGTCTGGAATAATACCCTTAATGGGAATGAAACTCTAAAAAAATCAATGTAGTTATAGCCATTAATGCTGCTGATATAACATTAACAACGTTAAACCTTCTAAGGAGAAAAAAATGAGATGCACAAAAATATTGCATAAAATAACATACACAGAAATTCTCTCTCTCACACAAGCACACACACACATACACACACACACAAACAACGATGCACATATAATGAGGAGCAGTATTTTAGTTAAATGCAGTATTCTCTAGCAGTGACGCACGGGCTCTTTGATGCTGGAATAGTTAAACCATGAATATTCAATATTCCACTCCCCTACATTTCCATTTCCCATTTAGTCATCTGTAAGGAAACGTGGGGACTTGAGGTAGAGTAAAGGTAATCATAGTATGAATACTACAATGACACTATGCTTTTCAAATGCAAAATGCAGAAGAGTCTTAAATATATAAAGCAAAATTGACTGTGTGTTCTCAATGACATACACCTTTCTTATTTCTTAAAACACCTGGAGCAAAAACAAGATAAACAAGCAAACAAACAAGTACAGAAATAAACACATCCATAAACATAAAAATAATTGAACAGAAATAAAACTTAATAACATGAATAAATTATCTCAGATTGAGGTTCCTTAAAGCCTTGTAGGCTGAGAATCATCTGCACCATTAGAACATGTTCAGATGACACAAGGTCACAAGGTTTTTGGAAAGCTCAGCATTTGCATGGGAATACTCATTATAAACTTGTACATAGTTAGTCAAAAGGAAGGACACTTAGAAAACACAACCCTTCACTCTATACTGTAGCAATTAGACTTGCCAGGTCATTGCAAAGTCTAGGCAAATTGTTAAAGACTACGGCTACAAAGGCTTTCTATCCACTTCCTGTGAGATATTGTAGGGTCAAAATGATACTTTCTTTATAAAACGCAATGAAATACACCTTTTACTTAACTAAACCAAAACCAAACATCGGATAACCAAACAGTAAAGTATTTTACAAAATGTGCAAGTAATTCTAATTTTTAAAAAAAGGAAAAGAAAAATAATTTTACAACAGAAATTTACAATTGCAGTTCAGAAAACACAAGCTTTGGCATACCAAATGGACTCATATCTCTGTGTCCTATTAGTACGTAATCATCTTTATGGACCAATATCATTTGTTTGCTAGGAAGAAAGCTGCAATGTACAAACCTCTGTGCATGTACAAAATCAAGCATACAGTTTTATTGCTTAGGTACCGCACAAGTACACATAGAAAGCACATACAAAATGATTGCCATACATTCTTTATCTTGTCTCTTTTGTAGTGGAAGTGAGGGGATCGTTCCCTGGTCTTTCAGGCTCTAAGGCAGTTTAGTTAAAAAAAGGAAAGGCCATAGATACTGAGCAGTTCGCCTTGGTCAACAAGGAGGTATGGTTGGGGCAAGGTCTAGTGGAATAATCAGTCTGTGTCTGATAATTAAGATGATCAGGATTAGGTGTATGTTGGTGTAATTGTGCGCATTTGGATGTGTGTTTGTGTGTGTGTGTGTGTGTGTGTGTGTGTGTGTATGTGTGTGTGTGCAACCTGATAAGTGAGATCTGTAATAAATGTTCTTTTACAATAGATGACTTGATGAATTGCACGGAGCATATTTGCATCTTTCCCCAGCATATTTCCCTCCAATGATAGGGGCGTTGTTTTTTTTTTTTCTTTTTCTAAATTGGTCTAGTAACCCCCATCATTCTGTTATTCCTGTGATGACTTCATTTTTTGGAAACTGCTATTTGTTGCATATCCCTACATAATCTTACTGCCAGACATTAGTATTGCAAAAATTGCTAAAAGAACTTGGAAGACACAGTCAGTTTTTATGCTTCAACTTAGTCACTCTCGTACACTCATTCAATCATCAGTCAACTATCTATTCCTTGATTTGGCATCATGGGTTGAAAAGTAGTCATTGCATGGTTATAAATGCAGGTAGACAAAGATCCTCTCCTCAGCCATAAAAGTTATTTGTCATTGACAGGTATTACTGGATGATAAAAAATGCAGTCTGTACAATAGACAAGGGTACAATCCGGTTTCATAAGTTTGATGGGAGTTTGGGGTGTAAGCTTGGCGTCCCTGGACTGGATCTGTCCCTAGACCCAGGGGCTGAGGACCCAGTAGAAGAGCCAGTCCGTACTAGGGACACTTTAGAAGTTTGTCTTGATAGGGCCACATGGCCTGGTATCGAACTGTATGGTTTAGTCACTGGAGTGGGTGAGGGGGTCTTGGGGAGACCTGATGATGAAACCAGGTAAGACTGATCTGGGACATGGGAGACCTGTCTTACCAGCTTAGGCCTTTCAAGAGGTCGTGGAGAAGGAAGTGATATGGAGATGGTGCTGACGTCCTGAGAGGGAAGATCAACTAGGGACCCGCCCCTCTCTCGCATTTGAGAGGGTGGTGGACAGAGAGTCTGAGGGCACAGGAGAGAACTTTGGGATCCAGAACTACTGGAGGGGTTACTATGAAGGGGTGTCCTCTTCTTCTGCACCAAGGGACTCTGGGATATAGGGCTCCATGCTGGTGGAGTACTACATGGGGAGGCATTTCCAGACCCATACTGGGCAAGTGAAGCCAAGGCTGATGGTTCACGGGACGGCTGAGGGAGATGATCAGGCTGGAAACTGCTCTGAGGGTCCTGAGTCTGGGACTTTGGGGAAGACTGCTCTAAAAGATTATTCGAGCGAAGTGGAGATCCTGTAGATGGTGATGAAGTTGTCGTCCTGACTGGCTTGCTAAACTCCTGACTGCATTTGGTTCGAGGTGGTTTGGGCTGAGTGGACTGCAGCTGGGTCAAAATTGGACTAATGGAGTGGGCTATGAGAGGGGTGAGAGTAGAAGCCGGGGGAACTACAAAATGAGCCGCCTCTCCTATTGCCCCCTGCTGGAAGAAGCCAGGCAGTGGAGCAGTGATGTTGGAGAAAGAAACTGGTGGAAACTGAGGTTGAGCGTGGAGCTTAGCCACACTGGCGTCTCTAGAAACACAGGTGGTGAGAGGACTGTGGTGCATGATGGAGGCTTCAGTGATGCTGGACGTGGTGGTGGTGACTGTGGTTGTGGTAGAAGACAGCAGAGAACTGGAAGCAGAAGGTGGGGGAGGTGAAGAGGCTGTTGCAGAACTTTTGGCTCTGAGAGAATCTAGAATAGGGGTTTCCACACCAGAGCCAAGCTGAGAACTAGCTCCAGAGGAGGAGCCACCCACTGCACCTGAAGCCATAGTTGGCATAGGGAACTTTTTTAAATGGCCTGGTGGGTCTTTGAGTGAACCTAGAAAGGGCACTGGAGGTCGGAAGAGCGTGTGGGGCAGATGTGGATGGCGAGTAAGGGCAATGGCTACAGAGGTTGTGGCAGCAGCAGCTTGGAGAGGAGCCTGGATTAGAGGAGCCCAGATGACTGGAGTGTGTGAGGAAGGAGTGTGGGCTATGTGGGGAGCTGGGGGCGGAGTCTGCATTAGGTGGGCACAATGAGCCATGTCCCTGTCGTGCTGCACAATCTGCTGGATTATCTCGTTCTCCTGGTAGTTCAGCACACCTGAGTTGAGATCCCGCTGCACTTTGTGTTGAAGAACTGAGTTTCTTTTTCCTATGATGATAAACAGCAAACATTTAATTCTTGGTTAGCATTATGAAACTGAGCATTACACAGCATTACCTTATCCACTAAAAACGCACTAATGCATTCAAATAATGGTAACTGCTGTAATCACATGATATGTTCCTGTATAGCTACAGTAATTTGGGACATGTTTTATACAAATACATTACATGTCAAACAGTATCCAGACACATCTTCTGCATATACATACACAGCTTGTGAAACACTGGGTTATGGAGTAATGGGACTGTGTTCTCTGGAGTGATGGAGTTCCTTCCAGTACTATTGGGTTCAGTTGGAGTGGCGTTTGAGCTCCAGGACTAACCATCCAACATAAGTACCTAACCTTACAAATGCTCTTATGGTTGAATGCAATCAAACACTCCCGCTACCCACAGAGCTAATTTTTGGGATCTACACTTCACAGATGCTGAAGCTATTACAACCTTCTGATAACTTATCTTCTGATTCTTTAACACAACCTCCATACTTCTTCTACTTTTTAGTCACTGTCACTTGTATGCCTTTTTAATGCATCGAGACATAATAATTCGATTCAATCTTCCATAATTTGTGGTTCTGAAACATTTGACAAGAGTTTGACATTCCCATCTGACCTCTACAAACATTCCAGCTAATATTGAGATTATTTCTAACATAACCTGAATTATATAGTAAACAGAATTCACAACAAATTTGCAATAACATTAAAAAAAACACTATGTCATTGTAAATTGCATATTCAATTTGCTGTAAAATTATAGGCATTTTTTGCTACTAGTGCTACTGAGAAAATATGGTATTCATGTATTTTCTAACTGTTTATTCCTATGGTCTGCTAAAATGGAATGACATATTGCTTTAAGTGTCTAGTGGAGTAGAGTGAGAAATTTCAAAGTGTGTTAATATTACTGCAACTAAACATATTGCTGCTGCTCCTCAGCCTTTATGTTTTCAGCAAGAAAAAAATTACTTGGGATTTCACTTGGCAGCTTCGGGACCATAACGAAGATATTAAAATACAGAAGCACAAATATTTTTGCTCATGTTCTTCAGTGAACTGACTTGACGTTCACCATCTGTTACAGGGAAAAAATATTTCAGACTGATCAGAGTATGGCACTGCACTTGAGGCAGTGATCAGCACATTGTTTTGAAGGTACATTCTGCTAAGCCCCCATTCTTGGTGAAAACAAAGGCATTCTAATCTTTAATAACAGTTTCTATGACCAGCATCTCTCACCAATGCGGTCGAGACGATCGAGAGCTACTGTCTCGAAAGCACGCCGCATCATTGGATACTCTTCCAGCACTTCATTAAAGTGGTCCACAGACAGGGAGTACAAACGGCAGTAGGTCTCCGCCCTCACGCTGGCTGTTCTCCTGCCCCGAGTCAGCAAACAGATCTCTGCACAGGATATTAAATATGTGAACATCAGCAAGATCACGTGACATGAGGACACACAATAATAACTCAGTGTTTGACTCAATGAGTATCACACAGTGAGTAAGAAAAACAACTGTATCCAGAGGCCAAAAAGCAAAGTCATGGAAATGTTTTTTTCCCCCTGCTTTTGGTAAATCCATAATCAGAGCACTAAAATGCCATTTTCAAAGCTTAGAGTTACTAAATCATCATCCGTTAAGGCAGGTTACAGAAGAAATCACAGTGTAAAAAAAGGAACAGAGTAAAATTAAGGAGGATTTCTAAATTGTGGCGTGGGAGGGAGTGCGGAGGGAAGCCTCAGCTGCACAGTACCCATCAGCTCCAGCACTGTAATTGGGGTCCTCAGTTAACCTTTGTTTCTAAAGGGTGCAGCGGGTGACTTCTTCACCATCTGTGGTGCTTGCCAAAAAGTAAAAGCCTGCAGCCATGAGACTGCAGCGCACATTTACATTTACATTTATGGCATTTATCAGACGCTTTTATCCAAAGCGACTTCCATTCTCTAACTACAGGGGA
>JBBJLR010000133.1:10691456-10718154 GCA_037577145.1 Brachypetersius gabonensis
GTTTGTGTGTGTGTGTGTGTGTGTCATGTCTGGCGCCTGTGACAGGGGGTGGTTGCTAGAGGCCACCCTGGCTTATGTTTGATGTTTTGTGATTTAAGTTGGGGCTTTTATTATGCTATTAGTTTCAGCTGTTTTGTGTTTGTGTTAAGTGCTTAGGTTTGGTGATTGGGTTTTGGGTTTGTGTAGCCAAGCGAGAAGCGCTCTGTGCAGCCGACTCGGAGTAAGAGAGGCTTCTGCCGTGCCTGTGCCGAGGCTTCAACCTCCAGCTTCAGGTAGCATAGCTGTTAGCCCCAGTAACGTAGCAGTGGTTAGCATGGGGGTTAGAGCAGGCTGCCCAGAGCAGGAAGATCTTCTCAGCCCATTAGAGTAGCCGCTGGGCTTGTTAGTGGAGCTACAAAAGCCTCTGCCAGTCCCGATTAATATCGTAGCCGGGCAGCTAGGCCTGTTAGCTGGGCAGCCAGCAGACCAATCAGGCCCACTAGAAGACCTGCTAGGCTCATTAGAGAAGCCACTTAAGCCCTTACCAGCCCCAAGTAGCACAGACTCCAGGCAGCGAGGGGCAACAAGGGCCATTAGCTTCAAGAGAAGGGCCTTTAGTCACAACTGTAGGGCCAGTGACAGCAGCAAACAGGCCAGCTGCACCCTCTAAGTCAGTGGGTCTTCCCCAGAAATGTTTAGGGGGGTACTAGGGCCTTTGGGGGCTCCAAAGGAGCCCCGAGGTATAGCCGTGGTTCTGGGATCTCCATGAGGGAGTACACAGCAGAGCTCTCAGGAGGGAGCTATGTGTCAAGTGACATGGCAAGGCTTCCCGAAGGAGGCCTGGCCAGAAGAAACAGCAAAGGACATCCCGGAGGGGCCTCCGCTTTGGAGGTCAGGGAGAGGATCTCCACAGGGGCCTCTGCACGTGTGGATGGCGATGGACTCCCAGCTGAGGGGCTCCTTGGAGGGGTCTTGACCCACGAGAACAGTGAGGTGCTCTTGGTAGAGGGCGCCACTCCTGGCAGGGACTGTGTAAGGCTCCTGGTGAGGGCTCCGCCTCCAAGAACAAGGAGAGGCACCCTGCAGAGGGACCAACAGGCGGAGGCTCCGCCTCCAAGGACAAGGAGGGGCACCCTGCAAAGGGATTATCAGGAAGAGGTTCTGCCTCTAAGGACAGCAAGAAGCTCTGGGTAAAGTGCTCTGCTCCTAAGGATCCAAAGGGGCTATTGGTAAGGGGCTCCGTCCCAAGGGATAGCAAGGGGCTCCTTGTGGAGGGCTACGCTATAGAGAACAGTGAGGGGCTCCCTGGTGGGAGCATCCCAGGTATATATTGGGACTCTCAAAGGGAAGCGTCCCATGAGACCCACTTGGACCGTCATCCAGCGAGATGTCATCCAGTGAGATGCGGACAGGTGTGGCTCACAGAACATTTCCCTTTGCCTCCTCCTTCCCCTCCTCCACCCTTGGGTTGTTGTGGGGGTGGGGTTGCACCCCGGTGGGGCATTTTAGGGGGGGGGGGGGTTCTGCCAGGTCTGGGGCCTGTGACGGGGGGTAAGTTTGATGTTGGATGTTTTGTGATTTAATTTGGGGCTTCTAGTTGTTTAAAAGTTTTAGCTGTTTTGTGTTTGTGCTAAGAGCTTGTGTTTGGGTTTTGGGATTGTGTAGTTTTGTATTTAGTTTGGTTTGGGTTTAAAGAAATATATAGTTTTTGAGTTTGGTTCTTGGGCTAGTTTTGTTTTATATCTGTAGTGAAGAAATAAGGAAAAAAAATGAAGCACTTCGACACTGATGTATGTGCCTGTCTTTTATGCCAGGAGAAGGGGACATGCCATGACAGTGTGTTTGTGTGTGTGCATACATTCTTTACATATGGTTTAAGTAATTATTTAAAGTAATTTTCAACCATTAATAAAGATTCACTCATTATGAAATCCACACAATTCTATACAAGTAAGACTATCCAATGAAAATGGTTAAATATAGCCAACTGAAGAAGGATTCCTGTTGTGGGCAAGTTTTCAGAAATTAACAAAACAACCGTTTTGGGCCGAACAACAGAGATACAGTGATGTAAACTCTTGATATAACATTTATACTATTTTATTACTGGCCATCCGCATTAAGAATGTCAAACAAGGCTATATGATGGGGAAAAAAACTAGTACAAACTCTAGAACATGACTACAGCTCAGGCAAACTAAAGCCTTTGCGATAATCAGCTTTCTATTGTTCATCTGCCAAAAATGCACTCTCATTCTCTATCTCTATCTGTTACTGCTAAGCATTTTATGGGTCCTAATTGTCTTTGCCAATCCCCATTCCAGTGCTTGTGATGAGCTCTCTCGGGAAAGTGTGTCATCTCTGGTTGCCAGCATCAGTTATCATCTCTGTCACCCAGATGTTTAGTGAGCAGCTGGAATCAAACAGCCTGTACACGCAGCCTAAATTTACATGCCACATACTCCAGTCTCTTTACTCTGCCAACAACCCACGATCACTGCAGGTAATGAAATCAGCAAATGGATGTCTCTGCAAAAGCACATCTATCCCACTCCATGTGGTGGAGAAGGAAAGGTCATAGAGCATGAGAGGAAGAGAATAGGGATAGGAAAGGAATTAGTGAAAATGAAGGGCAGTGATGTCACATACATTTTAAATGTAAAAAACTAGATCATAAGAGTACTAATTTGATTACTTACATTAGATAACAGTCAGATCAATTATCTGTTTATTAATTAATTATGGTTGTCATGAAACAGTAACAGTGCAATATTTTGCACCATTTAGAATAATTTAATCCTAACAAAGACTGGTGGTGCATGGGATTCCTCATTAGGGTACACTAACTTCTACTTTTTTGTTTATTTACTTTGTCACCACAAGAATTATCATTGGCTGCTCCATTGGGTTCCCTTGCGTCAAAAATCAGATCAGTGCATTCCTGCTCAACTTTATAACAATTGTCTGTATAAAATGTTTGTACAGTAACTTGCTCATAAAGTCCTAAGAATGGCAAGTTGGGACAAAAGCCCCATTACACACAGCAGTGTGACTGAAAAGAGCATGGGACAAAAAAGGCTGTAATATTCTCTCATTACTGGGCATAAATCACACACAGTATATTAGTGCAGCGTAAATGAGATTCATCCCGTTTGAATTCAACTCTACTGTTACCGTCAGCATAATCCTGAATCTTATGCTCAAAATGATATCCAAACAAACAATGAAGCGATCACCCATAAACAGTGCATTAATGACAGCATCACAACTTGTGCGGCCTATTTTAGGCCCTGCATCACAACCGTGCCAAGGCCATGTGGTCCATTTCAATCACCTCACTGTTACTATTGCCCCTTCTATCCCTGCCTCTTCATCCACGCCGGGAGAGATCCATTAAATAAATTGTGTTGTTATAATCTCCTCTGATGTTGGCTCCTAATAACCTCTGTGGTTATGTTAACCCATTTTGATTACCCCATTTCCAGGCTCCATAGCCCATGACAAGCACTGCTAGCCTGCTAGTCTTTTAGAAGTCATAGAGTACCATGCTCAAGTCGCACAAGTGTGTAAGGAGGAATGGGTAATTCTCCTTTATATCTGCAGCAATTTCAGTTGATTGATACCTAGTGGTGCAGAGCTCATTCAAATTTTCTTACCAAACTACCCTATTTGGCCCACAACAGCCACTGTATTGCCACTATATAATTTAGACATTAGAATTTAGAGGTTTTTAAAGCTCATTCAGCTTATATAAATAATATAAACACTTCCATTCAGATCAAATGGGTTTAAAGAAGATCCAATCCAGTGCTCTGCTCTTCCATTATCGGTCCGCTGATGAACGACAAGCATGGCTATTGCCCCTATATCAATCATAATATTATTACCTAATATTTAGCACGTATTTTTTTATTTACACAAAAGCACCTCAGTGGAAGATGTGTTTATATCTATATTGTGAATAATCTTATTTATATAGTAAACTCTTGAAATGGATGGAGGATGTATTTACTAAACCTCCAACACACATAGAACTGAATAGAAGATGAGTTTAGATCTATTTGTTAATGAGCTATTTCCAACAAAATCCTCAACATAATAAATGACATAAAATCCCCCATACCTGAACGGAAGATGTGTTTAGGCCTATATTTTTAAATTGCTGATTTATACACAAACTTTTAGAACTGAATAGAATGTGCTTAGGCCTGTACTTTTAAACACAAAAATGTATGCTGTAAAATCAATTAGAAATAAGCAAAGCATATGTTTAGGTCTATATTTTAATTATGCTGCTTTATATGGCAAATCCTTAGAACTTGAACAGAATGTGAAGGTACACCGGCAGTATTAAATGAAGTTAACTCTCTTAGAACTGAATGGAAATGTTTAGGAATATATTTTAATAAGCTAAATTATCCCAGAAAACAGAAAACAACTTAATCCACTTTGAATGAGCTGGTTTAAACAGTAAAGCACCTTAGAAAAGAATGGAAGATGTGCTTAGGCATATAATAGACTAAAAAAGCCTCATTAGCAAATCAACCCTGGAGTGACTGGCGCTCAACTCAGTGTATGGGCTCAAGGAACAGACATTCAGAAGAGAGTGACCTGAAATCACTGTAGGGGTGGATGATCCAGAAGCCGGCTGACTTGACCCTCTCCTGCTCTCTCTCCACGGCCTTCTCGCTGCCAAACATGCGCAGGGAAAACTTGTTGACCCCGGGCTGCAGCATGGCCCCCAGCTGCCTGTGCATGAAGCCAGCCTGATACAGTCTCTCCTCATCTATCTGCTCGCCACTCTCCAACTTCACCAAACTGGGTGATCTCTGTCTCTCCCTGTCCCTGTCCCTCTCCTCCTCCACCTCCACCACCACCTCCTCCTCCTCCTCATTCCTCCCCCTCTTCCTCTCCCTCTGCCTCCTCTCCTCCTCCTCTTCCTCCTCCTCAGGACTGGCTTCCTCATCGCCTATGAGGCGCCTCTGCTCTGCTGCGTCTCCCTCTGGTATGTTGCTGCTGCCCCTGAACCTACGGCAGTCTCCATTGGCCCTTGTGAACGCTCTGCTGCCCACGTCCGTCTCAGCCTCGCCTCCTCCCCCGCCTCCTCCTCCTCTTTCACCTCCTGCCCTTTCTCTCTCTCCGCTGCTGCCGGTCGGGGAGGCGGAGGGCAACAGCTGCTTCATCCTCACACTCTTCCTGCGCGCGTCTTGCTCGCCCTCCTCCGCCGCGTCCTCGTGGCTGTAGAGGCGCTTGCGCATGGACGCGTGAAGCCTCTCCATGTCGATCAAGGACTGGAAGATGAATGAAATTAAAAAAGAGAGAAAGAGAGAGAGCGACAGATAACTTCTCCTTCCTTTTCTTCTTCTTCTAAGTCTTGTTAAGCCTCAGATCTCATCAGCATCTTGGAGAGAAACTGTAAAGCATCGCGTGCCGTCCATCCCGCCACGGATGGAGAGTTAGAGGGGAAGAGAGAGGAAGCCAAAGAATGAATAGAGGAGCAGCGTCGAGATGATGCTGGAAAACGGATGGAGGAACGATGTGACGATGCAGCAGCCAAAAAAACCCAAAACACACACGCACGCACACAACAAATCTCAGGGCAGCTCTGGCACACGATACGAAAATTAAAGCTAAGAAAAACAGCAATCAGGGCGCAGCGAGCACGCCAGCCACACGCAGCGCCTAATCCAGGGGGTCCCGAAGCTTTTTTCGTGGCGGAGTGAACGACTGAATGGAGAGGAGGCAGACGTGGCGCGCGCGCGGTGGCACAGCAAATAAGCTCGAAGCACCTAAACCAACGCTGGTGGGGGGGGAGGCGGGAGGAGAGAGGAGGGGGGAGGGATGGGACTTGGGGGAGGCGGTTGTGGTGTTGCAAAAAAAACCAAAAAACGACACAGGCTCGCGTCTGGCCAGTTGATGCTGCTGATGTGTTCAGAGTCAGGTGGATATTTTGCATGGGAACGCATTCCAGCGTGGCAGTAACATGATTCAGAGCTGGAGACGTTCATCAGGTGATCTCAGGGACGATGTCTCGGGAAGGATGACTGAAGAGTATCTGGAGCGCGACTTAAAGATGAGACTGACGCGAGCGGTCGAGAGAGCGTGTCCTTGAATACGACGCGTGTTCACTAAGCAGTGAGGAGGGTCAGGATGGGGCTAAATTATGGAAGAATGGAATAGAGCTGTGATGCAAATGTCCTGTCGCTGCATTGACGCTGCTGTAGGACAAAGAAGATCGAGATCTCGTGTTCACAGACTATGGTGTCAAAACAGAAGCAAACGATAGAAAAAGTCATTACAGAAGAACCATTGTTTCAGAGATCCGAATTCTTATACTGTCACGCAGTGTTTTGAATTCAGGCAGCTGTGTGTATGTAAAGGTCAACCCCTGTTCTGCCCAATACACCTGTCCCACCCTGTTAGGAGTTATTGAGTTTAATCGGGTATGTTAGATGTACATAGTGTGCGGTTGCCATGAATGGAAACTTTAGCTATAGCTCCACAATAAACAGTCAATTCAATAAATAAGGTGCAAATGCAAACGATAGATTCAAATCAGGAACACTTTGTACCTTATTATAGGTCCTTTTTCCAGCTCTCACGTATGGGATTCAGTAGTATCAACATCAGAAGCCAAGCCCATTCAAGCCAAGAGCAAGAATGGGGTTTTATTATTTCTTTTGAAATGAGAGGTCTCCTTCTGCATTATTGACAAATAAGTCACTCCAGCAATGGTTGAGGCAACACTCCATGGACAAACTTCTTTCTATTCTTCCTATTACATAATGTAGTTGTGCTGTGACCTCGAAAACTGGGAGGCAGTTTAACCCGTCAGATGGCGAGGTCACGGTATCAAGTGCTTTAACAAGGCTATAGGATGATAGATACCAAACGAAGGATGCAGATATAATCTGCATTACAACCAAATCTATGGCCTTTAAAGCACAATGTGCATATGAGCCAGAAGTATGACCTGTCCTATAATGTCTGTTCAGAGGGGGAAAAGGTTGTGGTTTGTCTTCTTAAAGGATCTTTTTTCATTTGAGTGTGTGTGTGTGTGCAAGTGAGGCTGTAAGCAGATGCGAGAAACAAAACTGTATAATACTACTACATATAATGGAATTTACTCTTTCCTGATATAAGCACGTTTAATTTAATTGAAGAGAAGGTAGTATAGTGCTCAACTCCGACATCTATTACTGAAATTGCACTTAAAGACCCTTTTAAGTGCTCAAGGTATATTTATCTGATATTTATGACAAATTCCTGCTGGAAGTATTTGTGCCCCAAAACCAAGAATGTATTTATATGTTTAAGTGAAAATATCTTTGAAAATTCATGATATATTGCAGGCCCGGCAGGTCATTGTGGTGCAATAGCAGAATAAACCAGTTATTTGAGTAATTTTACTGTAGGCCAGCAATGCCCCCTTCTGGTATTCAGAAATAACTGCTATTGGACTCTGACTGGCTGCTTCTGCATCTGTAAATTAAGGAGCATCAGGGCCTGCGTTGCGTTGAACTGATTCAAGACACTGAATCAGTTCACATGTGAATTATAATTACAGTTCACAGTGTACATGTGAATTATAATGTTCACATGTCAAACACAGTTAGGGATCTTATATGTACATTTTGTGACTTGTTTGTGCAGCCTGTGTGATGACTGCATTTTTGGGTGATTATCTTAGTGAGTAATCAAATTGAGATGACCAAAGAGAATAAGACAAAAGAGAACACTGAGACAGAATGAGGACTTTGGAATTTTTAATTGTTAAAAATGAACCGCATGTGCCTTATGACTTGTTTTTAGTCCTGCACAGTTAGACCCCTGCACTAGTAGAGAACTCATGCAGATGTAGAGGTGCAGTGTGCATCTAGACATTGTTAGGAGTCATTCATTCATGGTTTGAACAGTGCACTTTGCTATTCATGGCAAACCTATAATATTAAAGCTTCAATACGCAACCAAAAGCCAATATAAAGAATGCTTATTATTCTACTATATATATGAACAAATATTGCATAGGGTAAAAGCCATGCTGTATAGTATGCATACATAAAAAGCCGAGTCATAGATAAGATAAGGTTTAGAATTAGAAAATGACATTTCCAGATACATCTGAACACTTAAGTGTCTCAGAATAAATAACATTCAGATTACTACGGACCTCCCGTTACATGATACATACAGAAATCAAATAAACAATTTCTATGTACAAATGAAACATAATAGGACATTGAAAAGCCCTTATCTTTTATTGAAGCCTAGAACATAAATAAATAAATGTATTTTTAAAAAGCCACCTCACCAAATGGTATGCAGTGAAATGAAAAACAGTACAAAAAACTGTCATACCAGAAACATGGTGGTAGATTTGCTTACACTGCAAAGTTGTTTGAAATATAAATATTATCTCCATGAATTCACTCTGAAATACACAAACCAAAATCCCATATCTGTATCAAACAGCAGGTTACTATCTTGCATGCACTACATGTCTTTATTTGTTGACATGAAAAAGAAAAATCAGTATGAAGAAAATATAAATATAAAGCAACACAGTCATGCAATAAAATGCTCACACCATTAGTAATCATGTTTCATTCTCAGCAGATATCCTCTTCACGTCAAATTCATAAGGCATGCCTTGAGTGGTCGTATGCATTTTGTCTCACCGAAACATCTTTCTTAGTCCTGATATGCTTCCCTAAACCGTTCATGTTACGTTCATATGGTCATGATATGAATGTCTTCATCTAGTAGAAAACAGAAACATGAACAGTAGGGTAACAGGATATTCACTGATTGCAGCAGCTACTAATAGCAAATCTACTAATGTATTATGTTTATTAATAAAGTATCTTGATTTAACCATCATAATAAATACTTACTTTACTAGTGGACAGTTCAGTTTGTATTCCTTTGACGTAGGTTTTTGTCTTTGTGGTTGTTAGTTGAATTAGTTTTCCTGGGAGATGAACACATGATATCATTCAACAGGTCAAACAAAACCACACAGCTATTTTTAGGAGTGCCTGATGGATCGTTAAGATGTGATTGGCCTTGACTGAAAGTGTCTTGAGAAGAACTCTGAAGGGTATTGGTATTGACAAACAGGCTCACTACGTGTAAAATAACAAGTGTTGGATTTCTATACATGAATGATATACATACTGAGCAAAAAACACCATCTTTGGTCTGTCTTTATAGTGTCAACATACATTATGGCCTGAACATTGAGATGATCACTTTATGTGGTGTTTCTCAAGCAAAGTAATCAACAAAGAGAGAGAACGTGCGTTTGGATTTAATAAAATGCATGTTTTTGTTAGGAATTACAGAAAGTACTGCTAAAAGTCTCTACAGCACATCATGCCTGTCTCACTCAATTACCTGCTGCGCCGCATTTTTTGTAAACTATGACACATTAATTGGACACAGCTGACAGGGAAGTGTGTGTTTAGTTGGATCAGGTGTGTTAGATTTGTGCTAGTTCAAGGTACATCTACAGCAGTAAGAAAACTGACCCTCTTAAAAGAATAGTTCATCAAAAAATCCTGTTTAACATTTTTCCCACTTACAGCTTTTGTATAGAACTACAACCACAATGATACAGTTGCTACCAAACCCAAATAGTCCCAATCGCTTCTGTTAAAATACACCACCAAATGGTCTCTCAAAACCCCATTCAGACCTTCAGCAGCGTGTTTTAAGAGATATCTCCAATAAGTGGGAATCAGTGTAAATTTGATTTTTCACCAAAGCATTTCATTTTACACAGTCAGAACCCTAATGGTAATCGGTAGCGAGACAGTGCAGCTGATACTTACATTGGGCCAGCTGGTTCATCATCTTGAGCAGGTTAGGAAGTAAAATATTGAGCATGTTAGTTAAGCACATTCAGCAACCTCAACTAATCTTACTACCAAACCTATTACACTCTGAAAACACATAAGACGTCAGATACATTCTGATGCAGTGAATTCTACCATGCATAATGTCAATGCATGTTTGTACATTATGATTCAACAGTGGGCTTTTAAAAACACCAAAATGTCACATTCCTATTAAAGGAGACAAAAAATGCTGTTATTTTATAATAATTCAAATGACGTTTAAGAAATGAAAGCAATGACGGTGAAACAGGTTTGATTCCCTGCACACTATGAAACTTAACTCTAATCATCATATCCTGACTAAGACAGAAATGTCATGCTCGTGAATATAAATGAAAAATCCGAATGCAAACAGAACACAAAAAGCTCAAATCTACAGGAGATCTGTTTAAACCCAAACTGTTAAATGAGAGCAATGTATTGTATTTGAGCCAAAGAAAAAACATGAATCCAAAACAAACCAGAAAGAGATATAGAGCATATAGTGCAGATCATCATTATGGGTGAATGTAGTGGGTAATGTTTAGATGGACAGCAAACTCAGACTTAAGGATCATGCAGGTTCTCTCACTTACCACCCAGTTTTTAAGGTTATGCAAATCAGGGAGAGAGAGGCGAGTTATAGAATCAAAGCGGTAAAGATAACTTAATCCAACATCTGAAATGAATTCAAGAGCTACACCTTCACGTGACAATTCATTGTTTCATGAGAAAGGCAATCTTGACCACCAGATGGCACTGTTCAACAGTGTATAGATTTACCAAACTCATTACCATATGCCATTAGTCACAAAATAGTAACATTTTATGCAGTGAAATTTAGAACATTTCCATACAGAACCGTAGCCAAAGCAAAGGAAAACAAGTTTCAGCATTTACTGAATCACAGGAGTTACAGGTGCTACATGGCCGAGTCTTCAGTATGCCAAGTTGTGACAAGAGCTGGTCTTTGCTTCCAGCACAGTATAGGTGAAAAACTACCTTAAGACTAGACCTCAGCAGACATTAATAATTGAATCTTCACAGGCTACACACACACAAAGGAGTCATATTTCCTGAATATCATACTGGGGCCAGATGACCGACCTCACATGGGTTGACTGGACGGTGTGTGTGTGTGTGTGTGTGTGTGTGCGCGTTTGGGCTGGACTTCCTCAGACTGAATTATTAAGTGTGAGACAGTGTCAGTATCAGATAACAGTCAAATTGTTCCAAAGAGCTTGCTCTGAGAGGCTGTGGGGGAAAAACAATGGTGTTATATAGTGACCATCACACATTTGTGAAACCTATCTCAAGAAAGGCACTTAATTATTTAAATGTCTACCAGCTATTACCAATAGAAAGAGATTTTACAATCTACTAGCACTTTTAAGGTTATATTTCAGATTATGTGAAAGCTTCATGTTAACTTACCTTTACTTTTTCCTAACTTCAACTCTATTCTAAACGAAAGACACAAAAAGCAGTCAACTGCAGAATGACTGTGTGCCAGCCTTCAAATGTTAACTCACCGTCAGGTACATCATCAGGCTTCTTGCGTTTCTCGTAGACAACAATGATGAGGACCAAAACTATGATTTCAGCTAAGACCCCGAGCAACGGCCAGAGAGGGGCCAGGTGGCTCCGTACACGCAGCACTGAGGTCATGGTAGAGTTTCCAACAATGTTGTTGGCGTGGCACTCATATTCTCCAGGGTCAGAGCCGATGTCCAGATTGATGATGGACAGCTCTGTATAGTTGTCCTTGTTGCTGATGAAAAAACGGCCAGAGGAGTTGTCAATGTCCTGTAAGGTGACCCATAAATTAAAGAGGATTCAGGAATATGACTGTGAGAGGAAACCAAGTGTAAAACAAAATAGGAGTAATGATTCACAGTCACAGATTTACTGAAATCTAGCCTTCAACTGAAATATATATATACATATATGTTTATTTTGTTGA
Organism: Brachypetersius gabonensis; assembly: GCA_037577145.1. Lineage (NCBI taxonomy): Eukaryota > Metazoa > Chordata > Actinopteri > Characiformes > Alestidae > Brachypetersius > Brachypetersius gabonensis. Next base: position 10,703,277 of record JBBJLR010000133.1, read on the forward strand.
ACCTCCTTTTGCTGAAATAACTTCAGTGAGTGTTCTACCAGAACGCTTGCTGAATTAGGACTAAACAGAGTTAGCAGTCTATGCCTCAAAGCAGAATCTCCCCAGATGTCATTTGTTCTCCTCATCCGCTCTCACCCAGGTTTTCAGAGGGATTTAGGTCAGCAGACTGCGATAGCAACCTCAAACGCTTGATTGTGGTCACTGAACCACTTTTATGCCAAATTGGGCATATGTGTTGGATCACTGTCCTCATAAAGAATCCAACTGACTCGGTTTTTACTTTTTAAGCTGTGGCCAGATTTCCATTTAAAATCTTCTGGTACTTCATTAGGGGGTCTTTGGAAAAAACAGCCCCAAAACCTGACAGAGCTTCCACTATGACTAATGGGGTTTATTCTGTAAAACTATCCTTCTTTCTATGGCCAACCCCAACTTGAGCTTGTTATTAAATGGTTCCATTTGGTCTCATCTGACCGTAAAACCTGGCCCCAACAAAAGCTCAAAATTGTGTAGTGAACTTGTTACATTTTTATATCTGAAGAAAGAAGAGACTGGCAGTTTATCGGCTCCAATATATTGCCATCTTCTGCAAATGTCCGACCCCAACTTACCAAGACAATTTAACCTCTAACCACGCTCCTTACATTGTGTGGGGATGAAATAAACATAGGTCCACTTCTAGACAGGATCACCGCACCTCTGGTTGTTTTGAATATTGCCCCCCATGATGAATACAAGCACTTTTAAGCATGTGTGTACTTTTTATAGTCACTTATAGCCATTTTTATAGCCATCAAAGTCAACACTTAAGAGCTGCTGAGCACTCATATACACTAAGCATGCAAAACACAAATGGGAACATAATTCCAATGCATTTCATTTGTAGAATGGAGCTATGTATTGGCACACTAAAACTGAGTCCATGATGTTCGTACATGGATTTCAGCTAATAGTTGTGTCAAAAAGTCAAATGTTAGCTTTCAATTTCAGTAAAACCTCAGCAAAAGAACCGAAACATACGAAGGAGGCACTGTTGTCTAATTTGCGCCAGGTCCAGGTAGGGTGAGGGTAGCCCATGGACTTGCAGTAGAGGACAGCACGTTCTCCCTCATTCTTATTCTCACTGCGCTTGTGTCCAACGATGTCTGGAGCAGCTGAAGGAGAAAACGAAAAGGACATAAAGACATTGACAGCAGCAAAACAACTCCTACTTCAGGAATCTATAATACATCTTTTTTCTTTCAGCTTTGTAATGTAGCAAACATATTGTGAATTATTTTATATTGCCATCCACATTATTTGCATTATGAACAAACTACATAAAATGTGAAGCTTTAAAACACTCAGTGTGGCTCAGCGTGAATCGTGTGTCATTTTTCTCTGTGTTATTTTGACAACCTAACCCACATTATTATTTATGTAATAATTAACCTCTCAATGGAAAACATTTTATTTCTAGGCACTTGAAAGCTTACAGGATAAAAGATATGTAAAAAAGCAGGCAATCAAGTCCCAAAGCTCTAACTCTGAGACGGGAAATGCTGTTCTCATGAAATAAAAGAACAAAGCATTAAAAGCTTAGGAAACCTATTACTAATCAGACTCTAGATTGGTCTTGCAGCTCAAGGCATTCAGCTGAACACAGTGACCCATCAAAAATGATAAGCGCAGATTGTGGTTTGGAATCTAATTTACAGATAGCTTTCTTTTATTCATACAACCAAACAAAAAAAATGTCAACACATAGTCTGGTTAATGTATGTATACTTCTGTTTCAGATTGTTTAATCTAAATACCACGGCTAATCTCTAAGGGCAATAACGTGCAACAATTCCTGATTGGGAATAATTTTATAAAAGTACCATTAAGTGATCATTTTATGAAGGTATTTTACTGAAACCTTTTCTTTTCTTTACTTAAAAAGCTAATAAAATGTACTAATTATCGAAAATTCCTAATGTCATATATTGAGAGGCAAGGTGAGAAAGAGGGAGGGTGAGTGATTGGTTGTATGAAGTTTAATCCCCAACCCCTCAGACAGGCAACCATCTGGTACTGCAGATCTCAGTATGAGCAGAAGGAAAATAGAGCCAGGTGAGCAGGTTCTGCTAAAACTCAACACCCTTTACGCTCGACCTCTCTTTTTCCAACTGCCTCCTCAAAAACTGAAACAGCCTTTCATTTCGGGACACATATTGCACTGTATAATGTGCAGCTGTGCTTGCTACACATTTTACTATACGTCATTCTTCTGCCTTTTAGTACATTTTACCAATGCACTGTATTTATGTAAACTTCAAAGACTTAAAATTACTTTGCAAATGGTAATGGATCCAGCAAATAAGGCCTTTCAGCCACACTAAGCATGCTGTCACACTGATACTGAGTGTCATGCCGTCATGCCCTCTCTCAGATTCCAAGTTTCACATTGCTGAGTCAGCATGGGCTGCAGAGTGCAGCAAAATGCAGCCTAGCTCCTCAAATACAGCTTCAAACACACGGACACCAGTCGAGAGAGCGAGGGGGGACAGAGACAGATTGAATATAAAAGGCCCTGCACACCTGCAGTCTCGCTTTGGCCTCCATTTTATCACTCGATTTCATGACACTGATTCATAGAGCAATGTATAATTTCTACCAGAATATGATAACACTGATTTCCATTTTCAGCTTTACACGATTACATTCAGTTCTATAAATTACTCTGTCAATTCAATTTCTTACAATACACATGCACGTATTTTTATTTTTATTGTATCCTATTTTTAGATTCCTAGATTGTAAAGTGCACATTTGTATTTTTATTCTACTTTATTGTATTCTATTGTTTGACATTTTTGATGCCCTTTGTTTCTGTCCACTTTCTGCCATGACAATGCAAATTTCCCACTTGTGGGACTAATAAAGGTTATTCTTATCTTAATTAAGTTTAATTTATTTTGCGTCCTTATTGTCTTTAGGACCTGGCAGTTAATGGTACCCTATGTCACCTGTCTGGTGCTTCAGACTGTTTAAAAACAACTGTTAAAAAACATAATATATATCAAGGCTGCGATCACTTGGTAAGTTCTCCAAGATTTTTTTCTAAAACTCTAGTCCTAGTTTTACTTTTAGTTAGGTCCACCACATAGTTAGGTCCACTGGCACAAGAAAAATAAGTGGCACATCGGTGTATTCTGGCAAAGTGGCAAAAGAAGCAGTACTTTTTGAGGTTAATTATCCGAAATATTTTGACATTGTAAAATCTTTTCACTCCGATTAAAAATGTTCACTCTTATTTAATGCGAAACCAAATTAATGCAAGACATTTCTCCAACATAAACTGCGGCTGAGGCTCGGCAGCAACGCTTCTGTGTGTGGTCAAGCTCCGGCACCGTTTCAGCTCTGAACTACAAGCATTAATATGTACAAAAAACAAGAGAACACATGCATTCGGATGTGAAAGACAATATGTACATTTTCAAAATTTTCAAGATTAATTCCGTGAATCTACGATCCACATAAAACAATGTGTGAAGGACTGGAAAACATGCTAGTACACATTATAGACTAAAAAGAGCATAGAAAAAACATTTATAGATGTTTAAAGATAAAAAATAAAGAGCCTTACATTTCACATCAATGGTGGCATTGGCTTGAGGTGAAATTTCAAATGTAAAGACACACATGTACTCCCCTGCATCCTCTGACCTTGGTTTAGTGATCCTGGAGGGTGGGGTGGAGAAAATTGATTAAGGATGCCATCACTTGTCCTTCACTGTCATCCGAAGTTGAGGCACAGACAGAGGCGTGCGATGTTGCTTAGCAACTCCATACTACGCAATCTTTCATGAACCCAAATGCTTCCACCTACACACCATTATTATTGCTCAGATGTATACACAGACTATTAATTTCAACAAAATTCCGCTTGACCTTGGTTTCCCACAGCTGTCCAATTTTTATTTTTATAGAGCGGATACACACAGCACAACTCTACAAGTGGTCCTCAAATTGGTCTGCAAGGACCCCAAGATGTTTCACATTTTAACCAAGCCTGACTTCTATTTGCTTTTACTTTGTTTATTTCTTAGATTTATAGGCTAGACGATCACTGGTTGGGTTAATCATGATAGTCGCATTTGGACTCGAGAAAAAAATGTTCGGTCTGTATTTAAGTTTAGACTTAAATTTCAGACCTGGTTGAAGTTCTAGTACACACATGCCTTGGGTAAACATTAATATGTGAGCATTACCATACTAACAGAAGGCATATAACCAGGCACTGCTTATTTTTGCCATAATAAAAGTATAACCACTCAAGACACGGTTGTATCAAACTGAACCAAAGGTACAGATCATTTAGCTTCACTTTCACTTGTCACAGATTACAGATAGTTTTACAATTTAGGACTAAGCCATAAGGACGACCTGCATCTGAGGAAGGGTTGGATTGTTATAGAAAGCAAATGTGACTCCTGTATTTTCCCAAAGGATATTCAAGGAAGGTCACCTTTGACTCATTTAAAATCATTTGTGTTGTGGTATTGTTTCACTAAGTGACAGTATTGGCCATTTTCTGGAAACTTTATGAAGACATGGTGAGATACTTTTGTCACAAGCCTTTTCATCCTCAACTGTAAAATTCCCTAAATGCTTTATTTTGTCCTCGGGAATGTTCTCTAAATAGAAAGAAGGATCTGATCTGTTATCAGGGTCATTTGCTTCGATTATTTATCATAGAAGTGTAGTAAATGTAAAATCTGATTCTGTTGTGAATGTTGACGTCAGAGTTACTGAGAAACGTAACAAGAGTCTTCTTAACAAAGGCTGACACACAAACACTAAAGGCTGTTCACTAGAGGCTTTCATTATTGGTTTGGCCCAGACCAAAATTTTTCCAGCCCTAGCGTGATGTCTAAGGCACAGATCACTAGGACAGGTTAGCACAACGTGTGTCTGTGTGGATCTGGTCAGTCTGATTAAATTAGGAGTCAGGCCAAAAGATTACCATCATGGTGAGGAACTAAAGCAGGCCATTGACTCAACTCATACCAAGGAGGATCAATTGATACTTAGAAAGCTAAGGTCTTCTGAAATCTGAGCAGTCAAAAACAGCGCCTTATAAAATACACGGGCCATATCTTTATTTTGTTTGGTTTTTGAAGGTTTTGTTTATTATTTATGGCTGAAATCTTTGCAACAACTTTATTCATTCAGGAAATACACTGTCAAAAGTAATAACTCTAAAAACATTAAACATGTCTTAAGTAAATAAAATAACAGCTTCCAGCTCCTACCTGAATTCAGTGTTCCTTTGATCAGTCCGTGTATTTGAGAGCTCCTCTCCATTCTTCATCCAGTAGCTTTCATGTAGGGTGTACTGGCTGGTAGTCAGGTTACAATGCAATGTGACTAGTGGGAGATTGGTATCCGTGGGTAGGGTGATGTGATCTGACGAATTGATTGATGGCTCTGAAAACACAAACACTCAATTAATTCAAGGCAAGAGTCCACACTGCACCGCTTCAACAGCTGATGAGTGTATGTGGGTACTGAGAAAACATGTAAGAACTGACAAGTTACTTAATCACTTAAGCAGTGACCGGTATTTATAAAACGTGAATGTATTTTACACCAAAGGTGTAAAATGATTGGCACCCATGGCAAAAGCAAACAAAGGCGAATCTTGCACTGAAACAAGAGAAATCTACCCTTTCAGTACTTTCAAGTCATACAAATAATAATAATAAAAATAAAAAAAGACGTTCCCCCCAATAGATCCCAATTATTTATACACCAACACATGTCCTGTTCCCAAGCTGATTGCACTGAAGATCCTACAGATCTGGATGTGGTGGGAGAACATGTAAAGGACCCTAAATCATTCGTTCACACAAAACCTCTACTGATCATCTCTAGCTCTTTGGTCTTCACTTGTGAGATCCCTTTCATATGCTATCTGAAGGGGGTTTAGGGCTGTGGTGGGCATTTGATGTAAAATCATCTGATGTTTAAATCCATGATGCCATGTCTCTGCCTAATAACAGAACAGAAGATATCACTGAGGGAGTTTGGAATTCCTCGCCTGGATTCTTCCTATGACAAACTCACCTCTGGAATTTTTTTTTTTTAATCCCATTCGACTCATCTGATCATGAAACCAAATTCCAAAGTTCCAAGAATGTTCAGTGAACTGCAGGCACTTGTGTTTGTGGTTTGTTCAAATGAAGATTTGAAGCACTGGTGACCAAGATGCAAGCATCCCATGCAACTGTCTAAAAGAGCGATCCTCTCTAATAATTCACTTCACTGAGCATAAGGGAAAAACCCACTGTCTTCTCTCAACCCCAGCGGTTCTAATTTCATAATATCTTAAAGTACTAGTAGACTGAAGATGACTAGATCACTTAATGTATTACGATTATGTATGTCAATGTGTTTATTTCTCTCGTTCCAGTTTATCAGGAAAGAGGGCAGATGTGTGCATTTGTATCTAGAGAGATCTTTAAAAGCAGAACAGAAACCTCAAAGCTAGATATCCCAACATCAGTATGTTTATGTTTCACAATGTCATGTCTTTCTCGCCAAATTCAGTTGTGGTAACAGGTTATGAAAGGCTACCAGCACTGCAGAGGTCTTACAATGATGTCAATACAACTAAAACAGTTCTGAATGTTTTTTTCTGGGCAGGTAAAGATTCATTTCTGATCAAGTATGATTGAAACTGGGCCAGTAGCATGACTGAATGATGAATGGAGAATTATATAATCATAGTAGAGTTTTAAAGATTTTTGGCATGCTTGGTCAAATAACATTTCTGTATTGTTTCTAAATGAAAAGTACCAGTTCTACATAAAAAAATGAAGCCTGTCTAAAATGATGGCATATTTTGTACTGTATTCATAGGTATAATAACGCTCATCAACCACAGCATTAAAACCACCAGTCAAATGTTGCGCAGTTCCACTTGAGGTGCCAAAACATATCAGATACAAGCATAGACTTTTGCAGCTACCATCTGGCACCAAGATTGTTTAAATCCTATATGCTGCCAGGTGATTCCTGCGTGGATCAGACTAGTCCAGCACATCCCACAAAAGCTCGACCAGATTCAGAACTGAGTGGAATTGGGTCAACAGCTACCACTTTTGTATTTGGTCTGCAACAAGGTTTAGGTAGGTTTTATGTCTCAAAATATTATCCACATGAATGTCAGGACCCAGGGTTTCCAGAAGAACACTAGACAAACTAGTCTGATCCATGGAAGCATCATGTAACATTCAGGATGTAAAGAATCTGCTGCTAAGATCTCGGTACCAGATATCAGAGGTCTTGTGGAGTCCAACCCCCCAATGGGTCAGAGGCACGCGGGAAAACCAACAAAATATTAGGCCACATATACCATATCAGGTCAATTAAATTCAAAAGTTTATGTCTGAGCTGATCATGTATGTATATATATATATTGCATTTACTAATGGTAATTTAATCTAAAGGTGAGCTACAGCATCACTACGGATCTGCTTTGAGACCAACACAAAATAATGTAGTATTCTACTACATACTCCCTATAAAGATCGAAATGTAACAGGATAGGTCACAGACACCATTCTGGGTTTTGAATGTTCCAGTCACAAGTCGAGTGGGATACAAGAGGTCTACGATTCAGTTTATAAGGGAATATTATCTAGATATTTTCTTCACAGTGAAGAGGACACAAGGGCAGGATTGGTGTCTTGGTCAAGAACTATGCTCAGGGCTTTTCAAGTCAGGGGCATATGACTTGTGCTACTACTGGAAGCACTTCTACACTTAATGGACTCACTCTGCAACACGGTAACTGTTGCCTGGGCTCGTATCCAGGTAGTTGATGGATTCTGGTGGAGATCATTGCGCTGCGGGTCGTTACTGGCTCTGCATTCATAAATCCCAGAATCTTCCGTGGTGACATGCATGATGGCCAGCACGCTTATGCCATTGGATCCATACGCTGTGTTGATGGAGACGCGTCGCTCACGTGCACCATCCCACAGCTGGAAGAAGCCATCAGCCTTGTTTACCTCGGCATACCACCACTGGACTTCAGGGGTGGGGCTTCCAACAACGTCACAGTACAGCTCAAACGTGTCACCCGTTAGTTTAGTCTCAGACAGAGGAGACTTTACAAAGCCCGCTGAGGAGGGGCAGGGTGGGATGTGGGAGGAGGTGTAAAAAGATATAGGAAAAGGCCAAGAGATGATACAAAGAAAAGGAAATGGGAGGGGTTAAAAAGAGGGGAAAGTAATATAAGATTAAAAGCAAAAATTGAAATCAACTTTCAATAAATAAATAAGAAATAATTTAACTCAAATATACAGAGAAATGGAAAGACAAACAGGAGAAAACAGTGTGCTTAAAATTCAAGTCTGCAAATGAAGCACAATGACCTTGAACGGTGTACCCAGAATGCTTTGATGTTGCACATTTCATTGAGATATCTCGCTATTCTTGTGTGGGCGTGCTCCAAAAGGCAAACTCTGTTTCCATAGAAGCATGCTACAGCAACCGAGTAGGTACGTACGTGTGTCATTGAGGGAGGGATGGGAGCCACACAGTCTCCACACACATCTGCCACCCCCACATTAACTATGCTGAATACACCATAGTGAGACTGATAACTGCACCAAGCCCTAGCATGCAATTAACTACCATGTTAAAAAACAAGAATGTCTTTTTAATTTGAATTGCAGGAGCCAAGTCGTCTGCATCCACGCATTAGTGAAGAGAAACCAGGAAGCTGATTTGCATGCACTGAGGGACTGTTGTTGACGTTTCCCTGCAAATTCTCAGAGGACATGTATACTGTGGCTTTGAAGTAAAATCAAGGCAGCAGTTCAACTAAACTGTTAGAAATACTTCTCAGCACAGGTTTAAAACCTATTTTGGCATCATGCAAAAAATTTCACTGCACAACATAATTTGTTTCCAGATCATGCTTTCTGTTCACTTTTGTAGGTTTTCATCTTGATACTCAGTATAACAACCGCATCATCTGTGTGACAGCACACAGATGTCTTTGAATAAGTATTTTTAACAACATCCAAAGAACACACACAAAATTACAAATGACAGGGATCCATGTCTTTGATGGCATGGTGCCATTACTCTTCATACTATGATAGACAACAATGTAATATCACTTTTTACAATTACCTCATTATTTCAGTCATAAAGTATATTGCCAAAGCAGACACAAATATTATTCTACTGGTAATTTATGACAAGTCAAATAACCGATGATTGTAAGAACTAAAACCAGAGGCTGCATATTTAGGTTAACCAGCACTGTCAAATTATTTAAATATTACCACATAAGTTATTGAGGACATCTGACACAGAGTGGCAAAGCTGTTCTTTAAATGTTTGGCTTTAAGCTTGTCTAATAATGTAATGCCTACCCTTCCTTTTTAAATACTGATGGGAAATTCAACACTAAATGAAGATCTTGCACTACGTAATATGAATCAGAGGACATATGACGATCCCCACTGTGTATGACCTCTACATCGACATTAATTAGGAAGTTAATTAACAAAATCATCTTTGGGAAATGACTAAAAAAGTGATTAGTCTGTCTAAAATCTGCTTGAACATTGTATTCGTATTCAGTTGTGAAATAATGCGACGCTCTTAAAAGTGAAAGTGCCAAAATGCTGGAACGATTACAGAAAAGATAAACTTTTAGGTGATTAAAGAACCTTTTGATGGAAGAACCAATCGCAAACATGAGAAACACAAGCCTGAAGAGTCATCTTAAAGCTCAAAGAACCCCCGCATAACATAAAGCGTCACTGTTAATTAATTAAAGGTGCGTTCCTTGAGCCGTACGTCAAACCTGAATAATTTAGGAATCCTTATTTAAAGGTGTAGGAACATCTGCACCTGAAGTTAAACTACTGTATATGTGGGCAGAGTTTACATGCTGTAGTGGGCCTTACGCATACACATCTATGTGTCAGCCTTAGAGGGAACAGAATGCAGATACCCTGTTGCCATCAAAGCAAAGAGTCCTGCTCAGAGGCTAAAATAGGTCAGTGCATTTGAGCACATCTGTGTGAGAAGACGCATGAAAGAAATGCAAGGGAAGGTGCTGAGAAATCATTTGTTACAATGTTGCAACATAATGTCACTGAAAAATTTCACTTTCCCCTCCCCCTAATTGAGGTCAGCAGAAAAGCTATTGGAACTGTGTCTCCTCCCTGCCCTAACTTTAAACAAAAACGTTTAACCAGGTCTCAGCACAGATAAGCAAATGATTAATTGATTATTAATCCATACATACATTCTTTTCCTTCTATGGTTTACAGAACGTCTTGTATGCTTTACCGATTAAATGGGTGTAGCAAGGGGGAAAAAATTATATCTTGAGTTACACAGTGTACAAGATGTAGGCTACTGCAAGGCTTTAACACTCGCACGGCCATGTTCTCCTGGGTGATGGTGGAGGCTTCGTACTGATCTGAGAACAGCCTATTGGATTTCTTTTCTGTTTAAGGTTAGGGTTGGATTAGGTGGAGCTGCTCCCAGATCTGTGAACATGTGAACCCAAGTACATTCCTTAGGTTCAGCTCAGATGCGAGCTCCTCGTGGCATTCATTCATTCGTTTGTTCATCCTAGCATTGAGAACGTGTTTCATGACCCGTGGCGTGATGTTCTAGTCTGCTCAACTACTAGGACCTGAGCAGGACCACCAGGAGGACGGCAGCGCCATGCATTCCACTGCTGCATCGTCTCTATAAATAGAAGCATGCAGCAGAATGAAGTGGGGCTATTTTGGGTGCTGCGGAGGACCGGTGCACACGCGGTTATCTGAGCCTGGCATCGTTTTCTCAGACTTCAGAGGGGGTTAATACGGTAATGTAGATGGGGGGCACAGCAGGGTGCTTCGTCTGAAGCCTATATGTGAACACGGCGGCAGAATCTACTTAAGGGCTTGTTCTCATCTTAACATAACAGTGTTTAGTGCCTTACTGGTCTGACGGTTGAGCCGAATCACTACTGCCCGGGGGACAGTCTAACAAAACACAAAAAGGTGAATGTGGCAGTTAAACGCCTTGTATCGGCTTACTGTAGCAGGTATATCTTAGCCCGAGTTTTAAACGAGAGCCCAAATCAGAGCTGGGGAGACCGGGAGAAGCGCCTCTTACCGTTCTGAGCAGACACCGAGTGCAGCACCAGCACTCCCAGCAGCACCAGCACTGGGTTTCCAGGACTCGACATCTTCCCTCTCCGTCGTCAGGTAACGCCGGGCTGCCTCGCTCTCAACAGGAGAAGCCGGGATGTAGTCTCTGACTCCCGATGAGGACCGGAGGACCGGAGGACGGAGGAGCTGGGAGAAACTGCTCGCCTGTCTGGAGCCTGGAGCAGTTCTCGAGAACCGGAGCCGATAACGCGCGCGGAGCAGGATCAGCTGACCACACACACACTTACATACACTCACACACACACTCTCTCTCTCACTAACTCACTCACACTCACTCTCTCTCTCTCTCTCTCTCTCTCTCTCTCTCTCTCTCTCTCTCCCACACTCTCACTCTCACTCACACACACACACACACACACACACACACACAAGCTGTGTGTAAACGATAAGGGCAGAGTGGTGGAGGCGATGGAACCGATCTTCCACCAAATCCCGCGATAGTTTCTCCAATTAGAGGAGAACCTGTTTGGTGAAAATAAACACAGAAACACAGTAAAGCACCAACCCTCCCTTTAATCAAACGTGGCCTCCTTCCACATAGCCATCCGAGGAAACCCAGGTAATATGAACGCTATCCGCGTACACTAGGGAACACTAGTTAGATAATAACAATGTAAGGTGGTGAGATTTAATTTTTAATGAATAGGGAGATCCTACATGATCCGTTACTACCCGTCATTTACCATCAGTGTGTTTAAAAACCACAGATATTCTAAATGAGTGCTGAAGGCTGTTGAGAAAAAAGGACATTGAGTGGGTGTACTGTACCGGAAATATGCCCTTTGCTGGGCTTGTGATTGTCTCTGATTAGTGTCAGTTTGTTTCCTTTCTTCTCGTTCCAGCCCAATTCTAGCACAGCAATTAGTATACATTTCTATAATTGCTTGCAAAAATGTTTTGAAACCCGCACATCAGGGGCCCCCTTTTGTGTTCAAAGTTTTTGAACGTCTTGTCACTGCACTGTTAAAACGCTATTGGTTTCAGAGAGGACGCCTCTAGCAGTAGTAAGTAAGTGTGTGGTGCTTGTATGCCACACAAACACATTATCACGCTAATGAAGCACTTTTAGTTGTCAGTAATGTTTCTTGCAAATGTCAATAGCGCTGACATACTTTTTATTTGTCGTTTATTATAAACAACGGTTCTCACTCACTGTGTGTGCCTGACTTCCAAGTGAATACTCGAGCAGGTGGCTGCCTACGTCAGGTAAACACGCTACGTCACCACACTACCTTCTAGGGCACTGACTAATTAGGCACCGAGTCAGATAGCTGCGGTTAGGGACGCAGCCGGCGTTTCCATGTCAACGGACGAAAACGAACCAATCATGAATCTGTTTTTTAATCACCGCAGTTATGAAACTCACATTGATGTTTTTTTCTACTTGACTTGAGGGGTGTCTCGGTATAAAAAGGAAATATTAAAGAAAAGTTCCCCCTATAGTGAACATACCACAGCTCAGCACAGCACACAGTGTGAACAGTATGAAATTCTTTCTCTGCGTTTAACTCATTCACCAAGTGTAGCAGTGGGCTGCCAGGAACACAGGAGAATGTGGGGATGGTACCTTGCTCAAATGTACCTCAGTGGTGCCACGGACTGTCCTGGGATTCAAACCCACAACCGTCCAACCACATAGGCAACTTCCTGACCAGCCACTCTAGTGGTTTTTTTTTTATTTTACTGAGCCTTGTTCAGAAAAGGCCCAGTAAAAAAAGTAAACTGACCTACATCACATTAAACCTACACTGCCATTAAAATCCCACTGATTTGTGTGGTATGTAAAGTGGCCCCTTAAATTAATGCGAAGCAGTGGACATGCTCGGGGAGCAGTGTGTGGGCACAGTACATTACTCAAGGGTACCTTAGTGGTGCCACTAGCAGTCCTGGGATTCAACCTTCTGATTGTAGAGGCAACTCCCTAACCAACATCTGCCCCAAAAAGCATCAACTGCCCTATGTGGGGATGTAATGTGCGGTTTAGGAAACAGCCCATGTCTCCTACCCAATAGGGAATCTTTATACAAAAATTGTTTCTCTGCCGGTTGATATGCTTCAGGAGTCTCCAGGCCCCAGTTTTCTGGGGGCTACACAAGCATTTTAGATCTACAAAATGAACTATTTTGGCCTTTTAGACTGCAGTCAAAGGAGTTAAACTCAAGGACTTTATTCTTAACGGTTATCCTGCCACCTGCTGAACACTAAGCAGAACTGCAGATGGCTGCAACTAGTGAACAGGAATAAAATGAAAATAAATGAATAAAATGAAAATCAACTCTGTAGTTCTTACTTAATTTGGATCTATTTCGGCATATCTTGAATCACTCTGAAAAATAACTGAAATTCTTGTATTAAAATTGTGGGAATGTTTTTTTTCTTCACCACCTTCTAACTACAACAGCTGATTTGATGCCTGCAGTAAATGGGCCTGGTCTGCTATTTGGTTCGGTTTCCTCATAACAGATTGTGTGCCACCAAAATGAGCATCAGGGCACAAGTGGGTAAACTTTAAACACAATCTCCTTGCTTCCCCCATTTGCCCAGTGAATTTTCTCAGACTCTGACCATTAGGTGGGTTGAAACCACGCTGACCAAGTGTGCTAACTATCAGATGGTCAAGACTGATGCCAGCAGGATGTTTTCCCTGACTTGTATCCGCTCCAGCCACTCATGAAGACCTTTCTTCATCGGATGATGACCTTTAATTATGTTTGATCATTTCTACTGCACCTTCTTACAAAGGCATATATTCTATGTGTGTTTGACATATGTATCAAATTTTGTTTGAGTGATTTATGATAAAAAAGGGGAGTGTTGCAGAAAATCTTCTCATTTTGTGTGTATGTGACTCAAGTCAGGCTGCATATTTTCATGCAAGTATTTTTGCCTTTTTCAAGGCTGCTTAGTGTGAAAGGCTCAGAGACAGGATTTATTGACAAGGTCATGATGTTCTGCAAAGCTGTGGATTCTTTCTTGAACAGAAACATCCTGTCGTTCTTAGAATTACTTGTCCGAGTGGGTGCAGGTGAGCTATGCGTGCACAGAGTATGAAACAGTAAGAAATCACCAAAGCCATAAGCAGACAATCATTTACACTGATGGCAAACAGCAGATATAATAATATATGCATGCATTCCTATATAACGTCTTCAAAACTACTGTGTAGGGAACTCCCCTTTCTGCAGAAAAGAAATAAACAGCTTTGATGAATCTCAACTCTGACCTCAATGTTGATCAGAAAGAGTGGTTGTAGAGATTTTTCTACCACACTGAATACCAGTAATTTTCCTGGGTGAGTATTTTGAGCCAACCATGGCAGAAAAGCAGCAATGGTTTATGTCCAAATTACAACAAAATATATTAAAACACTTCTCAAATATCTGAATCCATATTAAAGTCCAAATATCTGAATCCTGAAGTTTGCAGACGACACCACGGTCATTGGACTCATTCAGGATGATGATGAGTCTGCATACCGGCAGGAAGTTGAGCGGCTGGTACTCTGGTGTAGCCAGCACCACCTGGAGCTGAACACGCTCAAGACTGTAGAGATGAGAGTGGACTTCAGGAGACATCCGTTAACACTGCTCCCCCTCACCATATCAGACAGCCCGGTGCCTACTGTGGAGACCTTCAAGTTCCTGGGTACCACC